>CM075961.1:15055075-15525075 GCA_038048745.1 Coluber constrictor foxii
TCGATGCGGCTGAGATTTACATCGAGCGCTACGCACACTTTACCCATTCCCCAGGGCCCTAGTCAGTGCCATCGCAGAAGGCCTGGAGGGAGAGGCAAGGAGCTGGTCAGGGGCCCTGTACAAAAACAGGGCCGCCCAACAACAAGATGCAGATGGTTTCTTACAACTGCTGCGAGCCCGTTTTGAAGAAACAGGGGAAGACCCCTATGTAGAAGATGAGCTTAGAAACCTAAGGCAGAGGGGAAAGCCCATCCAAGAGCACATTCGTGAGTTCAGGAGAGTTGTTGGGACTTTACCTCCTTTGCCGGAATGACTGCTCGTGTACTTCTTTAGAACGAGCTTAGATAAACAAATCACCCAAGTGACCGCTTATCGTGATATTCCGAACCGTCTCACTGACTGGTTCCAGATAGCGACACAAGTCGAGAGAGGGCTAAGGGCCAACGACATGCTAAAGCAACCACAGGCAAAGGAGAAAGCCCAACTGGACCAGGAACCATCTACCAGACGAGGAACTACACCACCACAGGCCACCCAGAGACCACCCGCCACCCGGAGCCTGCTGAGATGCTACAGATGTGGAGGAGTTGGCCATTTGGCAGCGATGTGTGGAACCCCGGGACCGAGACCAGAGCCAACGGGCAAGTCACGGCCAGAACGAGGACCCAGGCGCGCCACCAATACACCACGAAGGCCCCCCCCCGGTTCAGAAGTCTTCGCCCACTTGACCGAAGCAAGGGAGAACCCAGATGATGCGAATCAGCCTCCCGAACTGTATGACAGCGATGACGATGGAGAAGACGACCCAATGGTGAGTGGACCCATCCACCCTTTTCTATTCCCCGTACGTCTAACGGCCCCAAAAACAGGGACCCAAGGGGTTTTCCAAGCCCTAATAGATTCAGGCTGCACGAGGTGCCTGATCAACTTACCCACGGTCCAAAAATTGGGAATACGAGCAAAAAACCTCAGCCACCCGATCCGATTTGAGCAAGTTGATGGATCCTTAGTAGGGGGGGGCGAGGCCACACATTTAACCAAGCCAGTGAAACTGGAGCTAGCAGATCACTGGGAGATGATTCGGTTTATAATAGCCCCCAAGATGACTAACCCAGTCATACTGGGACTCTCCTGGCTAGACAAGTGGGGCCCAACTATCTGGTGGCAGGAGGGGACCCGCAGACTGAGAATAGCAAGGGGGCCTCACCCCCTGCCGCCCCAGCCAGAGAGGACACCTCCCACACAGAGGCCCCAGCCCCTCCCACCAGGAGGACAAAAGATGCCCTCAACCCCAGCGCCCCTGATCAAGAGTACAGCTAAACAACTGACGGCCTCATCCAACAGCCCCCATGACACAAAGCAGATCCCAAAAGAATATCAAGACCTTGCAGAAGTATTTAGCGAGACCGAGTGTAATGTTCTACCACCCCACCGTGAGACCGATTGC
Organism: Coluber constrictor foxii; assembly: GCA_038048745.1. Classification (NCBI taxonomy): domain Eukaryota; kingdom Metazoa; phylum Chordata; class Lepidosauria; order Squamata; family Colubridae; genus Coluber; species Coluber constrictor. Next base: position 15,056,523 of record CM075961.1, read on the forward strand.
GCCATCGAAATCATCCCTGGGGCAAAACTACCTAAACCTAAGTTGTATGCTATGACACCCCGGGAAATGCAAGAAATGCGAAAATACATAGACACTAACCTACAAAGGGGTTTCATTGAGCCAGCCAAACCCCGAATAGCGGCACCAGTCTTCTTCAGAGAGAAGAAAGACGGCTCCATGCGTTTAGTAGTTGACTTTTGAGGTGTCAACAGAGTCTGTGTACGCAATTTATATCCCCTTCCCCCCATGAAAGACATTTTAGCCCACCTGGCCAAAGGAAAGGTTTTCACCAAACTAGACCTCCGCGAAGCCTACTACCGGATACGCATCAAGGAAGGTGACGAGTGGAAGACAGCATTTAACTGCCCCTTAGGAAGCTTCCAATTTAAGGTAATGCCTTTTGGACTACAGGGGGCGCCGGCGGTATTCATGCAACTTATAAATGAGGTGCTTCACGACCACCTTTACAAGGGGGTCCTCGTCTACCTGGATGACATTCTCATTTACACGGAAACCATAGACGAACACATACCCCTCGTCCGCAAAGTGCTTGAGAAACTGCTGAAGGCGGACCTTTATGTCAAACTATCAAAATGCAAGTTCCACCAGGCACGGTTGGATTACTTGGGCTACCGAATGTCAAATGAGGGGATAGAAATGGACCCAGCCAAAGTACAATCAGTCCTAGACTGGCGCCCCCCTCGCACCCGAAGACAACTGCAAAGCTTCCTGGGGTTCGCGAACTTCTACAGACAATTTATCCCGTCTTTTGCAAAAATTGCCAAACCTCTAACCGACCTCCTAAAAACAGGGAGCCCAGCAACAAAACCTCGCCCAGGACAGCCTCTACAGTGGGACCCAGCCTGCCAACATGCATTTGAGACACTGAAAGAAATGTTTGCAAAAGAACCGATCTTAAAGCACCCCAACCCCGAACAACCTTTCGTCATCCAAGCCGATGCCAGCGACGTGGCAGTGGGGGCGGTCCTACTCCAAAAAAACAGCCAAGGGAACTTACAACCCTGTGCCTACACATCCCGCAAACTCACTGACACAGAGAGACGATGGGCAGCGTGGGAAAAGGAAGCGTTCGCAGTGAGGTGGGTGCTGTTAACGTGGCGACATCTGCTGGAAGGAAGCCAAACACCGTTTGAAGTTTGGACTGACCATAAAAATTTGGAGGCCCTCAAAACTCCAAGGAAGTTATCACCCAGACAAGTCCGGTGGGCCCAATACTTCAATCGTTTCAACTTCGAGCTAAAGCACATCCCAGGGGGGAAAAACTTTCTGGCCGACGCCCTCTCCCGAATGCCTCAATACAACAGTGAACGAGAGCAGGTGGTGAATGCCATCATCCCCTCCACCCAAGGAGCGGGCCAGATAACTACCAGACGGCAGCATCGTGATCAGCAGGGCCAACCAGCGAGTGACCTAACGACAAAGCTCAAGGCAGAAACATTGACGGACCCCTGGTTCTGAGACAATCAACATCTCTTGACAAAAAGGGATGACCTAGCCTGGAAAGGAACAAAACTTTACATCCCAGAGACGCTGCGCACCCTGGTCCTTAAGAGGAGCCACGACGTTAAGCCAGTGGGACATTTTGGGTTCCTAAAGACTCTGCATTTAGCACGGAGACAGTTTTGGTGGCCACACATGAGAAAAGACATAGACAGTTATGTAAAAAGTTGTACCATCTGTGCCACGATGAAAACCCGACCAGGAAGACCCCCCGGACTGCTGCAGCCAGTAGCTGAACCGTCAAGGCCATGGGAGGAGATTGCTATGGACTTCATAGTTGAACTACCCAGGAGCGGCGGAAACACGGTGATCTGGACTGTAATAGACTTATTTTCCAAACAGGCACATTTCATACCCTGTAGCGGGCTACCCTCAGCCCGCCAATTGGCAAAGCTGTTTGTGAAACACATCTACCGCCTGCATGGAGTGCCCAGAAGAATCATCTCCGACCGAGGTGTCCAGTTCACAGCGAAATTTTGGAGAGAATTCCTACGATCCATAGGATCATCCCAAGGTCTCAGCTCAGCATTTCACCCGAGCACCATTGGGGGGGCGGAGAGACTGAATGCTATGATAGAGCAGTATTTGAGGTGCTACGTAAACTACCAACAGTCGAACTGGGCAGACCTCCTATCTTTTGCTGAGGTCGCGTACAACAATGCTATCCACAGTAGTACAGGACTAGCCCCATTCAAGGTAGTGAGCGGTATGGATTTTGTCCCCATGCCAGAGTATCCCAGGGACCCCCCTTCTTCAGTCAGCTTGAACGATTGGATGGCGATATTAAGAGAATCCTGGGAGAACGTCAAGAAGGCATTAGACAAGGCGGCACAAGCTTATAAGAAGCAAGCAGATAAGCACCGAGCCCCTCAAAGACCATTCCGGGTAGGAGAGAAGGTCTACCTCTCCACCAAGTATTTGAGACTCAAGCTTCCGACTAGGAAATTGGGCCCAAAATTCATAGGACCATTTCCTATAGTAAAAATAATCAACCCGGTCACGGTACAATTGCAGTTGCCCCGCTTACTAGGAAAGATACACCCCGTTTTTCACAGTAGTCTTCTGAAGCCTGTGGTGGGGCACCTTAAGGCCGGTGCCACGTGATCCCCCAGGGCCTTTGATCATTGGGGGCCAAACTCACTATGAAGTACAGCGAATTCTCGATTCGAGGTGGCACAGAGGCCGTCTCCAATACTTAGTTAAGTGGAAGGGTTACCCTTTGTCAGAAGCTTCCTGGGTGAAGAGCACCAACATCCAAGCTGACCGGCTTATAGCTAAGTTCCATGCAGATCACCCGGGCAAGGCGGGAGGGGGTGGAACACCTCCTCAGATGGGGTGACAGCACTAACCCTGTTGTTTCTCTTGCACAGGCCTCGCTGAGAGAATGAAGGGAGAGGGGCCGGATGTCAGTGTTCCAATACTGACATAGAAGCAATGAGGAAAAAAGTTTGACATTTCACCTAGAAAAGCTTTCGGTGAATTCAGTGTCCTGGGAGATGTATGGGAGGGGTGACATTCCTGTGTGCTGAAGAGACAGATAAGAGAGAGTGATCTGGAAGACAGCCAATGGAGAGCAGTTTCTGGGGAAAGAATAGGAGGGGTTTTGGATGGAGGGGCCAGTACTGTCTGCATGGTTGTCGGGCACGGATGCATCGCTCAATAAAGAGAATATTTCCTAAAGTTTGCTGCTTGGAAATTAACTTATTTCGAGGATGAAACCGAAACTCCTGACAGAGATGGATGGATGGATGGATGGATGTATAGATAGACAGACAGATAGGGATAGAATGAAAATAGAAAGAGGGAGAGATGATAGATAGATGATAGATAGATAGATAGATAGATAGATAGATAGATAGATAGATAGATAGATAAACTAGGCAGGCAGGCAAGCAGAAGGACAGACAGATATGATATAGATATATGACAGAGATAGAGAGAGACAGAGAAACAGAGAGACACATGATAGATAGATAGATCATAGATAGATCATTGATAGGCAGGCAGGCAGATAGACAGATATGATACAGATATATGAAAGATAGAGAGACAGAGAAAGAAAGAAAGAAAGAAAGAAAGAAAGAAAGAAAGAAAGAAAGAAAGAAAGAAAGAAAGAAAGAAAGAAAGAAAGAAAGAAAGAAAGAAAGGTAGATGATAGAGAGAGGGAGACAGAGATAGAAAAAAGATAGATAGATAGATAGATAGATAGATAGATAGATAGATAGATAGATAGATAGATAGATAGATAGAGATAGACAGATGATAGATAGATAGATAGATAGATAGATAGATAGATAGATAGATAGATAGATAGATAGATAGATAGATAGATAGATAGATGATGGAGAGAGGCAGACAGAGAGAGAGACATGAAGATAGATAGATGATAGATAGATGATAGATAGGCAGGCTGGCAGATAGACAGATATGATACAGATATATGAAAGATAGACAGACAGAGAAAGAAAAAGAAAGAAAAAGAAAGAAAGAAAGAAAGAAAGAAAGAAAGAAAGAAAGAAAGAAAGAAAGAAAGAAAGAAAGACAGACAGATATAGAAAGAAAGATAGACATGGAGAGAGAGAGAGAGAGAGAGATCATAGATAGATAGATCATAGATAGGAAGGCAGGCAGGAGGACTTCCAGCGGAGGCGCAGGTCGGAGCGGCACGAGGAAAGAGAGCTCTGCTTTCCCGTGCTGATTTTCTGTGTTTTGGTGCCCTTAAAAAAGGTGATTGCTTGGTAGAATAGCAGCTGTTAAGATGAACATTCTACCTAGATTTCTGTTTTTGTTTCAAATGATTCCGGTGCTTAAAAGTGATAAGTCTCTGATGGAATGGCAAGCAGGTCTAAATAAATTCATTTGGAATGGGAAAAAACCAAGAGTTAAACTTAAAATTATGCAAGATGTTCGTGAAAGAGGTGGCCTTAAAGTTCCAAACCTACGCCTATATTATGAGGCTGCAGTGCTGACACAAGTTGGAGATTGGATTGGAACAACAAAAACAGAAATTTTGAATATAGAAGGCCACGACTTGCAATTTGGATGGCACGCATATTTACTTTATGAAGATAAGAGAGACAGTGTATTCAACAGTCATATCTTAAGACATGCTTTGATGAGAGTCTGGAAGAAGCACCAGCTTCAATTGGATTACAAAATACCTTTGTGGTTGGATCTTGGGCAGATCATGCCAAATATAAAGTCACTCGGGGGGTTGTTGTATAAAGAGATACTTTTTAATGATGGGGGCAGATGGAGTTTGAAATCTTTGCATACCCTGTTGGAAGAAGGAGTGAATTTAACTTGGTTGCAGTATTATCAACTACAAGCGAGATGGAGAGAAGATCAGAAAATTGGACTAATGTTACATGAAGAAGATTTGGTGACTCAGATAAAATGTAAAGGGCCGATGCATATTAAGCGAGTGTATAATTTACTGTTAGAAAGAGATTCAGAGGGTGAATTAGTTAAAGACTGCATGATAAAATGGGCACAGAATTTTGCAGAACCAGTAATGTTGGAAACATGGGAGAAGATTTGGGTCCAGAATGTTAAATTCACACAAGCACAGAACTTGAGGGAAAACTTTTATAAGATGTTTTACAGGTGGCATTTAGATCCTAAAAAGTTATCATGTATGTATCCAAATGTTCAACCTAAATGTTGGAGGTGTGATTGTTTGGATGCAACATATTTTCATATTTGGTGGACATGCAGAAAATTGAAAGCATTTTGGATTAAACTTTGGTGGGTAATGCAGAACATTTTGAGGAAGAAGCTTGAATTTTCTCCTCAGCTTTTCTTGTTGGGAATAGTTAAGGGCTGTTCATCAGCCGAAACGAGATTAATTTTGTACATGCTTACTGCAGCTAGATTACTGATTGGACAATACTGGAAGAAGGATAGTGTACCTACTATAGAGGAATGGATTTTGAAGATGTCTAATTTTGCAGAAATGGCTAAGATTTCTGCATACCTGAAAGATAGGACCCATGAAGCTTTTATTAAGGAGTGGAATACATGCAGAATAAATATCAAAGTAAGAAGTTTCAAGTAGCACTTGAGTTATAATAATGTTTATTAAATATATAATTGGATTTATATCTTTATGATGAGGCATTGTTTGAATTTGATATATTTTTCTTAAAAATAGCTTAATTCTTTCTATTTTAAAAGGTTAAATTTGTTATCTTATTTGATGTTTTTTTGTTTATTCTGTTTAATGATGATTTTTATATTTGAATGACTAAGAAATATTATTAAGAGTAAATTTTGGGATTTATATGATATTTTAATTCAAAACTTAAGATGCCCAACATTATTTTATTATTTTTTTTAAAAAAGATAAGTGTTATATTTTGTATGCGAAAATTTTCTATGAATTTTTATAAATGACTCATGTGGTTATATATCTGGGGGGTAATAGATTTTAAAAGTTTAGAATATTTTTTGTACTAAATAAGTTTAAAATTGTTTTATTGTTAGCCAGATCTCACCTAAAAAGTTGTTGGTTGTTGATTGTAATACATGATTGTTTAATAGTGGAAGTCAGGGGGTGGAAGGGGGGGTTGAGGGGGGAGGGGAGGGGGGTTGTTGGGGTGGGGGGTTGGGGGGGAAGGCATATTAAAATTGTATTGTAAAACTTTTTCAATAAAAAAAAAAAGGCGATCGGTCCGGGGGAGGACCATGAGAAGGAGGGCGACTTTGGAGGTCCGTTGAGGAGAGGTGCGATCTTCCATCGGACCAAGGAGAGCCCTCATTTCGGACATAGAAGAAAGAAGCCCACACGGCGGATCCAGAGACCTGACGGCCCGTGTCTTTAAGAACAGGAAGACAGGAAGGGAGTGCGGTGAGAATCGCCGGCGAGAGCAAAGATCCAGAGTTACAAAGGATTTCTTTTTTGTTTAGCATCTAGGAGCCGACGAAAGGAGGATAGGATTTTAACTCCAGAAGCGCAGCGAAAAGGAGAATTGGCAGAACGAGAGAAAAAAAGCGGCAGCAGTAAGATAGGCCAGAGTGACTCAGCAGAACTGAACTTTGACAACTGGTGGCAGTAAGTTTAAAGCTTTCCCCCTCCGTGGGGGGGGGGGGAAATATATATATATATAAATATATTGGAAAGAGAGTTTGTCTGATTAAATAAGCTCCGTTGAAGGAGAGGGCTAGTGGGCAAGACAAAGTGCAAGTGCAAAGTGATAGAAAAGAAGAAACAGATCGTCACTGTGACTGTGCCGGACATCTTGGAACACTGGACTAGTGGAAAATATATAAACAATAGTTAAAGGGGGAAGGAAAGAGAAGAGGGGGGGGGGAAAGAAGGAAAAAAAAAGAAAAAGCAAATATAGAGTATATAAATTCCTTAATATGAGTATCTAAAAATCTAAAAGTTACTTTATAAATGTTGTATATTATATAGGCACAAAGTTAAATTTGATTATATAAAGTAGAAAACCTAATATAAATGATATAACTTTAGAAAGATAGAGAAGTAACTATAAATATATAAATATAGAAAGATAATTATGAGTATATAAATTTCCTGGTATTAATGTCTTTTTTTTGTTATTATTATTATTTATAAGTTGTTATTTATCTAGTCGTTAATCAATTGTTCAATAATTTCTCTCAATCAAAAAAGAAAAGAGGAGATAAAGACCAAAAAAGTATGAGAACGATCCTTTCCAGCGATGCAACAGGCACACTTAATTGTATAGTCCGTTTCACATTACTCTCAAATTCAGTCACTGTCAATTTTGCATTGTCATTCAGATTTCATCGGCCACGTTGTCTTCCCCAAGAACTCTCTCCTTCTCTCAGCTCCGGTCTAACTTTCTCCTTTCTCCTGGATCTAGAAAGCCACACTTTCTAAATCCAGTCTCCTTTATTCAGTTATTCCAATCCACACTGTCAGCTTTCAAAGTTAATTTGCTCAGTACAAAGTATCAATTCTATCTCCTGGAAACGCCGTCTCCCGTTCTAAAAATATCCTCAGTCTCACCGGCTCGTCTGTAGTCCTATTTGCACCCGATCTTCTCCTGCCTCACAATCGCCGCCAATTCCTTCCAGAGTCCTTCTTTCCCAACGCAGCCAGCACAATCCGATTGACCACACTCCAGGCGTGCTCAAAGGGGGTGGATATGAGTGATAACAGGCACCAACTTCACCGAAATCTTCTCGCTTCCTGTCTTGTTGGCTATCGCAGCCTCGAGCCTGCCATTAAAGGCAGACGCGCCGCGTTGGTTTGACAGCGGCTGTCAGTTCAACAGAGAGTGCTTGCTCCTCACCGCTCTACCTACCGACACCCTGCTAATGTCTGCAGAGCTCTCCAAGCTCCAACACCTCGAAGGGGCCCCAAAATGCAGCGGAAAATTGGCGCTATAGGCAGCGATCGCTGTCACAGCGCCGTGCCACTGAGATTCACCAACCGTAAGTCTCTTAATTTTGATAGCTTTTATATAACTTGGATTAACTTTTATAAGTCTGTATAATCAACTAATTATTCATCTGTGTGTTTATACTATTTATTATATATTTGATTATTAGGATTAAGGGCAGATATGGCGAGGGGAGGGGCAGATATGGCGAGAGCAGGGGACCATATCATGTGCGGGGGGCGCGCACTCGCTGTCTTCGAGCGATTGCGCGCCCCGGTCCCCGGAGCTATTCCTGTTCCCCGGGTTGTTTAGAGTCTCAGGACCCGGGGCTCCGGCTGTTGTTGTGCAATGCGAGGTCCGTGGTAAACAAGGCCCCCCTCATATGTGATCTTCTTGAAGAGGGGGGTGCAGACCTGGCTGGTATTACCGAGACCTGGTTGGGCCACGAGGGGGGAGTTCCCCTCGTGGAGATGTGTCCACCGGGTTTCCTTGCATTCCACCAGCCGAGAGCCCAGGGCAGGGGTGGGGGAGTAGCGGTCATTATTAAGGAAGGTCTGGGTCCGAGGGAGGCCACTGTACCTCAGATAGCCGGGTGTGAGTCCGCCTTTGTGAGATGGGGTCCCGGTGGGCAGATGGGTCTGTTAGTCACGTACCTGGCTCCCTGCCACGTGGCAACGACCCTGCCCGAGCTTCTCAATGTTATAGCCGAGGTGGCGGTTGATACCCCCAAGCTTATAGTCATGGGGGATTTCAACCTGCCATCTATCGGCGAGACATCTGAGATGGCTCGGGAGTTCATGGCTTCCATGATGGCCATGGACCTGACCCAGGTAATTCAGGGCCCGACTCACATTGGTGGACACACCCTGGACTTGGTTTTTGTCTCTGGTCAGTGGCTGAGTGGTCTTGATATTGGGGATATAGGTGTTGAACCCTTGTCATGGACTGACCACTCGCTCCTTCGTCTCGACTTTCTGACCGTTACACCCCATCGCAGGGAGGCGGAACCAACTAGGTGGTTCCGCCCCAGGCGCCTGATGGATCCTGATAGGTTCCAGACGGAGCTTGGGCCATTTCCTGAGACACTGACACGCGACTCGGCTGAGGACCTGGTGGCTGCCTGGGATAGGGCAGCCGGTGGGGCCTTGGACCGGGTCGCGCCTTTGCGGCCTCTGACCCGGCGCCAAACTCACTTATCTCCTTGGTTCACCGAGGAGCTGAGGGAGATGAAGCGCCGGAAAAGACGCCTAGAGAGTGGTTGGAGGGCTAGTCGCTCTGAATCTGACTTAACACTAGTAAGAGCTCATATTAAGACTTACTTAGTGGCAATAAAAGCGGCGAAATCTAATTATTTCACCGCTCTTATTGCGTCATCAGATAATCGCCCAGCCGCCCTGTTTAGGGTGACCCGCTCCCTCCTTCATCTGGGAGCGCGGGAGGATCCCTTGCAGGGTCGTGCTGAGGATTTTGTTCAATATCTGGATGATAAAATAACTCAGATTCGGGATGAGCTGGCCTCTGACTGGGTTAGTTCGGGCGAGGTGACTGGGCCCAGTCTTGAGAGTGTTATCTGGGCTGAGTTCGATCCTGTGGCTCCTGAGGACGTGGACAGGATCCTGGGTAGACTGAACGCTACCACATGTTTATTGGACCCGTGTCCCTCCTGGTTGGTGCTGGCCTCCCGGGAGGTTACACGAGGCTGGCTCCAGGAGATTATAAATGCTTCTTTGAGTGAGGGTGTCCTTCCGCCTGCCTTGAAGGAGGCGGTGGTGAGGCCCCTCCTCAAGAAGCCCTCCCTGGACCCGGCTGTTTTGGTAAATTATCATCCTGTCTCCAACCTTCCCTTCCTAGCGAAGGTTGTTGAGAGTGTGGTGGCGCGGCAGCTCCCCCGGTACCTGGATGAAGCTGTCTATTTAGACCCGCTCCAGTCCGGCTTCAGGTCTGGTTACAGCACCGAAACGGCATTGGTCGCGTTGGTGGATGATCTCTGGAGGGCCCGGGGTAGGGGGTACTCCTCTATCCTGGTGCTGTTAGACCTCTCAGTGGCTTTTGATACCATCGACCATGGTATCATGTTGCACCGGTTGGAGGGATTGGGGGTGGGGGGCACCGTTCTGCGGTGGTTCTCCTCCTACCTCTCCGACCGGTCGCAATCGGTGTTGACAGGGGGGCAGCGGTCGACCCCGAGGCGCCTAGTGTGTGGGGTGCCACAAGGGTCGGTCCTCTCGCCCCTTCTGTTCAACATTTATGTAAAGCCGCTGGGTGAGATCATCCGTGGTTTTGGGGTGGAATTCCATCAGTACGCTGATGACACTCAGCTGTACATTTCCACCCCAGACCACCCCAACGATGCCGTGGAAGTGATGTCCCAGTGCCTTGAAGCTGTGCGGGTCTGGATGGGGAGAAACAGGCTTCGACTCAACCCCTCCAAGACTGAGTGGCTGTGGCTGCCGGCGTCCCGATATAGCCAACTGACTCCATCGTTGGTTATTGGGGGCGAATCATTGGCCCCCACGGAAAGGGTGCGCAACTTGGGCGTCCTCCTGGATCCACGGCTGTCATTAGAGGATCATACGACAGCTGTGGCCAGGGGGGCTTTTTATCAGGTTCGCCTGATACGCCAGTTGCGCCCCTTTCTAGATCGGGACTCCCTGCGCACAGTCACTCAGGCGCTCGTCACATCTCGCTTGGACTACTGTAATGCTCTCTACATGGGGCTCCCCTTGGGATGCATCCGGAGGCTTCAACTGGTACAGAATGCGGCCGCGCGGGGGATTATGGGAGCGACAGGGCGCTCCCATGTGACACCTCTCCTGCGTGAGCTGCATTGGTTGCCGGTTGATTTCCGGGTGCGTTTCAAGGTGTTGGTAATCACCTTTAAAGCGCTCCATGGCTTAGGACCAGGGTACTTACGGGACCGCCTTCTGCCACCTATTGCCTCCCACCGGCCGGTTCGCTCCCACAGAGAGGGCCTCCTCAGGGTGCCGTCAGCCAGACAGTGCTGGCTGGCGACCCCCAGGGGGAGAGCATTCTCTGTGGTAGCCCCCACCCTCTGGAACGATCTCCCTCCAGATCTGAGAACTATCGCTGACCTCCGGACCTTTCGTCGGGCGTTGAAGACTTATTTCTTCCAACTTGCCGGACTTGCCTGATCCCTCCTATTTTTAAATATTTTAAATTTTAAATTATTTTAAATTATTTAAATTTTTAGAGTTTTAGTGTTTCATTCGATATATTTTCAGCCTAAATTTATATGGATTTTTAGTACGTTTTAACTCACTGTATTGTTATTGGTTTTAAATTGGCTGTTCACCGCCCTGAGTCCGGAAGGAGAAGGGCGGTATAGAAATTTGATTAATAAATAAATAAATAAATAAATAAGGGTTAAACAGGGATACATCAATTTCATAAGTTCAAATACTGATTGAAGGTGGGAATATTCTTTAGTTTAAATCAATGAATTTTGATAATTGATTAATTAGAGACCTGCTATGGGATAGACGATAACAGTTAATAATTTGAACTATTGTTTCTCTAAAATAATATTGTGTAGTGGAATAGAGGGGAAAGCTTAGAGATAAATATATTTGATATTTTTTCATAGTGGAAAAAAGGGAAGAATATTTGGTAGAGGCAACCAAATGTCGGTGAATGACAATTTGGAAAAACATTGAAAGGATCATAAGAGAACAGAAAAAGGAAAAAGATGACAAGCCTTGCATCTACAGTGACAAAAACAGGAAAGAAAACACCCTCAAACCCCACGATTACAATGTCATCACCAGCTTTGCAGAAATCAACTGAAGGTTTATCCAAAACTGAAAAATCAGCAATGATACCTACAATGCAAGCAATGCAATCAACATTGACAGCCATACAAGATACGATGATTATGATGCAGGAGAAAATGTCAAATAATCATATAGAGTTGAAGAAAGACATTGGAGCAATAGATCAAAAACTGAATGATATACAAGAGTCAATACAAAGGAATACACAGAAGATAAAAAAGATGGAAGATAAAATGGAGCAACAGGAAAAAAATTTGGATATGGTTGATCAAAGGTTGATGGCACAGAATAGGGAATTGGAAGACTCAATTACCCAACTGGAAATGGACCGAGCCTCCTTTTATTTGCGTGTTCAAAATATCACCGAAGAGAAAGAAGAGGATCTGGGCCAAGTGATGGCAGAAATAATCGCCGAGGTGCTGCAGCAAGATAAACTTGATATTATCAAAGAATTAGACGAGGTATACAGGGTCCAGACCAATTACGCAAGGAGAAATAAACTGCCAAGGGAGGTGCATATACGATTTGCCAGAAAGAAGGTGAGGGATATTTTTTATAGTATGACAAGAGAGGAACAGGTGACGTATAAGGGGAAAGAGGTAACAGTATTAAAACAGATTCCAAGGAGGGTAAGGGAATCAAGGAGAGAGTATAGATTCTTGGCTACCCAATTAAACAAGAGGAACATTCTTTTTAGGTGGATTTTGCCGGAAGGCATGATCATTACGTGGCAAGGAAATAAAATTAGGATAGATAGTCTGGTAGTAGCTCAAGAGTTTCTAGACCAACTAAGAGCAAGTGAGGAAGATCAAAGTAGTAAGGAGGAATTGGAAGCCATAACACCAGAAGAAGAAGCTACTCAGCAGAAAAAAGAGAAAGAAAGGACACCGGAGAAGAAGAGGGGGGAAGATAAGAATAGTAAAGAAAAAACGAAAAACCAACGACCACAAAGAGCTACACGAGCCAATAAGTAAAAGAATAACATAAAGGACAAAGAAATGGAAGATGGGAGATTGATTTCGATCAAAGTAAATGGCTTGAACGATAATAAAAAGAAGAAAAAATTCTTTACAAAATTAGTTAAACTAAATGTGGACATAGCGTGCCTCCAAGAGGTACACATCAAAAAGGAGAACCAAAAATATTTAGAAAACAAGAAATTAGGAAACCTTTTCACTTCTTTAGCTGAAAAAAAGAAACGAGGGGTAGCATTGTACATAAAGAAAGATATAAAAGCAGAATTAAAATATGTAGATTCGAAGGGCAGGATTTTAATGGTGGAAGTAATGAGAGGAAACTGTCCAATCCTATTAACAGTAATTTATGCACCGAATGAAAAATTGGGAGATTTTTATAAAAAATTAGGGGAAAGATTAAGCACAATGAATAATAATAATATCTGTATAATTGGGGATTTTAATGGGGTAATAAACCCAGATAAAGATTACAAAGGGTCCAAGGGTAAAAAGAAAAAAAGGAAAACCATACCTAAATCATTTTTTGATTTGACAGAAGAGTTTAATTTAGTGGATATTTGGCACACTCTGCACCCACATAAGAAGAAATATACATATTTTTCAAACCCCAAAAAGTCGTGGTCTAGAATCGATATGATGTGGGCAAGCAGAAATATAGGGCTGGACATTATGTCAATAGAAATTACACCTAATGTATGGGCGGATCACAGCCCATTGGAAGTGAAATGGAAAAGCACCTACAAGAGGGAAAATACAAGATGGAGATTGAACAGCCAATTCTTAAAGGACAAGCAAAACATGGTGAAAGTTAAACAAGAACTAAAATTCTTTTTCGAAGAAAATGAAAAAGAACCAACCTCTCGAGCAATTATTTGGGACACAATGAAAGCCTATCTGAGAGGCCTGGCGATAGCATATGGCTCATATAGGAATAAAGAAAGAAGAGAGAGGCAGAAGGCTTTGATAGATGAATTAGGGAACGCTGAGAAGGAATTGCAACAAAATCCAGACAATAAGCAAGCCAAAGAAAATTGGATGGTGGTACGACATAAATTAAATATTATTGATCAGGAGGAGCTGGCGTACAAAATGAAAAGAACTAAACAATATTACTTTGAAAACGCAAATAAGCCGGGCAGATGGCTATCTTATAGATTAAAAAAAGAAAAAGAGAAAGGGATAATATATCAACTGGAAGACCTGGAAGGTCGGATTATTAATAAGGAAGAAGACAAATTAAAGCTTGCTCAGGAATATTATGCTTCTCTGTATGCAGAAGAACAAGTTCCTACAGAAAAGGTGACTCAATACTTGGCAAAAGAAAACCTTCCAAAGATAGGGGAAGAGGAGAAAGAAATGCTAAATAAAGAAATAACTATGACGGAGCTAAGAATTGCAATATCTAAGATTAAAAAGAATAAGTCCCCAGGACCGGATGGATTCCCAGGAGAATTGTATAAAAATGTAGATTTGGAAGAAATCCTATTACCAAAACTACTGGAAATTTATAATGAGGCCTTAATAGAATCTAAAATACCAGAATCATGGAGAGAGGCGTATATTACGCTCCTCCAAAAAGAAGGAGAAGACCCAAAACTAAGAAAAAATTATAGACCGATCTCCCTGCTCAATACGGACTATAAAATTTACATGAGCATCATAGCAGAAAGACTAAAGATAATTTTGAACAACCTAATACATAGCGATCAAAATGGATTTCTCCCTAAGAGGCATAACAGAAATAACACAAGGACGATAATAGATGTATTGGAGTATTATGAGGAACACCCGAATAAAGAAATGGCACTGGTCTTTGTTGACCCCCAAAAGGCGTTCGACAATTTGAATTGGCAGTTTATGAAACAACAAATTACTCAAATGGAATTTGGATTAAATTTTACTAACACTATATCTACAATATACAAGAAACAATGTGCCAACATCTTAATGAATGGAGGATTAACAGAAACATTTCAAATCAGAAAAGGGGTTAGACAAGGGTGTCCTCTGTCCCCCCTTCTACTCATCCTACCTTTAGAAGTTCTTTTGAGGAAGATTAGGAATAACAATGAAATTAAGGGACTGAGTGTTAGAAAAGAGTCGTATAAAGCCCAGGCATTTGCTGATGATGTGGCGTTAATCATGGAAGAACCATTAGAATCAGGCATTAAAATTTTGGAAGAATTAGGCAATTATGGAGAGGTAGCAGGTTTTAAATTAAACAAATCCAAAACTAAATTAGTAACCAAAAATATGACAGAGGCACGAAAGAAAATGTTGGAAGAATTAATGGAGATTCAAATTGTTAAGAAGGTAAAATATTTAGGGGTATGGATTTCAGCGAAGTGCTCAGCCCTCAAGGAGGATAACTATGTACCATTAATCAGGAATATAAAACAGGATCTGGAAAAATGGGGAAGACTGCAAATATCATTTTTAGGTAGAATTGCAGCAACAAAAATGAGTATACTACCCAAACTATTATATTTATTCCAAACAGTCCCTGTCAAATTGGATAAAAAATTCTTTTTGGAACTTAATGCAATAATTAGGAAATTTATTTGGGAGGGAAAGAAACCAAGGATAGCAATTAGAAATTTACAGGATAAGAAGGAGAGAGGGGGTTTTGGATTACCCAAATGGGAGACATATCAAAAAGCTGCAAACTTAGTATGGCTGAAAGATTGGGCTACTCTGCAAAATAAAAGACTCCTAACTTTGGAAGGACATGACCTCCAGAAGGGCTGGCATGCATACCTCTGGGAACCTGGGAAAAAAACCAAAACATACTTCCATAGACATAAAATAAGGGAGACCCTAATACAAACATGGGGAGAGATAAGACAGAGGCAATACATAAAAATTCTGAGATGGCTCTCCACCATGGAGGCTTTAATATACCCAAATGTATTAGAAATAGGAAAGATGTTTAGATACAATGAGATATTGGATGGGGGAGGGAATCTTAAAACTAGGGAAGAATTGAAGGAGTAAGGCATTGTTATAGACTGGTGGCCATATACCCAAATTATATCACAATATAAAAAGGACAAGGAGGAATTCGGTATAGAGACAAGTATTAATGGATTTGATAAGATTTGGTTGGGTACAGATGAGAAAATATTAGCCAAATTATATAATTATTTATTGGAATATGATACTGTAGAGGAGGTGGTTAAGGAGCCGATGTTGGCCTGGGCTAAAAATATTGGTCAGAATATAAATCTGGACGAATGGGATACAATCTGGGATAAAAACCTCAAAATGACCAGGGCGGTGACTTATAAGGAGAACCATTATAAGATGTTTTATAGGTGGCACATGGCCCCCGCTAGGATAGCAAAGATATATCCAAACTTGAGAGCAAACTGTTGGAAATGCGATCATCAACAGGGCACCTTCTATCACTGTTGGTGGACCTGCAACCAGGCACAAAAATTCTGGAAGATGATATCGAAGTGGATTTTGGAAATTGTAAGAGAAGATTTTGATTTTGACCCCAAAGCACTTCTCCTGGGAATCTTGAAAACAGAATATGTAAAAGAGAAAAGGTATTTGATTATACATATAGTGACAGCCGCAAGAATTTATTTTGCCCAGTATTGGAAGGAAAAACAGTTACCATCTGAAGAATTTGTTATAAAGAAAGTACTGGAGTGTGCCGAAATGAACAAATTATCTCTAGAAATTAATGACAGAGTAGATTCGGAATATTATGGCGTGTGGGACATGTGGTATGAGTGGATGGAGAGAAGAAATAAAAAATGAGATAGGATATAGCGATTAACTACTAGCCAATTAATGAAGATTTAAAGAAAGAAACAATATTACTTGCACTTTAAGGGTTTGAATATCACTGAGTATTATTATATGTAATGGTTATTAAGACAAAATCTACTTATAAGAAGTAATAGTATATGTATATGTATGGCAAGTTAAAAGTCTGTGTTTATGTATACACATCACGGAACCGAAAATGTTTTTATTGTATTGTCAATTCGTATAAATAAATAAATAAATAAATAGGAAAATATATAAACAAAAGAAGAATTCCGTTTTAGACTTTGAAATTTTAAAGAATAAAAGGAGATAATTTGAGTAAAATCCATCTGGAGAGTGACATTTGAAAACAGCAATTGGACCTAGATTGGAACTATAGGCAATAACGTATTGTTTGGAATACATAAACTACACAAATATAGTCAACTAAAAGCATAGTTGGGATTATGTAAGAGAAATAACCTACAACGTTATATTTTGACCTCTGATAATTATATAAATTATATACGGTAAAAATCTCATAATCCTATACATAGCCTTAATAGATAGATAGATTGATTGATTGATAAATTAATTGTAGAGGATTAAGATTATTAATTTATAGTGGTGAAATGATTGATTGATTAGATTGTATTGCTCTCTTGTTCTCCTTCCTTTATTTTTGTTTTTCCAATAATTATTGTTAAGAAAGATTAAGTAATTCCGTTGTAACTTTTAGCATTTTTAGCAACTTTAATAATTTGAAAGTAATTAATTATTAGGATTACCTAACTAGAGTTATATAGTAATTTTAATAGCTTTGTTTTTTTTTCCTGGAGTAATAACATTCTATTTAGGAGTAATTGATTAGAGTTATATTACAACCTTATTCTTAATATCTATAATTAATATTTAATACCTATAACTTATATCTGATACTTATATTGTATTAATATTTTTGTTAGGTACAAAGTTTAGAGTTAGTGGATCATAAACCAATATTAGGGTAGACACAGATATTTATATATATTAAGAACATAGGATACAGAATATAGTGGATGCGGATCTGGGAAAGAATAGATAACATATTAGAGAAACAGCACAAAATTTTGAAAGAGATGACATCAACCATAACAGCAACAGGGAAAACCGGAAAGAAAATTGTTTCAATACCAAGTGGAACGACAGCCTCTCCAATGGCACAGAAAACACTAGATACAATGTTTCCAACAGAAAAGCAATCCACTACGATGACAATGCAGGCTGTACAGACAACATTAGTATCGATACAGGAAACTATGATAAAAATGCAGGAATGCATGGTAAAGAATTATGAACAGATGAGAAAAGATATGGACGATGTTAAAAATGCAGTTAAAGATGATATCCAAAAACTAGATGGAAAGGTAGATTTATTTCAGGAGTTAATTTTAAAAAATGAACAATGGATTACAAAGGTGGAGGGAAAAGCAGAACAGATAGAGGAGAAAATAAAATTAATAGATGGAAAAATGGGTAGTCTCAATAAAGAACTGGAGCATACAGTGGCACAACTTGAAATGGAAAAAGCGGACTTGTATTTGAGGTTCCAAAATATTAAGGAAGAGAGGGATGAAGATTTATGTAATGTAATGGCAGAGATATTGGCAAATATACTACAGTGTGATAAGGAAGAGATAATGAAGGAATTTGAAGAGGTATATCGTGTGCACACCAATTATGCCCGACAACATAAACTCCCCCAAGAGGTCCATATAAGATTTGCAAGAAAAAAAGTTAGAGATACAATATATAAAATAACAAAAGATAAATCGGTATATTACAAACAAAAGGAAATAATAACATTGAGACAGATTCCGAGATGGGTGAGAGAATGGAGAAGAGAATACGGATTCCTTACATCGATATTAAATAGGAAGCAAATCTTGTTCAGATGGATTATTCCAGAAGGGGTGCTAGTAACGTGGCAAGGGAAGAGGATAAAGGTGGATACAATAGAGAAAGCGCAAAACTTGTATGAGCAGATAAGTGAGACAGAAAGATCCAACAGTGGAAGAGAAGAACTAGAAGGGAATGTTAGATCTAAAATAGCCACAGAACAACAGGATAGACCTCACGAGGGGAGGAATAATAGAAAAGAGACACAGGAAGAGAGTGGAAAATCAGAGGATGAAGGAGTAACAACGAGAGCAATGAATGAAGCGAAAAAGAAAGACAAGAGGTAATAGGAAGTATAGTTAAAATAGGTGATGGACTCAAATATAAAAATCATCTCACTAAATGTTAATGGTCTTAATTCGCCAATTAAAAGACACCAGATATTTAAAAAATTAATCAGGAAAAAATTAGACATAATTTGCATACAAGAAACACATATAAGAAGGCAAGATGAAAAGTATCTACAATGCAAAAAATTAGGAAAGATTTATACATCTTCGGCTGAAGAAAAAAAGAGAGGGGTAGTGGTGTATGTGAATGAGAAGGTAGAAAGCAAATTGATATATGCTGATCTGGATGGAAGAGTATTGTTAATAGAAATAAATATTAAAAACAGAAAAGTATTGTTGGTAGTATTATACGCGCCAAGTAATGGTCAAAGAGAATTTTTCCAAAAAGTGCATGAGAAAATAATTGAACAAAATATTGATTCAATTTGCTTACTGGGGGACTTGAATGCAATAGTTGACTGGAGAAAAGCTTACATAAGTAATCAAAAAAATATAAAGAAGAGAAACTTATTGCCCAAGACATTTTTCAATTTGACAGAAGAGTTAAATTTGATAGATATCTGGAGATTTCAAAACCCAAGGGAGCAGAAATTTACGTATTACTCTAACCCACACAAATCCTGGTCAAGAATCGACATGATATGGATC
Organism: Coluber constrictor foxii; assembly: GCA_038048745.1. Taxonomy (NCBI): domain Eukaryota; kingdom Metazoa; phylum Chordata; class Lepidosauria; order Squamata; family Colubridae; genus Coluber; species Coluber constrictor. Next base: position 15,075,821 of record CM075961.1, read on the forward strand.
TCCAAGATCTTAGTTCAGGAAATTGGAGCAGTAGAGATTGGAATAAATGAATGGGCGGACCATAATCCCATATTAATAGAATGGAAAGGGCAGATACCAAAAAAAGGAAGATGGATGATGAACGTAAGAACAATTAAGGAGGAGGAATATACTAAAACGTTAGAAAAAGAACTGAAAGGGTTTTTTAAAGATAATACTAAGGAACAAACATCCTTACAGACCCTATGGGATACCACAAAGGCCTATATTAGAGGCATAACTATTGCCTATAATAGTAAAAGGAAGAAAGAAAGGGAAAGGGAGTATAATAAGATACAAGAAGAAATCAGAACCTGGGAAGAAAAATTAGGTAGCCATCCAGGAGATGAAAAGATAAAAATTAATTGGATAACAGCTAAACACAAATTGAACCTGTTAGAGCAGGAAAAAACTATCAACTCTTTGAAATATATAAAACAAAAATATTTTGAGCATGCAAACAAACCAGGGAGATGGATGACTTACAAATTAAGAAAAGAAAAAGAGAAAAGGACTATACATCAATTACAAGATAAACAAGGAAACTTACAGAAAAATATCGAACAGAAAAAGAAGATAGCAATCCAGTATTTTCAGGAACTATACAGTCAAGAGGAGACATCAGACGATTTCCTGTGGCGTCCTCGTCGTTGCTGGGCGGCTTGTTTGCATGGCCGCCGCCCCCGCCGCCTGTAGAGCCGCTTTTTCAATCGAAAGCGGCTTGGAAATCTTCCCTTCGATCGGAAGGGAAGATAAGAGAAGGCAGCCGTGAAGTTCAGACCCCAGAATCGCTGCCAGGGCTTTTCCTTTGCCCTGGTAAGCGTTCTGTGAAAGGTCTCCCTATCCAGGCTGCTGGAACTCCGAGCGGCGAGGGATCTCTGTTTTAAACGGAGCGAGACGACGAGAGCAACTCCACTTGCTACAATACACATTCTTCTAATTTGCAAAGGACTTGGTGAGATCTGGATTATTTCTTCAGAATTTTAACTATATTTAAGGATTCTTTTTAACTTGAAAGTGAGCTGTCTGTGTGTGAAAGTGATTGAAAATGGCGGCTGACTAAAGCGGAGCAAGTGAAAGGGAAAAGTGAAAGTGTAACAGTTTGTTTAAGCCTGCCTGTAATTCTAACTGACTGTATCAGTAAGATTTTTAACTGGAAAGTCCTGATGATTTGATTCCTTTTCTGTAAAGCTGGGGAAGACAGGAAAAGGAGGAAGATTTTCTTTTTTTCAAAGACTTAAATCCTGTTCAGGCATGGCTTCAAAGAAAGCGGGGGGGGGGGGATTCCCCCACACATCAAACAAAAGAAAAGTCAGCCACGCCATCAGTGCCAGCCCAGAGACAGTCACAAGGCAGTGGGATTGAGGATTTGAAAACTTTTATACTTGATATACATAAATCCCTGGGAGAGCTTTCTGGAAAAATGAGTAAAATGGATGAAAGGATGGGAAAAAATCAAAAAGAAATGATGGACTTGGTGGAGGAAAAAACTGACAAGTTAAGCCAGGATGTTTCTACTGTGGCTACTGCTTTTACAGATGCTTTGCTGGCGGTTGAGAAAAAAGTTGATGATTTAAATCTTGAAGTGGCAGCTAACAAGAAGGCAGTAAATGACCAGATTTTTAAGGTGGAGATTAAAAGTCAAAGGCTAGAGGATGAGATTACAATGATACAATTTCGGAATATGGAGTTCGCTATAAGACTGAGAGGCCTAAGGGAAAATAATAGAGAAAATTTGAGGGCAGCTTGTGTGGACATATTAGCTAAGATTTTAAAAGTTGAACCAGATGTGATTGACAATAAAGTTGACAAGCTATACAGAGTTAATTCGCATGTGGCGAGACAAAGAAATTTGCCAAGAGATGTTGTGATTTATTTTACTGATAGAAGATTGAGAAATGATATCTTGCAAAGTTCTTTTCACACCACTGTTCACCATGATGGTGATCTGTCCCCCCCCTTCAGAGACCCACAAAAACACAGCCAGCCGAGGGTTAAGAATCACTTGGCACACTCCGCAGTTCTTATCTCAACCTTGGCAGCGATATGCACACCGTCTGCCAAGGACTTTATTAGTTTACACAAACAAGAAAATCACCTACGTAGCTTTGCCGTTCATCTAGCTTCCAAGACTACGAGGTTGCTCCGTTTGTTTAGCTTTGTTCGTCACAAACTTCGTGACTCATGGGCCTGTCTTATATAGACAGGCTTCTGGGTGTGGTCCAGTGACTCACTGATCCCATGACTCCAATCAGTGACTCAGGACTATTTCCTCATACGCCGCAGCTGCAATACTCTTTTGTCTCGCCTTCTTTGGCGTGCGTCCAGGAATGACGTCTCTCCCTCACTCTCATCTGAGACACCTGTTTCCCCACTACTTGGCTCTCTTTCAGCTGGCACCTGAGCCGGTGCCAGAGGGGGGGGGCTGGGAGATCTGGCTGGCTCCTCTTCCTCCTGCTCAGAGCTTCCTTCCTCCAAAGGGATAGGCTCAGAGGACGGGGCCACAACAGATGGGAATTCAATTGGTATCTACAAAGAGCTGCCACCTAAGATGTTAAGAGATCGGAAAGATTTTGGTTTTTTGGCAAATGAATTAAAAAGGCGTCAGATTCCATTTAGATGGGATGCTCCTGTTGGCATTATCCTGAGACACGAAGATGTGAGATATCACCTTAATTCCGTGGAAAAAGCAGAACATTTTTACAACAATGTTCTTAAAAAAACTTCAACACCCCCACGTTCATCTACACTTTTATCTATTGAAGAAATTTCTAAAGAGAAGGATCTTGATGAGGGGACTCAAGAACTGATTCAGCAAAAAGAACCACAGGAAATTCGAGAAACAGCAAGGGAGAAGACTCTGGGAGCAGTAGGAGGTCTCTCAGAGGATTTCTTTACAGAATTTCCAGAGGGAAAATCAAAGCAGTCCAGAGCTACAAGAGAAGTGGAGCCGGACCTCGATTTGTTGTTGCAAGAACCGAAAGATCAACGTATAACTCGTGCAGCAGAGAAGCAAAGATTAGAGAAACAAAGTCAGCAGAGATCCAGGATGTCACAGGAGGAGAATGGTGCAAATGGAAAGAAACTATATTCTGAAGCAGTGGGAGGGGTGAGACCAAAGATATCTGCAGTTGAACAGAGTCTTCGGCAAGCCCTCAAAGGGCTTCAGTCATTCCCAAAATGACAGCTTTTACTAAGGAGTGGAAGAAATGGGTAGTATATATGCAGAATAAATATCAAAGTAAGAAGTTTCAAGTAGCACTTGAGTTATAATAATGTCTATTAAATATATAATTGAATTTATATTTTTATGATGATGTACTGTTTGAATTTTATATATATATATATATATATATATATATATAAATAGCTTAATTTTTTCTACTTTAAAAGGTTAAATTTGTTATCTTATTTGAGGCTTTTTTGCTTATCCTGTTTAATGTTGACTTTTATATTTGATTGATTAAGAAATATTATTAAGAGTAAATTTTGGGATTTATATGACATTTTAATCTAAAACTTAAGATGCTCAAAATTATTTTATTATTTTTCTTTAAAGATAAGTGTTATATTTAGAATGCGAAATTTTCTATGAGTTTTTATAAATGATTAAGAGTCATATACTGAGACAAGCGTTGATGAGAGTCTGGAAGAAGCACCAGTTTCAATTGGATTACAAAATACCTTTGTGGTTGGATCTTGGGCAGATTATGCCAAATATAAAGTCACTCGGGGGGATTTTATACAAAGAGATGCTTTTTATTGATGGGGGCAGATGGAACTTGAAATCTTTTAAAACTCTGTTGGAAGAAGGGAAGGATCTAACTTGGTTGCAATACTCTCAACTTCAATCAAGATGGAGAGAAGATCGGAAAATTGGACTAATGTTACATGAAGAAGATTTGGTGTTACAGATGAAACAAAAAGGGCCGATGCATATTAAGAGGGTGTATAATTTACTGTTAGAAAGAGATTCAGAGAGTGAATTAGTTAAGGATTGTATGATAAAATGGGCACAAAATTTTGCAGAATCAGTGATGTTAGAAACATGGGAAAAGATCTGGGTCCAGAATGTTAAATTTTCACAGGCACAGAATTTGAGGGAAAACTTTTACAAGATGTTTTATAGATGGCATCTAGATCCTAAGAAATTATCATGTATGTATCCAAATGTTCAACCTAAATGTTGGAGATGTGATTGTTTGGATGCTACATATTTTCATATTTGGTGGACTTGTAGAAAAGTGAAAGCTTTTTGGATTAGACTTTGGTGGGTTATGCAGAATGTTTTAAAAAAGAAGCTTCAATTTTCTCCGCAATTGTTTTTGTTAGGTATAGTTAAGGATTGTTCACCGAGTGATACGAGATTGATTTTGTATATGATTACTGCAGCTAGGTTATTGATTGGCCAATATTGGAAAAAAGAAAGTGTGCCCACCATAAGCGAATGGATGTCTAAGATGGCTAGCTTTGCGGAGATGGCAAAGATTTCTGCATATTTAAAAGATAGGACCCATGAGTTTTTTGTTAGAGAATGGAAAAAGTGGGTGGATTATGTGCAGAATAAATATCAAATTAAGAATCTTCAGTTAGTTTTTTGATTGAGGTTGAAGAAATATAGAATTATGTTTATTATATATTGTATTATTGTCTAGATAATTAATAATTTGACATAAACTAGTATATTTTGGTAATACTGCTGTTTTGTATAAAAAGAAGGGAAAAATTTTATGTTGGAGTTAGGTTTAAAAAGGGCATTTATAAATTCTATTTGTTTAAATCTTTGTTAGGGAATAGAAAAAGTGGATTGATTATGTGTAGAATATTGCTAGAGGTTGAAGAAATTTAGAATTATTTTTGTTGATATTACTATATTTTATTATAATATAATATGATGTTAAATATATATATTATAATATTTTTTTAGATTTATTAACTAGACTTAAACTTATATATTTTTGGTTATTATCATTTGCTTAAGTTTTTTCTATTATTAGCATGGTTTTTGGATTTGGATTTAAATATTGGATTTAAATATTGTGGATCTCACCTATGTTTAATGTTTGATAATGATCGATATATACTTATGTGTGCATATAATGGAAGTCAGGGGGGGGAGGGGGGGAAGGGGGGGAGGGGGGAAAATGTGGGGTTAAAATTTGTACTGTAAAACTCTTTCAATAAAAAAAAAAAAAAAAAAAGATCTGGGTGTGGTCCAGTGACTCACTGATCCCATGACTCCAATCAGTGACTCAGGACTATTTCCTCATACGCCGCAGCTGCAATACTCTTTTGTCTCGCCTTCTTTGGCGTGCGTCCAGGAATGACGTCTCTCCCTCACTCTCATCTGAGACACCTGTTTCCCCACTACTTGGCTCTCTTTCAGCTGGCACCTGAGCCGGTGCCAGAGGGGGGGGCTGGGAGATCTGGCTGGCTCCTCTTCCTCCTGCTCAGAGCTTCCTTCCTCCAAAGGGATAGGCTCAGAGGACGGGGCCACAACAGATGGGAATTCAATTGGTATCTACAAAGAGCTGCCACCTAAGATGTTAAGAGATTGGAAAGATTTTGGTTTTTTGGCAAATGAATTAAAAAGGCGTCAGATTCCATTTAGATGGGATGCTCCTGTTGGCATTATCCTGAGACACGAAGATGTGAGATATCACCTTAATTCCGTGGAAAAAGCAGAACATTTTTACAACAATGTTCTTAAAAAAACTTCAACACCCCCACGTTCATCTACACTTTTATCTATTGAAGAAATTTCTAAAGAGAAGGATCTTGATGAGGGGACTCAAGAACTGATTCAGCAAAAAGAACCACAGGAAATTCGAGAAACAGCAAGGGAGAAGACTCTGGGAGCAGTAGGAGGTCTCTCAGAGGATTTCTTTACAGAATTTCCAGAGGGAAAATCAAAGCAGTCCAGAGCTACAAGAGAAGTGGAGCCGGACCTCGATTTGTTGTTGCAAGAACCGAAAGATCAACGTATAACTCGTGCAGCAGAGAAGCAAAGATTAGAGAAACAAAGTCAGCAGAGATCCAGGATGTCACAGGAGGAGAATGGTGCAAATGGAAAGAAACTATATTCTGAAGCAGTGGGAGGGGTGAGACCAAAGATATCTGCAGTTGAACAGAGTCTTCGGCAAGCCCTCAAAGGGCTTCAGTCATTCCCAAAATGACAGCTTTTACTAAGGAGTGGAAGAAATGGGTAGTATATATGCAGAATAAATATCAAAGTAAGAAGTTTCAAGTAGCACTTGAGTTATAATAATGTCTATTAAATATATAATTGAATTTATATTTTTATGATGATGTACTGTTTGAATTTTATATATATATATATATATATATATATATATATATATATATATATATATATATATATATATATATATAAATAGCTTAATTTTTTCTACTTTAAAAGGTTAAATTTGTTATCTTATTTGAGGCTTTTTTGCTTATCCTGTTTAATGTTGACTTTTATATTTGATTGATTAAGAAATATTATTAAGAGTAAATTTTGGGATTTATATGACATTTTAATCTAAAACTTAAGATGCTCAAAATTATTTTATTATTTTTCTTTAAAGATAAGTGTTATATTTAGAATGCGAAATTTTCTATGAGTTTTTATAAATGATCCATGTGGTTATATATCTGGCTAGGGGGGTAATAGATTTTATAAGTTTAGAATATTTTTTGTATTAATTAAGTTTAAATTTGTTCTATTGTTAGCTAGATCTCACCTAAAAAGTTGTTGGTTGCTGATTGTAATATATGATTGTTTAATAGTGGAAGTCGGGGGGGAAGGGGGAGGGGGAGGGGGGAGGGGAGGGGGTGGTTGTTGGGGTGGGGGGTTGGGGGGGAAGGGATATTAAAATTGTATTGTAAAACTTTTTCAATAAAAAAGAGGAGACATCAGATGTGAAAATAAAACAATACTTGGAGGAGGATGAGACCTCAGTAATTACGGAAGATGATAGAGAGATGTTAAACAGAGAGATAACTAAAGAAGAATTACAGGAGACAATTAAAAGACAGAAAAATAATAAGACACCAGGAACAGACGGGATCCCAGTAGCATTATATAAAAGTTTAGGCGAGATTTTGAATTCAATTCTCCTGGAAGTATATAATGAAGCCTTGAGAAATGCAAAAATACCAGAGACTTGGAGAGAAGCATATATTTCATTGATCCCCAAGGAAGAGACGGATACTACCCATATAAAAAATTATAGACCTATCTCATTGCTGAATTCGGATTATAAAATTTTTATGAGTCTACTGGCTAACAGGATAAAGATAATATTAAATCAAAAGATACATGTAGACCAGAACGGATTTCTACCAGGTAGGCAAATAAAAGATAACCTGAGGACAGTTATAAATATAATTGAATATTATGATAAATACCCAGAAAAACAGGCAGCCTTAATCTTCCTAGATGCACAGAAGGCATTTGACCAAGTTAATTGGGAATTTATGACCAAACATAAAAAATATGAAATTTGGAAAGAACTTTGAAGAATTAATTTCATCGATATATACTAACCAAAAGGCAAGAATATTAATTAATGGAGAAGCAACCAATTTTTTGGAATAGGTAGAGGAGTAAGGCAAGGATGTCCTCTTTCACCACTATTATTTATTTTAACCTTAGAAAATTTGCTTCAAAGGATAAGAGCTAATGAAGATATCAGGGGGCTTAAAATAAAAGGAGAAGAATACAAGGTCCAAGCCTTTGCAGACGACCTTGTATTCTTTCTGGAAGATCCTTTAGCAACTGAACCCTACTTAATGAAAGAAATTGAAAAATTTGGAAAAGTAGCCGGTCTGAAAATTAATAAGGATAAGACAAAAATAATAACAAAAAACCTAGCAATAAAACAGACAGAGGAATTAGAGAAACAATCCGGACTAAAAGTAGTTACAAAAATAAAATATTTAGGAATAAATTTGACAAATAAAAATATAGATATAAAGAAAAACAATTATGATAAATTGGTTTACCAAATTAAAAACGATCTAGAAAGGTGGGGAGGACTAAATATTTCATTTTTGGGAAGGATAGCTGCACTAAAGATGAACATCCTGCCGAGGCTCCTCTATCTATTCCAAACCATTCCAGTGAAATTAGAAAAAAGTTTTTTTATTAATTTGAATAAAATCACGACAAAATTTGTATGGGAAGGTAAAAAGCCTAGAATAAGCCTGAGCACACTACAAGACGATAAATTTAGAGGAGGGTTTGGGTTTCCTGTGTGGGACAAATATTACAAAGCAGCAAGCCTGTTATGGATAAAGGAGTGGGTTAACTTAGAGAACCAACGTTTACTAAAATTAGAGGGGCATGAACTAATGATGGGGTGGCACGCCTTCCTGTGGACTGCAGGGAACAAAAGTTATCATCACTTTAAGAACCATATAATTAGAGGTGCCTTAATCGATACTTGGTTGGAAATAAAAAAAAAGTGTTATAAGAAAGTTCCCGGGTGGTTTTCCACTGTGGAGGCGGTCATGCACCCAAACACCATATCCTTTCAAAAAATTAAACAATACCGAGACATATTAGACTCAGACGGGATATTAAAAACGCGTCAGGAACTCAGAGATGGGGGAATAGAATTAGATTGGTGGCCCTACCTTCAAATACAAAATAGATACAGAAAAGATAGGGATGAAGGAGGAGTTGAGTTAAACCCAAATAGAGTAGATAAAATTATGGAAACGAAAGAAGGGAAGACGATATCTAAAATATATAAATATTTATTAGAATTGGAATTGAGTAAGAATTTAATTAAAGGGCAGATGATTGCCTGGAACAAAAACATAGGCGGAAATATCCAATTAGAAGAGTGGGAAAGAATTTGGGAAAATAATATTAAAATGACAAAATCGGTAAGTTATAAAGAAACCCAATATAAGATATGGTATAGATGGCACTTACCCCCCTCGAGGTTAGCACAAATGTATCCCAACTTAGACTCAAAATGCTGGAAGTGCAAACAGGCTAGAGGAACTTTTTACCATATGTGGTGGCTATGCCCCAAAACTAAGGCATACTGGGAGAAAATTAGAATGTGGATAAAACAAATAGTAGGAGAAGAAATTGAACTAGACCCCAAGATATTTCTATTAGGAATTTACAAACAAAACATTAGAAAAGAAAAGATATACTTAATACACCACATAATTACAGCGGCGAGAATAGCGAATGCACAAGTATGGAAGAAGGAATATTTGCCAAACGATCAGCAAGTAATACAAAAGATATATTTGTGTGCGGAATCGGATCAATTAACGCAGAAATTAAAAAATGAGGAAAGCTCAAAATATTCTAGGGTATGGGATTGATGGTACGATTGGATCAAACAAAGACAAAATGGATAATGATACTTTTAACTGAATATGAAAGCTAATTTGAACGAGCAATATATGTTATTATACTCTTAGTGAATTTTAAATTAAGAATGAAAATTGGAAAGGTATTTGTATGTTAACCTTACATAAGTACCCATGACGACTTCACCGACAAAAGGCATGTGGATGAAAACGGGACAAGCAATGAACGGTATAATGTATGCATATATATGTGGATATGTATAGTAATCACATATAGATACTTAAGAGAGTAGAAACGAATTTCATCATAGATTACGTTTTATGGACATGGATATTTTAATATGGTTTTTAACTGTTTTTGTATACATTTGAAAGTTAAATAAAGTTTGTTTTGAAAATTAAAAAAAAGGAAGGAAGGCAGGCAGACGGAAAGACAGAGACATGATACAGATATATGAAAGAGATGGATGGATGGATGGATGTATAGATAGACAGACAGATAGGGATAGAATGAAAATAGATAGAGGGAGAGATGATAGATAGATAGATAGATAGATAGATAGATAGATAGATAGATAGATAGATAGATAGATAGATAGATAGATAGATAGATAGATAGATAGATAGATAGATAACTAGGCAGGCAGGCAGGCAAGCAGAAGGACAGACAGATATGATACAGATATATGACAGAGAGAGAGAGAGAGAGACATGATAGATAGATAGATGATAGATAGATGATAGATAGGCAGGCAGGCAGATAGACAGATATGATACAGATATATGAAAGATAGACAGACAGATAAGAAAGAAAGAAAGAAAGAAAGAAAGAAAGAAAGAAAGAAAGAAAGAAAGAAAGAAAGAAAGAAAGAAAGAAAGAAAGAAAGAAAGAAAGAAAGAAAGAAAGAAAGGCAGGCAGGCAGGACAGACAGATATGATACACATATGTGTGTGTGTGTGTGTGAGAGAGAGAGAGAGAGAGAGATGATTGATAGATAGATCATAGATACAGTTGCAAGAAAAAGTATGTGAACCCCTTGGGATTACGTGGAGTTTTGCATGAATTGGTCATAAAATGTGCTCTGAACTTCATCTAAGTCACAACAATAGAAAAACACAGTCTGCTTAAAATAATACTACACAAACATTAGATGTTGCCATGGTTTAATTGAACATAACATGTACACATTCACAGTGCAGGGAGGAAAAAGTATGTGAACCCCTAGCCTAATGACTGCTCCAAGAGCTAATTGGAGCCAGGAGTGAGCCAACCTTGACTCCAATCAGTGTGATGATATTGGATGTGTTGCTGACAGCTGTCCTGCCCTTTAAAAACACACACCTGTTTTGGGTGTACTGGTTTCAAGAAGCACTGTCTGATGTGAACCATGCCTCGCAGAAAAGAGTTCTCAGAAGACCTACGATCAAGAATTGTTGACTTGCATGAAGCTGGAAAGGGTTACAAAAGTATCTCCAAAAGCCTTGATGTTCATTTGTCCACGGTAAGACAGACTGTCTACAAATGGAGAAAGTTTAGCACTGTTGCTACTCTCCCTAGGCGTGGTCGTCCTGTAAAAATGACTGCAAGAGCACAACGCAGAAATCTCTGGCACATGCTAACATTTTTGTTGACACATCTACAATAAGGAAAACATTAAACAAGAATGGAGGACATGGGAGGACACCACGGAGGAAGCCATTGCTGTCCAAAAAAAATATTGCAGCACATTTGAAGTTTGCAAAAGAGCACCTGGATGTTCCACGGCACTACTGGCAAAATATACTGTGAACAGATGAAACCAAAATTGAGTTGTTTGGGAAGAACACACAACACTATGTGTGGAGAAAAAAAGGCACAGCACACCAACATCAAAACCTCATCCCCACTGTAAAACATGGCGGAGGGAGCATCATGGTTTGGGGCTGCTTTGCTGCCTCAGGGCCTGGGCGGATTGTTGTCATTGATGGGAAAATGAATTCCAGAGTTTATCAAGACATTTTGCAGGAAAACGTACAACCATCTGTCCGCCAACTGAAGCTCCGCAGAGGATGGGTGATGCAACAGGACAATGACCCAAAGCATACAAGTAATTCAACAAAAAAATGGCTTCAACAGCACAAATATGCCTTCTGGAGTGGCCCAGTCAGAGTCCTGACCTCAACCCGATTGAAATGCTGTGGCATGACCTTAAGAGAGCGATTCACACCAGACATCCCAAGAATATTGCTACACTGAAACAGTTTTGTGAAGAGGAGTGGTCCAAAATTACTCCAGATCGTTGTGCAGGTCTGATCTGCAACTACAGAAAACGTTTGGTTGAGGTTATTGCTGCCAAAGGAGGGTCAACCAGTTATTAAGTCCAAAGGTTCACATACTTTTTCCTCCCTGCACTGTGAATATTTACATGTTATGTTCAATTAAACCATGGCAACATCTAATGTTTGTGTAGTATTATTTTAAGCAGACTGTGTTTTTCTATTGTTGTGACTTAGATGAAGTTCAGAGCACATTTTATGACCAATTCATGCAAAACTCCACGTAATCCCAAGGGGTTCACATACTTTTTCTTGCAACTGTAGGCAGGCAGGTAGGAAGATAGACAAATATGATACAGATATATGAAAGATAGATAGATAGATAGATAGATAGATAGATAGATAGATAGATAGATAGATAGATAGATAGATAGATAGAGGCAGACAGATAGAAAAAAGATAGATAGATAGATAGATAGATAGATAGATAGATAGATAGATAGATAGATAGATAGATAGATAGATAGATAGATAGATGATAGATGATAGATAGATAGATCATAGATAGGCAGGCAGGCAAGCAGAAGGAAAGACAGATATGATACAGATATATGACAATGATAGAGAGAGAGAGTTCCCCAGTATTACTTCCCTCAGGAGGCTGCAGAAGCCATTCAAGTTTTAATTGACAAATACTTGCAGGGATACTAAGGGAAACTCAATCCCCATGGAATACAGCCATTCTGCCCGTTCGGAAACCAGATTGGGGGGGGGGGGCGGGTGGAGGCCTGCCCAGGACCTTAGACCCGGAAGTAATGTGGTGGTCACGCTCCATGCAGTAGCGTCGAACCCCTACATTTTGCTGGGAACTATCCCTCACACCGCTGCATGGTTTTCAGTCATAGACCTGAAAGACACTTTCTTTACCATACCCCTACACCCTGATAGCCAAGACTTGTTTGCCTTTGAGTGGAAAGACTCTAAACGGCATAGACATTGCCAGTACACTTGGACAAGGCTGCCCCAAGGTTTTAAGAATTATCCGACTCTTTTTGGGCACGCCCTTGCCTTGGACTTGCAGCACTTTCAACCCATTCAGGAAGGAGACTGTCTCCTCCAATATGTAGATGATGTGTTAGTAACAGGAACCACTCAGGAGAACTGTTTCCAAAATACCCAGACTCTCCTTGAGTTATTGAGAGACTGTGGTTACAGAGCTTCAAGGAAGAAGGCTCAATTAGTAAAGAAAGAAGTTACATATCTGGGATACACCCTGTCTCAGGGTCAGAGAAATTTGGGCATACCTTGAAAACAGGCAATTCTGCAACTACCCCCACCGAGAAATCAGAAAGAACTAAAGGGAATTTTGGGAGTCATGGGCTTTTGTCACTTATCTATTCCCAATTTTGCCTTACTTGCCAAACCCCTGTATGCATCAACCCGGGGAGCAGAAACAGAACCTTTTGAATGGGGCAAGGAACAAGCCAATTCATTAAGTCATTTAAAAGAAGTACTTGAATCCTCTCCAGCATTAGGATTGCCAGACCTTTCCAAGCCCTTCTGTCTTTATGTAGATGTTCGTCATAACGTGGCATTAGGGGTGCTGACTCAGCAGCAAGGGTCATGGCAACGGCCAGTGGCTTATTTGTCTAAACAGGTAGACTGTCCTGCCCAAGGCTGGCCACACTGCCTTAAAATTCTGGCTGCTGTGGCAGAACTTATGAAAGACACCAACAAACTGACTTTTACCTCTGAAGTAGCAGTCTACACATCCCATGCGTTGCAAACCATTCTGGAAAATAAAGGACACTTGTGGATGAGTAATCAGAGGCTGCATAAATACCAAGCGCTGCTGCTAGAAAACCCCTGATCTGTCCCCCCCCCTTCAGAGACCCACAAAAACACAGCCAGCCGAGGGTTAATAATCACTTGGCACACTCCGCAGTTCTTATCTCAACCTTGGCAGCGATATGCACACCGTCTGCCAAGGACTTTATTGGTTTACACAAACAAGAAAATCTCCTACGTAGCTTTGCCGTTCATCTAGCTTCCAAGACTACGAGGTTGCTCCGTTTGTTTAGCTTTGTTCGTCACGAACTTCGTGACCCACCGTACTGTCTTATATACATATGCTTCTGGGTGTGGTCCAGTGAGTCATTGATCCCGTGACTCCAATCCAATGACTCAGGATTTTCTCATACGTCGCAGCTGCAGTACCCTTTTCTCTCGCCTTCTTTGGCGTGCGTCCAGGAATGACGTCTCTCCCTCACTCTCATCTGAGACACCTGTTTCCCCACTACTTGGCTCTCTTTCAGCTGGCACCTGAGCCGGTGCCAGAGGGGGAGGGCTGGGAGATCTGGCTGGCTCCTCTTCCTCCTGCTCAGAGCTGCCTTCCTCCAAAGGGATAGGCTCAGAGGACGGGGCCACAACACTATCCCCCACCGCAGGGCCCTTCCCCCGGGTCTGACGGTCGGGATGGGGTCGGGACGGGAACTGTTCGTGGAAAGCCCGCACCAGGTCAGGGGCCTGAACGGCAGATGCGTCCACCCAGGTGAAATCCTCGGCCCCGTACCCTTTCCAAGCGATGAGGTATTGGAAGCGCCCCTTCAGCCAACGGGAGTCCCGAATACTGTCCACCTCATACGTCGAGGCGTCGTCCTCGTCGGCTGCGGCTGGGGGGGCAGGCGGCGGCGGGCGGCGGAGATGGCTAGCGGGAGTCTCAGGGACCAGGAGGGACCGATGAAAAACGGGGTGGAGCCGCATGGAGCGGGGTAGAGTCAACCGATAGGCCACCGGGTTGATGACCGCCTCGATGGGGAAGGGACCGATAAAGCGGTGGGCCAGTTTCCTCACCGGCTGGTCCGTGGGGAGGTGTTTCGTGGACAGCCACACCCGATCTCCAACTTCCAGCGGTGGCGTCGCCTGGCGGCCGCGATCGGCGAACCGTTTATAGTCCTCTTTTGCCCGGATCAGCTGCTGCCGCACCAGTTGCTGCACCGCCTGCAGCTCCGAGAGGAAGTCCCGGGTCTCAGGAACAGGGGAGTCCATGATGGTCAACGGAAAAAACCGTGGATGGTACCCGACGTTGGCATGGAACGGTGTCATCTGGGTGGAGGTATTGATCTGTCCCCCCCCTTCAGAGACCCACAAAAACACAGCCAGCCGAGGGTTAATAATCACTTGGCACACTCCGCAGTTCTTATCTCAACCTTGGCAGCGATATGCACACCGTCTGCCAAGGACTTTATTGGTTTACACAAACAAGCAAATCTCCTACGTAGCTTTGCCGTTCATCTAGCTTCCAAGACTACGAGGTTGCTCCGTTTGTTTAGCTTTGTTCGTCACGAACTTCGTAACCCACCGTACTGTCTTATATACATATGCTTCTGGGTGTGGTCCAGTGAGTCATTGATCCCATGACTCCAATCCAATGACTCAGCATTTCCTCATACGTCTCAGCTGCAGTACCCTTTTCTCTCGCCTTCTTTGGCGTGCGTCCAGGAATGACGTCTCTCCCTCACTCTCATCTGAGGCACCTGTTTCCCCACTACTTGGCTCTCTTTCAGCTGGCACCTGAGCCGGTGCCAGAGGGGGAGGGCTGGGAGATCTGGCTGGCTCCTCTTCCTCCTGCTCAGAGCTGCCTTCCTCCAAAGGGATAGGCTCAGAGGACGGGGCCACAACAGGTATGTTGGGAGTTGTTAAAAGCGAACTCCGCCAGGGGAAGGTACTCGGCCCAGTTGTCCTGCTGCTGGTTGACAAAACAGCGGAGGTACTGCTCCAGTATGCCAATGACCTTCTCCGTGCCCCCGTCAGTCTCCGGATGGTGTGACGATGACAGGCACACCTGCACCTCCAGCGCAGCCATCAGGCTTTTCCAGAAGCGGGCCGTGAACTGGGCCCCACGGTCCGAAACCACCCGGTCCGGCAGGCCGTGGAGGCGGAAGATGTGTTGCAGGAACAGGCGAGCCGTGGTACGAGCCGAGGGCAGGCCGCGGCACGGGATGAAATGTGCCATCTTCGTGAGCGCATCCACCACCACGAGGACGGTCGTGAACGTAGCGGACAGGGGCAGGTCAGTCAGGAAGTCCATGGAGATGGCTCCCCACGGTCTCTCCGGTGTCGGCAGCGGCTGGAGGAGTCCAGGAGGGGGGCGGACGCGGCTTTGGCCTGTCGGCATGGCACACAGGACGTCACGTAGGCGTGCACGTCGTGCCGTACCCGAGGCCACCAAAAAGTCCGCGTCACTAGGTTCAAGGTCTTAAAGAAGCCGAAGTGCCCCGCCGCGGGGTTGTCATGGCACTGGTTCATGACGAGGGCTCGGAGCGGACTTGTGGGCACGTACAGCCGACCCCGGTGCCTGAGCAAGCCCTCCTCCACGGTCCATGGGAACGCGGGGCCGACGTCCGCTCTCCGCTGCTGCGACCAGTCGTCCCGTCGCTGCGCTTCCAGCACCTGAGTCCGCAGGTCCACCGGTTCCTGGACCGCGGCCAAGGAGTCCGCTGGCAGCACCGTCCGGGGGGAAAGGGAGTCCTTGGGGCAAAAGTAATCCGGCTTACGGGATAGCGCGTCCGCCCTCTGGTTGAGGTGGCTCGGAATGTATGTGACGTGGAAGTTGAACCGGGCGAAAAACAACGACCACCGGATCTGCCGCTGGTTCAAATTCCTGGCCGTGGTGAGGTGCTCCAGGTTCCGATGGTCCGTCCGCACCTCCACCTGGTGTCGGGCCCCCTTGAGGTGATGTCGCCAAGCCTCGAACGCGGCCTTGATAGCCAGCAACTCCTTTTCCCAGATGGTGTAGTTGCGCTCGGAAGGAGTGAGTTTCCGGGAGTAGTAAGCGCAGGGAAAAAGAGTGCCGCCATCCACCGGAGCCTGTAGCAGCACCGCTCCAATCGCCACGTTGGACGCGTCTGTCTCAACCACGAACGGACGGTGTGGATCGGGGTGCCTCAGGACCGGCTCCGTGACAAAGGCCTGCTTGAGAACCTCGAAGGCCTGCTGCTGCGGGGGCCCCCACTGGAACGGAACCTTCTTCCGAAGGAGCTGGGTCAACGGCACGGTCAGGGTGGCAAAGCCCGGGATGAAGGTCCGGTAGTAGTTGGCGAAGCCCAACAGACGCTGGACGTCCTTCACCCGACGCGGGGGTTCCCAACTGCGCAAGGCCGCCACCTTGTGTGGGTCCATCGCGATGCCCTCGGGGGTGATGATGTGCCCGAGGAACTCTATGGAAGTCTGGAAGAAGTAACATTTCTCCAACTTCGCATAGAGCTGGTGCTCCCGCAGGCGCTGCAGGACCTGGCAGACATGCTGGAGGTGACTCTCCAGGGTCCGGGAACAGATCAAAATATCATCCAGGTAGATCACCACGAACCGATCCAGCATGTCCCGGAACACGTCGTTCATCAAGTGCTGGAAGACCGCGGGGGCGTTGGTCAACCCGAACGGCATGACGGTATATTCAAAGTGTCCGTATCGGGTGCCAAATGCCGTCTTCCACTCGTCCCCCTCTCGCATCCGCACCAGGTTGTAGGCTCCCCGGAGGTCGAGCTTGGTGAAAATCGAGGCCTCCCGCAACCTCTCCATCAGCTCCGGGATCAGCGGCAGGGGATAGCGATTCCGTACCGTGATGGCATTCAAGCGCCGGTAGTCGCAACACAGGCGCAAGTCCCCCGTCTTCTTTTTCACGAAGAGGACTGGGGCCGAGAGCGGGGAGGTTGAAGGCCGGATGAACCCACGGGCCAGGTTCTTGTCCAGAAAGTCCCGTAAGGCGGCCAGCTCGGGCTCCGACATGGAGTACAGGCGTCCCGAGGGCAGGGGCGCGTTGGGCATCAAGTCCACCGCGCAGTCGTAGGGTCGGTGCGGGGGCAAGCGATCCGCCTCCTTCTCGCTGAACATGTCGGCGAAGGATGTCAGCTCCGGAGGCAAGGAGACGTTCGGGGCAGCGACGTCCTGGCCGGCACAGGTGTGGCGAAGGTGGTCGACACACTGCAGGCTGGGGAACGAGATGGCATTTCTCGACCACACCACCTGAGGGTCGTGCGCCCGAAGCCAGGCCATCCCCAGGACCAAGGGGAAGTGCAGGTCCGCCGTCACATAAAACTGGATCGCCTCCTCATGGTTCCCAATGGCAAGGCGCAAGGGCTGAGTAGCGAAGTTGATGGGCCCCGCCACAAGTTCCCGCCCATCAATAGTTTCGACCCTCAACGGAGGGTCCACTGGAACCAAGGGAACCTTGTAATGGGCCACAAAGGCCTGGTCCATAAAGTTCGTGGTGGCCCCCGAGTCCACCAGCGCGTGCGCCTGGAGCCCCTCCGACCGGTTAGCCAACAACACCCGGGTGTTCAAAATCAGGTGCCGAGGGGGCTCACAGTCCACAGCCGCCGCCTCCGGCGGGGCATGATCACCTGCCTGACCCAGAGTTTCCCCTAAGCCAGGCCTGACCCGTTTCCCGGCTGGTCACGCTGAGGCTCCGGAACAGGCTTGAGCGATCCACTCCGCTTCCGGGGACACGAGGCGGCGAAATGTCCAGCCTCGCCGCAATAGAGGCACAACCCCCCTTGGCGTCTCCGCATCCGCTCCTGGGCCGTCAGTTGAGGTCTGGCTGCTCCGAGCTCCATGGGCTCCTCAGCCGTCGCCACCAAACGCGGTACGGTCCGGGGCGCTGTTGGTACGAAACGCGGGGGTGCCGGCACTGTTGGTGGTTCCGGAAGAGCCCTACGGGGCCGTCGCCATTGTAGGCGGGCATCGATGCGCAGGCATTGGGTCACCAGCGCGTCCAGGGTCTGTGGCGCCTCCACCCGAACCAGCTCGTCCTGCATCTCATCGCAGAGGCCGTCCTGGAAGGCATCCATCAGCGCCGCCTCATTCCAGGCCGAATCCTGGCCTAGCAATCGGAACTCCGCAATATAGTCCTGCAGGGGGCGCTTGCCTTGGCGGAGGTCTTTGATGCGCCTCGCTGCCGTCTGCACCCGGAGGGGGTCCTCAAACATGGTGCGCAGGTGTTGCAAAAAGCCCTGATAGTCCAGAAGCAAGGGGCTGTCTTGCAGCAACAGGGGCGTGGCCCATCGGGCGGCAGTGCCAGAGAGGGAGCTGATAATAAAAGCCACCCGAACCCGGTCATCCGGAAAATCCTCCGGCCGCATTGCCATGTACAGCTGGCACTGTCCCAAGAAGGCCGGGAACATTTCCTGCTGTCCAGAAAACTTATCTGGCATGTTCACTGGGCATCTTGGACGGGGAAGGGGAGCAGGTGGAGCTGCTACAGGAGCATTTCCCAAAGCAAGTTGTGCAGTTAGCTGTGCTACTTGCTGTTGCAGAAGTTGATTGGCCTCCAGCATCTGCTGTACCTGCTGCTGCAGCTGTTGGTCCATCGTGGGTTAACGATGGAGTTTTAGGTGACGAACAAGATGATCTGTCCCCCCCCTTCAGAGACCCACAAAAACACAGCCAGCCGAGGGTTAATAATCACTTGGCACACTCCGCAGTTCTTATCTCAACCTTGGCAGCGATATGCACACCGTCTGCCAAGGACTTTATTGGTTTACACAAACAAGAAAATCTCCTACGTAGCTTTGCCGTTCATCTAGCTTCCAAGACTACGAGGTTGCTCCGTTTGTTTAGCTTTGTTCGTCACGAACTTCGTGACCCACCGTACTGTCTTATATACATATGCTTCTGGGTGTGGTCCAGTGAGTCATTGATCCCGTGACTCCAATCCAATGACTCAGGATTTTCTCATACGTCGCAGCTGCAGTACCCTTTTCTCTCGCCTTCTTTGGCGTGCGTCCAGGAATGACGTCTCTCCCTCACTCTCATCTGAGACACCTGTTTCCCCACTACTTGGCTCTCTTTCAGCTGGCACCTGAGCCGGTGCCAGAGGGGGAGGGCTGGGAGATCTGGCTGGCTCCTCTTCCTCCTGCTCAGAGCTGCCTTCCTCCAAAGGGATAGGCTCAGAGGACGGGGCCACAACAACCCCCAGATAAGCCTTCATCAATGTGCAACTATCAATCCCGCAACACTTATGCCTGTACCCGATGCATCCCTTCCATTACATGACTGCCTACAAGTATTAGATCATCAATATTCCTATAGACCAGATCTGACGGATACACCCCTTCCCAATGCCCAGCTTACTTGGTTTACTGATGGCTCCAGCTTTATGCTTTATGGAAAATGGAGCTTGCTATG
This sequence comes from Coluber constrictor foxii, assembly GCA_038048745.1. Classification (NCBI taxonomy): domain Eukaryota; kingdom Metazoa; phylum Chordata; class Lepidosauria; order Squamata; family Colubridae; genus Coluber; species Coluber constrictor. The sequence continues at coordinate 15,095,618 of CM075961.1, forward strand.
CAGGGTATGCTATAGTTAGCCAACACGCAGTCATTGAAAGTGCTCCTCTTCCAGTGGGCACCAGTGCTCAAGCAGCTGAGTTATGGGGACTCATCCGAGCATTAGAGTTAGCCACAGGCAAGACTATTAATGTGTACACAGACAGTAAATATGCCTTTTTGACTATTCAAGCACATGCAGCTATTTACAAGGAAAGGGGCTTCACTGATTCTGCAGGCAAACTAATCTAACATGCCCCTTTAATTAAGAGATTGATTTTTGCTGCACAATTTCCCAAATCCTTAGCTGTCATCCATTGTCCAGGTCATCAGAAGGCAGACACTCTCGTGGCACAAGGCAATCGATTTGCTGATCGAGAAGCCAAATTGGCCGCACAACGTCCCCTAGATAAAAATGATTATTATCTTTATCTGGCACAAGAAATAGAATCCTACATTGAAAGATCTCATCCCACCTATACTCATGTGGAGAAGGAAAAGGCCGAAGGAGATCTGAAAGCCACTCTTGTGAAGGGATGGTATACCCTTCCAGACAATCGCCTAGTGGTACCAATTTCACTTGCCTGGCCTTTAGTATCAGAGGCACACCTAACCTCACATATTGGCAAAACTGTTTTGGCCCAACAGTTGCAAGCAACATTCTACATACCTAACTTGCAGAGCCTGGTTGCCAAAGTAACTTCCCAATGTCCTACGTGCACGCAAGTAAATGCTAATCAAGGACCGTGTTTACCACCAGGACAGCAGCCCATTTCCTACTTGCCCGTGGACTACTTAGTTGTGGACTTTACTGACATGCCCAAATGCAATGGTTATAAAGCCCTGCTCATTTTCATTGACACTTAATCTGGATGGATCGAGGCCTACCCTACTAGAAATATATTAGCTATACAAGTGGCACGCTTTCTTTTAAAGGAAATAATCCCTAGATTTGGATGTCCGTCTACCATCAGTTCTGACAATGGCCCAGAATTTGTGCAACGTATAAATCGCCACCTAGCTGAAGCAGCAGGCCTGAAATGGAGGTATCACTGTGCCTTTCGGCCCCAATCCGCGAGAAAAATTGAAAGAGCTAATAGGTCATTGAAAGCAATCATTACCAAACTGTGCTTAGAAACCCACTTACCATGGTTTCAAGTTTTCCCCATGGCCTTGTACATTTTTAGAACAGCCCCATGAACTAAATACCAGCTGTCTCCTTTTGAACTCCTGTATGGTAGGCCCCCTGCTTTGTTTAAGCACCACTTTCAAGGCTGGCCAGACGTAGTTCAAAAGGGAGGTGTAGAAGCAAGGAAATTACTTTTACAGCTACAACAGCACAACAATCATGTCAATCAACTGAGGCAATATATGCAAGAATATAGACCTCCCCCTATTACGACTGCAGGTCACAACTACAAACCTGGTGATAGAGTATGGATAAAGCATTGGAAAAATGAGCCCTTAAAACCTAAATGGAAAGGACCATATACTGTTGTGATGTGTTCACCTCTTGCAGTTAAGACCTTAAAAGGAAGATCTTGGGTCCATTGGACGAGACTGAAGCCCACAGACCAGAGTGATCCAGTCACATACCAGGTGACAAAAACTGACAAGCCATTGGTGTTGAAGTTCAAGAAGAATACAAATACAAACATTTCCCCCCCCATCCCCCCCTTTCCTCCCTCACCCATCCAACCCCCCCCCTTCCGGTTGGCGCCGCCGTCGTCGCAGACGGTCTTTTATGACCGCCAGCCCCGCCACCCGTCAAAAAGCCGTCCCCGCAGCTGAGAGGCGGCTTGAAAAACTCTTGTTTGTGAAATAAACGAGAGCAGAGCCGGCGAGTGCAGGTAGAGCCCCTGCGAAACCCCTGGACTAGTTCTGGGGAGGAAGCAGGAGAGGCTCCCTAAATAGCTTGCCGAGGCTCCGGACTCCAGGACAACTCTCCATATTGCAGAGCTAGACGACGCGACCAACTCAATTAGCAAAGTTTAAGCAAGTTTTTAAAAAGAAACAGGGTGAAATCTGGACTGCAAACTAAAAACTGCAAGTATTTGTACTAGCCCTGTTATTATATTTAAGAATGGAGAAAGAATGAAAGTGAGTTTAAAATGGCGTCTGGCTTCAGTGGAGAGAAGAAAGCTGAAAACGAAAGTGATTATGCCTGTGCGTTCTAATGTGTTACAAAGCAATTAAAGTAACAGTACTTGTCAGAAGAAAAGGAAAAAGTTTTTTAAAGAGACTTTCAGCAACAGGAGGGGGGTTTCTGGATGAACCATTGATAGATTTCCCTCTGGAAGCTACAAGTGGATCACCTAAGAATACAAGACAGGTAGCATTGGACCTCGAGCTGAAATTGCACGAACCAAAAGATCAACGTATAACCAGAGCAGCTTTTAAGCAACTTCAAGAGAAACAACAGCAGCAGAGGTCTTTGCCACTACAAGATAAGAACGGAGTCAATAGTAAATTACAGAAACATGAAGCTATGGGAGGAGCCAGGCCGAAGACTACCACTTTGGAACAGCAACTTCAGCAAATGCTCTTAACGCTTCAAGAGACCACAAATGACAATTAAACTTTTATCCTGGAACGTGAATGGACTAAATTCACCACAGAAAAGAAGGAAAATATTTCACTATTTGAAACAATTTAATAATGATGTTATTTGCTTGCAAGAAACTCATATTAGATTACAAGACCAAAAATATTTGACAAATTCTAAATTAGGTGTACAAAGCTCCAGGGACGGATGGTTTAACAGCAGTGTACTACAAAACTTTACAAGCAGAAATGATTGAACACCTTAAAGATTTATTTTGTAGCATACAAAAAGGGGGTAAAGTACCCCCTTCATGGAAAGCAGCCTTTGTGTCATTGATACCAAAAGAGGAAACAGGTTCTACAAAACCGGAAAATTTTAGACCAATATCTCTCCTGAATACGGATTATAAAATTTTTGCAAAAGTATTAGCCAACAGGTTAATGCCAGTTATGCAAGAGGTGATTCATCATGATCAAGCAGGATTTGTAGAAGGCAGATATATGAAGGATAATGTGAGGCAAATTATAGATTTATTGGAATATCTTGAAAAGAGTAAACAGATCCCTGCAGTGCTGGTGGTTTTGGATGCGGAGAAGGCCTTTGATCGAGTTAACTGGAACTTTCTTTTAAAGACATTATCAAAAATGGGCTTTGGGGGCAAAAGAACAGGTAAATCTCGTAAAGCATCAGCTCAATCTGTTGGAATTAGATAAATTGGCAGATAAGATAAAGATAACAAAACAAAAACATTTTGAATCAGCCAATAAACTGGGAAGATGGCTTACATACAGACTTAAAAAAGAAAAACAGTCTAGACGAATTGACCAGTTAAAAGATAAAGAAGGGAACTTAGTAAAAGATAAAAAAGGAAAGGAAAAAATTGTGGTGGACTTTTATAAAGATTTATATAAAAGAGAGGAGATCCCAACAGAGGAGATAAAAAAATATATAGAGGAATCAGATTTACCTAAGATATCTAATCTAACAAGAGATATTCTGGAAGAAGAAATTACTTTAGCCGAGGTTGAAAGAGCAATAAAGAAACAGAGAAACCAGAAAACACCAGGTACAGATGGACTCCCGGCAGAATTATATAAGATAATGGTTGAAGTCATGGGAGAACATATGAAAGACCTATTTAATGAAACATTGGAGAAAGTAGAAATCCCCCACTCATGGAGAGAGGCCAATATTAGTTTAATCCCCAAAGAAGATCCACCTTCAGTAGACATAAAAAACTACAGACCCATTTCTCTTCTGAACTCAGACTACAAAATCTTTACTACAATCTTAGCAAACAGACTAAAAGGTTTTCTGAACGAATTTATACACATGGATCAAAATGGATTCTTACCATCACGACAATTAAGGGATAATATGAGAATTATGTTAAATACACTGGAATATTATGAAGAACACCCAGATAAACAGGTCGCATTAGTTTTTGTAGATGCACAGAAGGCATTCAATAGAGTAAATTGGGAATTTATACTACTACAATTAGAATATATGGGGTTTGGAAAGAAATTTATAAATGCAATTAAAGTGATCTACACAAAACAAACAGGCAGAATATTAATAAATGGGGACTTGTCAGAAGAATTTCAGATAAGAAAGGGTACAAGACAGGGCTGTCCTCTATCTCCGCTACTTTTTATTTTATCCTTAGAAGTACTACTACGTAAAATAAGAAATGAGGAAAAAATAAGAGGCCTCAAAATAGGCCAACAAATTTTTAAATCCCAAGCCTTCGCAGACGACATGGTTTTTATCTTAGAAGAGCCTCTAGAATCTTGTATATCTTTAGTAGAGATAATTGAGGAGTATGGGGCCATGGCAGGCTTATTAATTAATAAGAAGAAAACAAATATATTAGCCAAAAATATGCCAGAAAAGATTAAGATAAATCTACAAGAAATGACAGGATTAAAGATAGTGAACAAAATTAAATACCTGGGAGTTTGGCTGACCAATAGATGTTCGAGTTTACAAGAAGACAACTACAACAAATTATTAAAGCAAGTAAGTAAAGATCTAGATAAATGGGGCAAAATACAACTTTCACTTTTGGGACGAGTAACAACAGTAAAATCATATGTGTTACCGAAATTCAATTTCTTATTTCAAACCGTCCCAGTTAATCTATCGAAAAATTTTTTTATGGATCTAAACCAAATAATAACTAAATTTGTCTGGCAAGGGAGAAAACCACGGATTAAAAGAAAGATGATGCAAGAGATAAAAGAGAGAGGGGGCTTGGGATTACCATGCTGGGAGAGTTACCATGCAGCGGCGATATTAACCTGGGTAAAAGAATGGATTACTCTAAGAAATAGATGTCTTCTTAAATTAGAAGGATTTGACATACACCAGGGTTGGCATTTGGCTCTTTGGAGAAATAACACCTCACAAAGTAAATGGTTTACCCAACATTATGTAAGAAACATCCTAATTTGGACCTGGGAAAAAATTAGTAAAAAATACTATACCAAGACACCATGTTGGATATCACCTATAGAAGCGTTAACATACCCCAAATTATATAATTTCGACAGAAAATTAACATATAAAGAATTATTGAATCCATTGGGAAAATTAAAATCTAAGCAAGAATTGAATCTACAAGGAATACAAGTGGATTGGTGGACGTATATGCAAATTAACTCTAAATACAATAAAGATAAAGAGAGAGGTTTTAGTAGCGAATTACAAGAATTAGATAAAATTTTAATAGGACAAGAAAAAGGCATGATTTCAAAAACGTATAAATTATTGATGGAAATAGAGATAGGTGAAGAAATAATTAAAGATACCATGATTGCTTGGGGAAAAAATTTCGGATTCTCAATCCAGCTAGAGAAATGGCAGGAGATATGGTGGGACAATATGAAATTAGTGGTGTCCACAGCTTACAAAGAGAACATATACAAGATGGTATATAGGTGGCATCTCTCTCCAGACTGATTAGCTAGAATATTTAAGGGACATCCCGCAGACTGCTGGAAATGTGGGAAAGAAAGGGGCACATACTATCATCAATGGTGGACATGCCCGAAAGCAGTGGGATTCTGGGGAAAAATTAAAAAATGGTTAAATGAAATTCTAAATTTAAAAGTTGACTGGCGCCCAGAGACATGCTTGCTCGGATTCAGGCCAGAGAATATGGAAAAGGATGTATGGTATCTTGCCCTTCATCTGATTATAGCGGCGAGATTGATATATGCACAATTCTGGAAAAATCCAAACAGCCCACCAGAGGATGCTATTATCCAGAAGATTCTGGATTGTGCTGAGGCTGATAAATTAACTAAAAAATTAAAAGATAAAGACCAAACACGAATATGTTTATCATGGGAAAAATTCTATAAATGGGTTGAGAAAAGGAAAATATAATATATGACAGGAAATATATACATGGTTAAGGATATATGAAATTGAAAGGATTGGATTGATGTACCAATATTTACAAGATGTTCTGTCTTCTCCGGGTTATAATGCTAAAATAAAGTATAGGATGTTGTGGTGGGGGGGGTTAGGGGTTTATGGATTTAGATCTATATATGTTGTCTCTTATTAATGTATGATGTTTTGTTTTTGCATTTTTTATATATTGTCTGTTTTTAACTGAAAATATAAATAAAGATTATTTTTTTATTAAAAAAAAGGGCTTTGGGGACCAATTTGTACAAGCGGTTACAGCAATTTACCAAGATCAAACAGCACAGATTATTATTAATGGAAGTCTAACTACAAACTTTAGTATAGAAAAAGGAACAAGACAAGGTTGCCCATTATCCCCATTGTTGTTTATTTTAACTTTAGAAGTCTTGTTGAATAAAATACGAGACTCGAGTATCTTCAATGGAATAGTTATAAGGCAAGAGGACTACAGAACAAGGGCATTTGCAGATGATCTGGTTGTTACCCTAACATGGCCTATGGAATCGGTAATTCAGATGAAAGACATTATAGAAGAATATGGTATGGTATCAGGATTTAGATTGAATCAGAAAAAAACCAAGATGATAGTTAAAAATATGTCAGAAGTTCAAAAGAAGGAACTGGAAAGGAAGGCAGGCTTTGAAATAGTAGCAAAGGTGAAATATCTAGGAGTTCAAGTTGCAGTTTCAAATACAAAACTTTTCAAAAACAATTATGAGGTGTTATGGCAAAAGGTACAAAGAGATATGGAAACCTGGAAAAAACTGCAACTATCTCTACTTGGAAGAATAGCAGCAGTTAAGATGAACGTTCTACCTAGATTTTTATTTTTGTTTCAAATGTTTCTGGTGCTTAAAAATAATAAACATCTGATTGAATGGCAAAAAGGAGTGAATAAATTTGTTTGGAATGAGAAAAAGCCAAGAGTCAAATTGAAAATTATGCAAGATGTTCGTGAAAGGGGTGGCCTTAAAGTTCCAAACCTACTATTGTATTATGAAGCAGCAGCATTGACGCAAGCGAGTGATTGGTTTGGAATGACAAAGACTGGAATATTGAACATAGAAGGCCATGACTTAGAATATGATTGGCATGCATATCTATTTTATGAAAGTAAAGTTGATAAAGTATTTAAGAGCCATATACTTAGAAGTTCTTTGATGAGAGTATGGAAGAAGCACCAGCTTAAATTGGATTACAAAATACCGTTGTGGTTGGATCTCGGTCATATTACAAGGAATATAAATATAAAGTCACTCGGGGGGATTTTATATAAAGAGGTACTTTTCAATGATGGGGGTAGAATACAATTAAAGACATTAAATACTCTGTCAGAAGACGGGATATTTTTAACTTGGTTACAGTATAATCAACTTCAATTGAGATGGAGGGAAGATAAAAAAACTGGTTTAATGTTGCATGAAGAAGATTTGGTAAGACAGATTGTTGGTATGGGGGGAGGTTTGCCCCCGAATCGTGGACCAGCACACAAGCAAACACACTAGGACTGAAATAAGACTAGCAGAGGAGTCCTGTATAAAATTATACTTTAATACAAAAGTTTTAAAAAACACTATATCTTTAAAAAAAAACATTAAGAACAAAGTCTTATCTTGGTTAAATGAAGCCGGGCCATCTCCCTAAATTCCTCTCCACAATACCAAAACCAGTCCCTGGGAGAAACTAACAAAACATTGAATGGCTTCGGTGTCGATACATCATTGAGGTGGTAGAAGGGCAGAGGCGTGGGCTTCAAGTAAAAGTCACCTGTAAAGCAATCCAAACTGCAAACGTGGCTTGTAGCTCCTGGCAAGGGAAACTCCAGCGTATCCCTCCGATGTAGCAGCAAAAGTCCAAGCGTTGGCTTGCGTGCTTCAAAAGCAAAAAGCAAGCCGAAGGTAAAGACTTCAAAAGGCTCCTGGCTATCTCAACACACAGCTGCAAAATAGCTACGTGGGAGTAACACAGCTTCTTCTCCGCTGTTATCTCTGCTGCAGGTGCCGTGGCTTCCTAGCAGAGTTCTCCTCCTCTCTCCCAAGGTCTGCATTCAGGTGCCTCAGCACAGGTCTGCATTTAGGCCTAAAGCAATGTCTAGGCCCAGCTAGCAATGAGAAAGGTCCGTGCTTATGTAGTAAGCTAACCTGCAATTAACTAGGGCGGGGAAGGCTTGCAGGTAATTGCAGACCGGAGATGGCTTGATCAAAGTCCATATAGCTTTGTAATTGATCAAGTGGCCACAGCAATCCTGAAAATACTTTGACACAGATAAAAGATAAAGGCCAAATGCATATTAAGAGGATTTATAATGTTTTGTTAGAAAGAGATTCTGAAAATGAATTGGTTAAAGACCGCATGATAAAGTGGGCGCAAAATTTTGCGGAACCAGTTATGATGGAAACATGGGAAAAAATATGGGTTCGGAATGTTAAATTTACGCAGTCACAGAACTTGAGGGAAAATTTTTATAAAATGTTTTATAGGTGGCATCTAGATCCCAAGAAGTTATCGTGTATGTATCCTAATGTCCAGGCAAAATGTTGGAGATGTGAATGCTTAGATGCTACATATTATCATATATGGTGGACACGCAAGAAAGTGAAGGCTTTTTGGATTAAAATATGGTGGGTTATGCAAAATGTTTTGAAGAAAAAACTGCAATTTTCTCCTCAATTGTTTTTACTGGGCATAGTTAAAGATTCCTCAATGACTGAAATAAAAATGATATTATATATGGTCACAACAGCTAGATTATTGATTGGTCAATATTGGAAAAAAGACTTTATGCCTACTATAGAAGAATGGACTTTGAAGGTGGCCAGTTTTGCAGAAATGGCAAAGATATCAGCATGCTTAAAAGACCGGACTCAAAAAACTTATATGTGGGAATGGAAGAAATGGATAGATTATGTGCAGAATAAATATCAAACAAGGAAGTATCAGATAGCTTTCAGTTGAATGTTATGTAGAAATTTATAGTGTAGACAGGGGTTAGAGTTGTAGGAGGGTACTATATGATATGGTATGATTTGGATTTCACCTTGGGAAGTCGTGTGGGGGGAGGGGAGGGTTGGAGGGGGGGGAAACTGGGGGGAAAAATTTGTGTTTGTAAAACTTTTTCAATAAAAAAAAGTCTTATCCACTTTCTTGTCATATAATAAATAAGCATGCCAACCATAAACCAAATCATATCCTTCAATATTCAATATACTTTCCTCTGTTAAGTTGATCCAATCACTAATTACTGAAAGAGCAGCAGCTTCATAGTACAATCTTAAATTGGGCATTTTAAGACCTCCTCTTTCTCGCACATCCTGCATTATTTTTTGCTTAATTCTCGGTCTCTTCCCTGCCCTAACAAATTTACTAATACCTCTCTGCGATTCCTTCAGATTTGCATCTTTTTTAAGTATTGGTATCATTTGAAAAAGAAATAAAAACTTTGGTAAAACATTCATTTTTACTGCTGCTATTCTTCCCAGCAAAGACAATTGTAGTTTTTCCCATTTCTCCATATCTTTCTGTATTTTTTGCCACAATGGTTCATAATTATACTTATATAATTTCGCATTTGAAGTCATAATATAAACCCCTAGATATTTAACCTTCTTGACTATTTCAAATCCTGTTGCTCTTTCTATTTCTTCTTTTTGACTTGTAGACATGTTTTTGGTTATTATCTTTGTTTTTCCTGCATTTATTTTAAATCCAGATACTTGTCCATATTGATTAATTACATCCATTAGACCTGTAACCGATTGTACTGGGTGAGTTAAGGTAACAACCAAGTCATCTGCAAACGCTCTTACTTTATATTCATACTGTCTGATTTTAATTCCCTTTATTGCATCTAACCCCCGTATTTTAGTCAACAAGGGTTCCAAAGACAAAATAAACAATAATGGAGACAAAGGACATCCTTGCCTTGTACCTTTTTCTATGTTAAAACTATCTGTTAAGCCACCATTAATTATTATTTGCGCTGTTTGTTTCTGGTATATTGCCTTAATAGCTTGTATAAAATAATCTCCTAATTGCATCTTTTCTATTAATTTCAATAAAAAATTCCAATTCACTTGATCAAAAGCTTTCTCCGTGTCTAAAAAAATTAGCGCCGCAGGGACTTGGTTGTTCCTCCCCAAATACTCTAATAAGTTGACAACTTGCCTTACATTACTTTTCATTTGTCTACCACTTATAAAACCTGTTTTGTCATGATGAATCATTTGCTGCATAACTATCATTAGTCTATTTGCCAATATTTTAGCAAAAATCTTGTAATCTGTATTTAGTAGTGATATAGGCCTATAATTTTTTGGATGAGTATGATCTTGATCCTCCTTTGGGATCAAAGAAATAAAGGCTGTCTTCCATGATGGGGGTACCTCTCCTCCAAGTTGTATATTAGTAAATAATTCCTTAAGTGGCTCCACCATTTCCAATTGTAAGTTTTTATAATAAACAGCTGTTAACCCGTCCGTCCCCGGGGCTTTACCCCCTTTCAACTGTTTGATTGCAAACATAATCTCCTCCGAAGTTATCGGTTGATTTAACCCCTCCCTCTGCTCTTTGGAGATTATGGAAATAGTCTCTTTCTGTAAGTACCTATCTATATCTATATCTTGAGTTTTATCCCCCATATACAACCTAGTATAAAATTCTAAAAATGATTTTCTAATCATATCCTGCTGAAAAACCTCTTTATCTTTGTATTTTATTTTCTCTATAGTCCATAACCTTTGTTTCTTCCTTAATAAGTAAGCTAACCATCTACCTGGCTTGTTAGCATTGCAAAAAGTATTATGTTTTGCATATTGTAAATTAGTTGCGACCTGGTCTGCCATTAACATCTTAAATTGCCCTTGCAATAGATTAATTGCCTCCTTTATTTTCTTATCTGCTGGGTTCGCTATCAAAGCTTGTTCTTTTTTCTTAATTTCTTCTTCTAAGTCCTTCCTTTTTTCCTCTGTTTGTTTCTGTATTTATTATTTAAGTATATTAAAATACCTCTCATATATGCTTTACTTGTATCCCACACCATTTCCATGGATGTACCCTTATGCATATTCATGGTAAAAAACTCTTTCATTAATTTTTTACATTCTTTTATATTTTCCTCATATCTAAACAAATTTTCATTTAATCTCCAGGACCTTTTAGGTCTGTTCCCATGCTCCATGTCCATCCAGACTCGACTATGATCCATTAAAACTCTTGGGCATATCTTTGTTTTCTTCACCCTGAAAAAAAGATCATTAGTAATTAGTATAAAATCGATCCTAGAGAAGGACTGGTGCCTATCAGAAAAGAAAGTAAAATCTTTTTCTTCAGGGTTCCTCTCTCGCCAAATATCCCTCAATTCCATATCTTCCATCATTTCAAAAAAAGATTTTGGCAGTCTTGCATGTGTTGAAATATTTTGTATGAGGCCTTTCTTGTCCTTTTTAGTGTCGAAAACACCATTCCAGTCACCCAATAAGATGCATGATATGTAATTCCATTGTGATAACTTGGAATGTAAAAGCTTGTAAAATTTTTCCTGTTGCTGATTCGGTGCATATACTCCAATTAAAAGTACTTTTTCTCCTTTTATTAAAAGTTCAATTGCTTTAAATCTTCCTTGATCATCTGATTCAATTAGTTTAGCAGTTAAATCTTTTTTTAAATATATAACTATACCATTTTTCTTCTCTGGAGCAGATGCAACAAAGCGTGTACCTAACCTTGCATTGGTTAGGTATTTTTGATCTTTTGTTCTAATATGAGTCTCTTGTAAACAAATTACTTCATTTTTAAATTGCTTCAAATAATGAAATATTTTCCTCCTCTTTTGTGGTGAATTTAGACCATTAACATTCCAAGTTAAAAATCTAGTTGCCATCTTTAGGCCTCTGGAGTATCTGGAGCATTTGCTGATGGCTTTCACGCATTTGGCTTTTAGGCCTAGCTCCTCCCATCACTCCTGTTTGTATAGATTCTTGAGTCATCATCTGGAGTTGCTGCATTCTTAGTTCCTCTTTACGCTTAGCTGTTGCTGCTCAGGTCAATCTTTGATCCTTAGGTTGTTCTGTTATATCAATTAAATCCAAATCTTGAACAGCAGTCATAATTTGCATAAAATCTTCTTGTTTGTCTGATACTCCCCCTTGGGCTTGCAACAATAATTCTTCATTCTCACTCTTTCCTGCTCCCTCTGCTTCTGGCTTTCTTCTAACATCTGGAGATTTCGGGGGACCAGCTTTTAACACATTGGTATAAAAATCTCTTGCTTTCCATATTGAGTTAAGGCGATATCTTTCTCCTGAGTAATTCACCACAAGACCAGTTGGAGCCTCCCATCTGTATTGTATCTGGCGATTTCTCAGTTCTTCCACCAGGAAGGCATAGTCCTTTCTAGCTCTCAACATTTTGTGAGCAATTTCTTTCATTGTTAAAACTTTCCGTCCTTCCACTTGAAGTTTATTTTTAAAGGTTGCTTGTAAGATTTCATTACGTATCCTTCTTGTATTAAAATATATCACAATGTCTCTTGGTAAATGTTTCTGTCTGGCCACCCAGGAGTTGACCCGGTAAATTTTGTCAATTTGCCATTCCAGATTGGTTTTTTTTTTGATCTCCCAATATCTGAGCCAATGCCTCTGACATAATCTCTTTCAGATTCTCTTGTTTATTCTCCTTAACCCCTCTTATTCTTAAAGCAAATTCCATGTCTCTGTATTGTATCATTGTTACTTCTGATTCAGCCCTTTCAATTTTATTCTGGGCCTCTCCCAACTTGCTTTCCAGAATCTCATTAGATTGCTTTATTTCATCCACTTTGTCATCCAAAATTTCAATATGACCTGCCAGACCTTTAAATGCCATAAGTATATCTTCTCTAATTTCCTGATTCCGGGTTGAAATCAATTCTTTAATATCAGCCATTTCCTCAGCAACACTCTGCATTTTTTCATCAATCACAGAGGCAATTTTATTCTCTGTAACTTTTAAAGCTTCCTGCAGCATTTCAAGTGTTAAAGTTTGTGGTTCTGTTGGGGGAGCGAAAGCTTGCAATCTAGAAGTCTGAGCTGGGGAACTCCCAGCACTACCAGTTCCTTTAACAGGAATAGTCTTTATTGGTTTTGAGGCCATCTTTCACTTTCAAATTGGTTTTAGTTTTAGTTTAATTTAATCAGCAGCCAAGACAAAACTTCCATAGATTCCAAATTTTCCCAGCCCTTGAATAGTAAATCTTTTTTTCAAAATCCCTACTACAGTCTTTTTAGCCTGAAAAACTTCTTTCTTTCAATACAAAAAAAATTTAGTTTTAAACAAGGGCTGCTAGTTCTAAACAGAGCTCTGCTTCAGCTTCTAAGTTTTAACTTTCATTTTTCACGCCCCGTTAACACTCCATCGCCATCTTGTTGTTACTTTCCTTTCTCAATAGCTCAGAAGTAAGTAATAGTAATTTGGAGTTAAAGGTAAATACTTGCAAATCTGATTTCTCCTGGCTTTGTTCTGCCTGCTTCGGTCTGATGTTTATTCCAAATGTTGATTGCAGGAGTGGTTGTGGCGTCTTGCTCTGCTTAAGCAGAGATGTCCCGGGTCCGGAGCTCTGACAGCTTCCAGGGAGCTCTCTCCCTTTTCACCCCAGGATTGCTCCTGGTGTTCTTGGGGAGCTCAACCTGCGGCTGCTTGCTCAGCTCTCTCCCCTTTGCCCAGGGGGAGAGTTCCAAGCTGCTAGACAGCTGATTTTCACTGTTCTAGCAGCTCTACACGATATTGGGAGCGGTTGCTCACAAAGCAGCATCTTTCAGCGCCAACAGTGCCCCTGGAAGTCCAAAACACATGGATATTTTAAAAGACATATATTACGGAATGCATTGCTACTGATTTGGACTAAATTTTAAAAAAAAACATCATTATACAAAATTACCAATTTGGATTTCCCCTACAGAAATATTAGCACACCCAAATTTAATAGAATGGGATAAGATAATTAGGTTCAGGGATATTCTAAAAGATCAAGGAAAATTAAAAACAAAACATGAATTAGAACAAGACTTAAAAAGAGAAATAGATTTGTGGATATACATACAAATTTGGTCAAAATACAAAGAAGTCATAAAATTGAATGAGGTACAATTGGAACAAAATGAATTGGATAAAATTATACAAGGGACAGAGCAGAAACTAATTGGTAAAATATATAAATTTCTACTATGGTATAAAATGGAAGAGGAAATAGTAAAAGACACTATGATTAAATGGACAAAAAAATTTAATCATACAATAGAATTAGAGAAGTGGGGAAAGATGTGGCAAACAAATATTAAATTGACACTGTTGACGGCATACAAGTAAAACCAGATGAAGATGTTTCACAGATGGCACTTACCGCTGGCAAGAATAGCTAAGATGTTCCCTAATAAATCCCCATTATGTTGGAAGTGTAAAAAGAATTACGGAACATATTATCACCTCTGGTGGACGTGTCCAGCAGCAAAAAATTTTTGGGCCAAAATCAAAAAGTGGCTTGAGAAAATAATACAACAACCGATAAATGGAAAACCTGAGATGTTCCTACAAGGGATATTCACAGAAAAATTTACGAAGGAAGTAAAATATTTAATATTGCATATTTTAACTGCTGCTCGTATAGTCTATGCCCAGAATTGGAAGAAAGAAAATGTACCATCTGAAGACAAGTTAATAAAAAAAATCTTGGAATGTGCCAAGATGGACAAACTGACAAAAGAACTTAAAGAAAAAGAGGATACAGAATACTATAGGACTTGGCACAAGTGGTATAAGTGGTTGAAGAGAAGGAAAATGAAGAAGAAAATTAGGGGGGAAAGAGAAATGTTAAAAAAGACAGAAAGACAGAAATGTTAAAGTATAAAAAATAGGAAATAGATATGAATGAGAGAAATATATTGTATATATAGTAATTAAATGTTGTGGACAGGTAGTAAATTGGAATAATACAAAGAGAAACAAAGGCGAAATTGTGAATAACAAAGAAGATCACCATGCAATAGCTGTAAAGAGAGTGCGTTTATAAATGTTGTATGTCTTGTATTGTTATATTGTGTTATAAAAATAATAAAATAAATTAAAAAAAAACAATTGGCTGTTGTCTGGGACCTTAATGAGGCAAATGAATAATTCTGGACAGACCCAGCTTTCTCATCCTTTCTCTTTCTCTATTTTGTATGAATAAATACATTAAAAGAAGATTGTACAAAGATTTTAAAAACTACAGAAATAGAAATATAAACACACACACAACCTGCGTGCACAGCGGTACTGCTGAGGTTTTTAGTGAGCTTAAAGGTGCTTCGCCCCACCGCTGCTGCCTCCATTGGGCGCCCCCTCCCCCCTTCCCGGCTGAGCAGCCCCATGCACAGAACGTCAAAAACAGGTTACTTCCTGGTTAAAACCAAGAAGTAACCATGTCCGGGTGGGTGGGCGGAGCCTCGCGCTGCCACCACTACAGGTTCTCTGAACCACACACTGCCATCGCTACTGGTTCGGCTGAACCAGTCTGAACCAGTAGCATTTCACCCCTGGATATGACAGAGAACTTTAATATAAAAAAGGCACAAGACAAGGATGTCCACTATCCCCTCTACTATTCATGTTGACACTGGAAGTGTTAAATAGAAATATTAGACAAGACAAATAAATTAAAGGTATGGAAATAAAAAAGGAAAAATACAAGCTACAGGCATTTGCAGATGATTTGGTTTTTATCCTGGAAGATCCACAAGAATCTGAACCCAAATTAATAAAAAAAATAGAAGAATATGGTGAAGTTGCAGGACTGAAAATAAATAAAGAAAAAACTAAAATTTTAGTTAAAAATCTTACAGATACAGAGAAAAATGTTAATGAAGAGGACAGATATTCAGATAGTCAAGAAAGTTAAATGTAGTACCTAGGAATCCAATTAATGGCAAGATGTGCAACCATTAAAGAACATAATTACTATAAACTGACTCAACAAATTAAAACAGACTTGGAGAAGTGGAAAACCTTGCAACTGTCATTGACAGGAAGAATAGCTACTATAAAAATGAATATCTTACCGAGACTATTATAGCTATTTCAAATAATACCGATAAAGCTGGAAAAAAAATATTTTGAGGAATTAAATAAAACAATATTAAGATTTATTTGGTGAGGGAAAAAAGCAAGGATAAGTTTGAAAATGCTGCAAGATGCTAAAACATAGGGGGCTTTGGGCTGCCAGATTGGGAGTTGTATCATAAGGCCTCGGTACTTACATGGGTGAAAGAATGGATTGGTTTGAGGCACAAAAGACTATTGAATTTGGAGGTGCATGACCTCCAACTGGGTTGGCATGCCTTTTTATGGGATGGGAAAAATAAACTACATTAAAGTAGGACGTCAAGTGAAATTTGGATATAAGAGTGAAATAATACAGGGTTGGCTTGGATGATCTCTGAAGGGTCCCTTGACTTGTTATTGTAAGAGACAGTTGCAGAGTTCAAAAAGTCAAACCACAGAGTTAGCTCACTCTCTTGTACCACGTCAAATACAGAACTAAACCACATGGATAAGCATGAATCAGCTTTCCTGCCTAAGCAATAAGGGGGCCTAGCCGTTAAGACTAATTTCACAAGTTTCCTGTTTTGCTACAACTGAAGAGTATATGAATGCATGTTTTAAAGACAGAGGTTGTTCAGATAATTAGCTGATTATTTTAATCTGTCTGGACCTATTTTGGCCAAAATAAAAGCTTTTTCTTGATTTCGAAGTCCAACTCCTTTATTTTTCTGCAACAACATAGTTATTTCCAAAGACTTACATCAGAAATGCATTATTATCAGTATGGGTAAAAATTAAAGAACAACACTGTTTAAAAATACCAGTCTGGCTCTCCACAATGGAGGCACTGATTCACCCAAACGTAATCGCACAACAATTGAAAAGTGAAGAGATCCCTACAGATGAAAATGTGATTTAAAAAATATTAGAATCTGCAGAAATGGATAGATTAACACTTACAATTAAGGAAAAGGAAGAAACTGAACACTTTTTGACTTGGGACTTATTTTACCAATGGTTAGCTGACAAAAACAGAAGTTAGAAACATGGAAATATAAGAAAAGGACCAATGAAAAAAGGGAGGTTTGCTAAAATGGATAAGCATGTATCAGTATTATTATGATTATGCTAAAATGAGTATCAGTGTAATGAACATTGTTGCAAACACTTTGATGATCATTTCCTAAAACTATTTGTACCCAGACAAGACAGTTTAACAAAAATGGAATTTTTATATATTATAAAATAAAAACCTTTATGCAAAAAGAAGGGGGGGACCGGACCCAGGAAACTACAGACCAATCAATACCTGGGAAGATACTGGAAAACATAATAAAAAACAGATGTCAGGGATCTGCGAATATCTAGAAACAAAGTTATAACTAAAACGGAGTGTCAGATCCGTGTATCTGCCATTTCTTCAGAGGAAGGGGGGATCTTTAATTACTTTTACTTATTACTTTCTTTCCTATGTATCCTGTATCCTGCAATTTATTGATTTATAACTTTTAGCCTGGTGCCTAAGAGCCCTGGAAATGTTCACACCTTTTGGGGAATGTAAGGGGAGGGAGGTCCATGTGGGTTACATTGCTCAAAAGCCGGCGGTGGATGACCCTGACAAAGTTCCCTTATCAGTTTCTCAGAACGGCCGGTACAATAACATCTTTGCACCTGTGGATTGGCTGAATTCACATTGGACTGTTGGGAGGGGTTTCTAATTCCTTTATTCTGACTGTATGGCCTGAGGGACCCTCAGAGCCTGCTTTCTTTTTGCCCTGCTATCACCCCTGTTCAATAAAAGGTTCCTTTTGAAATGCTAAGTTTCAAGAGTCTTTACTTTCTTGAATAAGGGGGAGAGACCGGGCCTTACATAAAGCAGGGTCTGCAAATGTGATCAACCCAGAGAAGAAAAATCTCTACTCTACCGAGGGGCTCCTACAAACTATGTCCAAACAGAGCAGCGAGCAAGAGGAGGCTGAATACTGGGGAAAGACCTCCACAACTACCCAGCCAGACACTGGCCCCATATTTATTTCTTTTATTTTTATTTCTTTAATTTGGCTTATATGCCGCCTTATCTCCAATGGACTCAAGGCGGCTCACAATAGTAAAATTCACAAAGCCATAATACAAAGTTAAAATCTGATCAGACCCATTAAAATTTAAAACCCTAAAAACACCATCAGTCCAGGTTGGGGAACTGGAATAACCAAGTTTTTAATTCGCGGCAGAAGGTACGAAGGTCAGGAGCCAACCGGAGTTCCAAGGGGAGTCGATTCCAGAGGGTGGGCGCACCCACAGAGAAGGCTCTACTCCTGGGGGCCACCAGCAGACACTGTCTAGCTGACGGCACTCTGAGCAGGCCCTCTCTATGGGCACGGGCCAGGCGATAGGATGTTGTTGCTGGCTGCTGGTGGTCCGCCAAATATCCTGGGCCTAAGCCATGTAGGGCTTTATAGGTCATCACCAGCACCTTGAATCTCACCCAGAGGGCAACTGGCAACCAATGCAGGTCGCGCAGGAGGGGTGTAACATGGGAGTATCAGGATTCTCCCATCACAACCCACACGGCTGTATTTTGTACCAGCTGAAGCCTCCGATGGCCCTCAAGGGCAGCCCCATGTAGAGAGTGTTACAGTAGTCAATACGTGAGGTGACTAGCGCATGAGTAACTGTGCATAGGGCATCTCGGTCCAAGTAGGGACACAACTGGTGCACCAGATGGATCTGGACATATGCCCCCCTGGTCACAGTCGTTATATGATCTTCTAGACTCAACCGTGAGTCCAGGAGGACACCCAAGTTGCGTGCCCTGTCTACAGGGAGTAAAATTTCACCCCCTATAGCCAACAATGGAGCCTCTCCTGTGAACCGAGATGCCGGTACCCACAGCCACTCGGTCTTGGCAGGGTTGAGTCAAAGTCTGTTTCTACCCATCCAGACCCGTACCGCTTCCAGGCACCGGGCCATCAGGTTGAGGGCATCACTGGGCTGGTTTGGGGTGGATATAAAGAGCTGAGTATCATCAGCGTATTGATGATACCTCACCCCGAAACCACAGATGATCTCCCCCAGCGGTTTCATATAGATGTTGAACAGAAGGGGCGAGAGAACCGACCCCTGGGGCACCCCACAAGTGAGGGGCCTCAAGACCGATCTCTGCTCCCCTGCCAACACCGCTTGTGTTTGACCCAAGAGGTAGGAGGAGAACCACCTTAAAAAGGTGCCTCCCACTCCCAACCCCTCGAGGCAATGTAGCAAGATACCGTGGTCGATGGTATCGAAAGCCGCCGAAAGATCCAATAGGACCAGAACAGAGGAACAACCTCTGTCCAGAGCCCTCCAGAGATCATCCACCAGCACGACCAATGCCGTCTCCATGCTGTACCCGGGCCTGAAACCCGATTGGTACGGGTCGAGGTAATCCGCTTCATCCAGGGCCAGCAGGAGCTGATGCGTCACTACACTCTCAACAACCTTCGCTAGAAAGTGGAGGTTGGAGACTGGACGAAAATGACTTTAAACAGCTGGATCTAAGGCCAGCTTCTTGAGGAAGGGCCTCACCACCACCTCCTTCAAGGTGGTCGGGAAGTTTCCCTCCCTCAAAGAAGCCGTTATCACTGCCTGGATCCAGCTGCATGTCACCTCCCAAACTGAATAAACGAGCCAGGAGGGACACAGGTCCAGCACACAAGTGGCCGCACTCAGCTTCCCCATGATCCTGTCCACTTCCTCTGGGGTAACAGAGTCAAACTCTTCCCAAAGCACAAGACCCGCTGCCTCCTCACCGTCTGACTCTGTCCAGTCAGAGTCCAAGCCATCCCGAATCTGAGCGATCTTGTCCAACGGGTGCTGGCCAAACTCCTCGGCTCATCCCCGCAGAGGATCTTCCCTCACCCTCTGATTCAAGAGGGAGCGGGACACCCTGAACAGGGCAGCCGGGCGATTCTCTGTGGACACAATGACATTGGTGAAGTAGCAATGCTTTGCCACCGCCAACTCCACCAGATAGGCCCGTGTGGCCGACCTTAGCTGGGACCAGTCAGATTCGGAACAACTGACTCTCCAACGGCTCTCTAGGCCTCGCCTATGTCACTTCATCCCCTGGAGCTCCTCGGTAAACCAAGGCACCAACCGGGGTCTGCGACGTGTCAGAGGCCACAAAGGAATGACCTGGTCAAGAGCCCTGGCAGCAGCCTCATCCCAGGTATCCACCAGGGTCGTGGCCAGAGCGTGGGAGAGAGAGAGGGATCATCCCAAGCTCCGTCTGGAACCTCTCCGGGTCCAATCAGGTGCCTGGGGCAGAACCAGGTGGTCGGTTCCGCATCCCAGTGAGGAGGGGCGGCGTGGTTGGTCCATGACAGGGGATAAATGGATGACAATCCCCCACCGAGCTCCACTCGCCACTGCTCCGAGACAAAAACAAGATCGGGCGTGTGGCCCCCCTCATGTGTTGGGCCCTGAATAATCTGAGTCAGGTTCTTGCAAGTGTGATCTGAGGATTTTGCGCAGTATCTGTACGATAAAATCACTCAGATTCAGGAAGGCTTGGATTCTGACTGGGTAGGTCCCAGCGAGGTGGCTGAGGCGGGTCTTGAGAATGTTATCTGGGATGAGTTTGACCCTGTGACCCCCGAGGACATGGACAGGATGCTGGGGAGCCTGAATGCAACCACATGTTTATTGGACCCATGTCCCTCCTGGCTGGTGCTGGTTACCCGGGAGGTTACATGAGGCTGGCTCCAGAGGATCATAAATGCTTCTTTGAGTGAGGGTTCTCTGCCTCCTGCCTTGAAAGAGGCGGTGGTGAGGCCCCTCCTCAAGAAGCCTTCTCTGGACCCAGCTGTTTTGGCAAATTACCGTCCAGTCTCCAACCTTTGCTTTGTGGCAAAGGTTGTTGAGAGTGTGGTTGCGTGACAGCTCCCGCAGTACCTGGATGAAACTGTCTATCTTGATCCATTCCATTCTGGCTTCAGGCCTGGGTACAGCACGGAAATGGCATTGGTCGCATTGGTTGATGATCTCTGGAGGGCTCGGGACAGGGGTTGTACCTCTGTTCTGGTCCTATTAGACCTCTCAGCGGCTTTTGATACCATCAACCATGGTATCATGCTGCGCCGCCTGGAGGGACTGGGAGTGGGAGGCACCATGCTACGGTGGTTCTCCTCCTATCTCTCTGACCGGTCTCAGTCTGTGTTGGCAGGGGGGCAGAGGTCGACCTCAGGGCGCCTTGCTTGCAGGGTGCCTCAAGGTTCGGTCCTCTCGCCGCTCCTGTTCAACATTTATATGAAGCCGCTGGGTGAGATCATCCATGGTTTTGGGGTGCAGTGCCATCTGTACACTCATGACACTCAGCTGTACATCTCCACCCCAGACCACTGCAATGATGCCCCTGAAGTGATGTCCCAGTGCCTGGAGGCCATGTGGGTCTGGATGGGGAGGAACGGGCTCCAACTCAACCCTTCCAAGACCGAGCGGCTGTGACTGCCAGCGTCTCAGTATAGCCAGCTGGTGCCATCGCTGGCTATTGGGGGCGAGTCTTTGGCCCCCACGGAGAGGGCACGCAACTTGGGTGTCCTCCTGGATGCATGGCTGTCTTTAGAAGAGCACATGACAGCCGTCGCCAGGGGGGCTTTTTATCAGGTTCGCCTGATACGCCAGTTGCGTCCCTTTCTGGATCGGGACTCCTTATGCACGGTCACTCATGCCCTCGTCACTTCTCGCCTGGACTACTGCAATGCTCTCTACATGGGGCTCCCCTTGAGGTGCACCTGGAGGCTCCAGCTGGTCCAGAATGCGGCCACGCGGGTGATTGTGCAGACAACATGGCGCTCTCACGTAACACCTATCCTGCGCGAGCTGCACTGGCTCCCGGTGGTCTTCCGGGTGCGCTTCAAGGTATTGGTTCTCATCTTTAGAGCGCTCCATGGCTTAGTGCCTGGGTATTTATGAGACCACCTTCTGCCACTGGTAACCTCCCACCGGCCAATACGCTCCCACAGAGAGGGTCTCTTCAGGGTGCCATCGGCCAAGCAATGTTGACTGGCGGCCCCCAGGGGGACAGCCTTCTCTGTGGGGCCACCCACCCTCTGGAATGAGCTACCCCCAGAGATACGACTGATCCTGGATCTCTGTACTTTCCGCAAGGCCCTGAAGACTTTTTTATTTCGGCAAGCTGGGCTGGCCTGAAGAATTTTGTAATGGGTAAATTTTATAGGTAAGGGTTTTAAATTGGGGAAGCCAAATTAATTTAATCTTGTTTTAATTATTTTAAATTTTATATTGTATGTATTTTAATTCTGGCTGTTCACCACCCCAAGTACTTCGGGAGAAGGGCGGTATACAAATTTTAATAATAATAATAATAATAATAATAATAACAACAACAACAACAACAACAGCCATGGAAGCCATGAACTCCCGAGCCACCCCTGACGCCCCACCCAGGGATGGCAGATTGAAGTCCCCCAGAACAATAAGTCTGGGAAACTCCACCACCAGCCCCGAGAGGGCGTCGAGTAGCCCGGGCAGAGCTGTTGATATGCAGCTGGGAGACAGGTACGTAATCAACAAGCCCAACTGCCCATACAGGCCCCACCTCATGAGGAGGGCCTCACATCTGTCTATCTTGGTACCAGTGACCTCCCGCGGACTAAGGACCTCTCTAATAACTACTGCCACCCCCCCTCCCCTACCCTGGGCCCTCGGCTGGTGCAGCACCCGGAAGCCTGGTGGGCAAAGTTCAGTCAGAGGGACACCCCCCTCTGAGCCCAACCAGGTTTCCATAATGCAAGCCAGGTCTGCGTTTTCCTCCTCAATCAAATCACGAATGAGGGGAGCTTTATTAACCACAGATCTGGCATTAAAGTAAACCAGCCTGAGCCCAGTAACCCTCTCTCTCAAACCCCCAGGAGGTCGGATAGAACCAGGAGGGTTGGAGCATGCCACCACTCAAAGATAGTGGGGATGGGCTCCTGAAATCCGATACGCCCCTCCGTTCCTCCACCTGCAGCCATTCCCAATCGCAACCGGAATCTGAGATCCCACCCTCACCTCTGGAGCACCCGGATGACCTGGCACTGCACCAAAACCCCTGCCCCCTCCCCATAACCTGGACTGCCATTGGCCCAGTGGGCCCCCCCAACCACCCGCCGGATATCAAAACCCACCCCCCTCCCCAATCCCCTTAAAAATCTAGCTAAAAAACAATGTAACATCCCCTTACTAAAACCCTTAAAGCCCTCATGCCACCTCTCAGGATCCCAGGACCCATCATTAAGGTAGATCTTCACCAGGCCAGCAGGCCACTCCAAGGATAGGGGGGCATCCCTCAGAGCATCCAAATCCATTCTTACATATGATCGTAACACCATCCCTGAACATTGAGTCACAGGGAACTGTCCATGGAGATTGGGGTACCGTATTTTCCGGCGTTTAAGACGACTTTCTAACACACAAAAATCTTCTCAAAAGTCGGGGGTCGTCTTATACCCCGGGTGTCGGTCTCCTGTAACCAGGCAGACCAGCCCGAAAGGCTTTGACGAGCCTTAAATGGCTCTAAGGAGCCAAGCTGAATTGCCTGCTGAGTTGCCGCTAATCAGCTGAGTTACATGCAAGCAAACTTTCCTTTTACACAACGCTGGTGCAGCTGGGATCGCCAGAGCTTGGATGGCCAAGCGCTGTGTAAAAGGGAAAAACTTTTCTTTTACACAATGCTGGCCATCCCAGCTGCTAATTTTTGCCTGCTAATTGCTCCGTAGCAAAAATCCCCCCCACCTCCAGCTTGCTTACCTTAGCTGCTAGCCGCAGGGCTTGCCTTGCCTTGCCTGCAATCCATTGCATCAGCAAGCAACTAAATCTCCCTGCCTGCTTGATTGCAGGCAGGGAGATTTAGTTGCTTGCTGATGCAAGCAACTTGTGGACTTCAACTCCCAGAATTACTCAGCCAGCAAAGCAAAGCTGGCTGAGGAATTCTGGGAGTTGAAGTCTACAAGTCTTAAAGTTGCCAAGGTTGGAGACCCCTGTTCTATCGGGTAAGTTTTTTTCCCACTTTGGGAGCTTTAAAAAAAATAGTTAATTGGGGGGTTTTTTAGTTGTTCTTTTTTAGACCTAGCCATTTAAAGGCTAGGTCTAAGTTTTAGGCTAGGAAGTTTTAAATTTAGCTTTCATATAAAAATAAAAATAAAAATAAAAATAAAAATAAAAATAAAAATAAAAATAAAAATAAAAATAAAAATAAAAATAAAAATAAAAATAAAAATAAAAATAAAAATAAAAATAAAAATAAAAATAAAAATAAAAATAAAAATAAAAATAAAAATAAAAATAAAAATAAAAATAAAAATAAAAATAAAAATAAAAATAAAAATAAAAATAAAAATAAAAATAAAAATAAAAATAAAAATAAAAAAAATAAAAATAAATAAAAATAAATAAAAATAAATAAAAATAAAATGTGTGCAACTTTCTGAGATTTAATGTGTTTCTGTAGTGTTTCACTCTAACTACACAAACACACAAAATCTCACAAAGCTGTATGTGGAATTTTGTGTGTGTAAACCCACAATGTAAAAGTTGTTTTTTTGGGCTTTTTGTGGCTGTGTGAGGTCCCTGCTTGTTGCAGGGGCCATTTTGGGTCTAGCATAGCTGCTTTTACATTGTGGGTGAGCCAGTTGATGTTTTTTAATTTTTATTTGGTGTGCGTTGGAAGAGGGGGCGTCTTATACAACAAGTATAGCCCAAACCCTATATTTTTACAGGAAAAGTTGGGGGTCGTCTTATACGCCCAGTCGTCTTATACGCCGGAAAATACGGTATATCAAGCTGATCCATCCCTGGAGACAGGAACCTCCATTCCTGGGCGTCCTCCCACGACACTTGGGAATGATAGGAGATGTTGATCCTCGCCATCCTCTCACCACAGCGGGTTCCTGAGTCCATTGGGGTCACCTGAGGTGGGAGCCGTCAGTCATAGTTGCCCTCTCACTGCAGCACTACCCGGTCCCGATAATAAACAAAGTCCACAGCCGCCCCCTCATGACGGCGGCCTTCTCTTCTGGGGCTGACTATTCCAGGGCTGCCAAGTAGAAAAGTCCGGGGATATAGATGGCAAGTTCCAGTCCGTGCGGGTGTGGTGGAGATATATCCAGGAACATAAAGATAGCTGGAGATCACAAATCCAGATCCAGGCAAGCCCTCAGCCGCCCAAGTTCCTCATCACACCACATCCAGCACAGCCGGTAAAGGTCCTCTGACGTGTCAACAGAGCAATGTCTTCAATGCCCCATTGAAGACATCGAAGCTGTCCTGGAAGGTTCCAAGAAACCCAGATGGTCCATTGGCGTGGGGAAAAAAGGACAGCTGGGATGGGAGAACCAAGGGGGTAACTGTCGAGTCTCGCAGCACGCTCGACACGCTACAGCGCGATGACGGCAATGAACGACGTACATACATACACACACAGGGTGATGGTAGTGTTGGGTGCAGGCGGTCGTGTGGGGGTGCGGAGTGGAGGTGTCATGTGTGCCGGGTGTAGGGCGTTTCCTGGAACAACGTGGAGAAGCACGCCGGCGCTCCCCGCTGCCCAGCACGCCTGTGGAGAAAGGAGACAGGCGTGGTGATGCTAGCCGGGGCATGGTATTTAAGGAGGGGTCGGAGGCAATTCACAGGCGGGCTATTTAAAACGCTGTTTACCAGAGAATCATAGCACCGATTTCGTTCGCCCGAGCGAATTGCAGCGTGAGCTAGAAGCCGACATGAATAAACCAGCATACATGAAAGAGCTGAACTGAAGTTGCTGTGTTTTGCTTGCGTCTTGCTCAGAACATCTGAGAGTAACCCTCACCTGCAGTAGCCAAAAACCAGGGTGGAAGATGGAGTTGGAAGCCCTATCCAACCAGGAAGAGCTGATCAAAGAACTGTTGGGGGGTGACCGATTCAAACGGCATATTACTTGGCTTGTGATAGGGGCTCTGGGGGACCTCAACGTCTGAAGGGAGCCAGATCATCAATGGAGCAAGGTAGAAGCAGCACCAGCTGAGGAAGCAAGAGCCATCACTCCGGACCCTGCAGTGGCCAACCAAACCAATGCAGCTGGAGCAGCCGCCGTGCTGAGAAACCCCCCTCTTGCAGCACCAGCCCAGGCAATTGCCCATGGCCAAATCAGGGGACCTCAATTGGAGAGAAAGACACCCCCCCCGGGAGTAAAGTATGATGGAGACCCCCAGAAGCTGGGTTTCTTCTTAGCCCAAGTCCTCACGTATATGCAGGAATACAGGTGAAACCTCCCAACCCAGGGGGCACGAGTTCGAGATGTCACCCTGGCCCTGGAGGGGGCACCTGCCCAATGGATGGTAACCCTCCATAATGCCGCTGCCCTGGAGCTGCGAAATTTGACTGCTTCATGATGGCCCTGAGATGACTTTTTGAGGACCCACTAGCTGACCAAAAAGCCTGCAATCGCATCAGGGTTGTGAAACAGGATCGCCAGCCAGTAGAAGAATACACAGAGGAATTCCATGACCTAGCCTGCCATGTCAACTGGCCAGAAGACATCTTGGTGAGCTGGTTTAAGGACGGGCTGAATGATGACCTGTACATCGCTTGCTTAGCCCGAGGAGGCCCTAACTGCTTGCATGAATGGTACCTGATGGCAGAGGAAGCTGAGATTGACATGACCCAAAACCAGTACTGAGCAGGTAGAGAAGTGTTTCCCAGTGTGGGGCCCAGGCAGTCTCTCTCTCTTTTTCCTGTGAGCTTTGCTGCTGGGTGATTGCAGGGAGAGTTGACAGAGTGGATGGCTGCTGGGGGAAGCCCAGCAGTGAGGCTACAGAACCAGGACCCAAGTTTAAGTAAGAAATTGTTAGATTTACAAACTGTTACTGTCAGTCATACTCTTGAGGCTAGTTATGAAATTTCTTTACTCATTGCTAAATCTGGAAAAAATCATACTATACGGGAAGATTTAATTAAACCATCAATATCAGCATTTCTTAAAACAGTTCTGGAAAAAGATGACAAAGATGTGAAAGCCATGCCACTCAGTAACTATTCTTCTGTTGTTAGCAGAAGAATAGATGAAATGAGTGAAGATATTGAAACACAACTTGTTGAAAAGCTGAAATCAAGAAAATTCTCAATACAATTGGATGAATCAACTCTGAGAGACAATGAGACCGTATTGCTAACCTATGCAAGATATATTGATAAAGGTGAATTTTCTGAAGAAATGTTATTCTGCAATACATTAGAGACCACTACAACCGCTACTGATATATATAATAAGCTAAAAAATTACTTAGATGTCAATAATATATCAATGGAAAACATAACATCTTGTGCTGCAGATGGTGCTCCTGTTATGATGGGCTGCTTAAAATTGATGAAAGATGAGAATCCAGAAATGCTTATTGTGCACTGTGTTATTCATAGAGAGAACTTAGTATCCAAAAATATTTCTCCTGTTCTTAACGAGGTACTAAAATCAGTTACAATGTATCAATGCTATCAAAGCTAATGCCAAATGTGAGTGTCTCTTCAAGCAATTTTGTGAAGATAAAAATGCAGACCATGTGAGACTTGTACTTCACACTGAGGTAAGGTGGCTCTCAAAGGAAAATTGTTTGAAATGATTCATGGAACTATTTGATATTCTTAGTGACTTTTTAAGTGACAAGCCTGAAATGAAGAAGCTGCTAACCATTGATAGTAAAGCGTTTGCGAGTTATTTAGCAGATATCTTTGAAAAACTGAATACTGTATTTTTCGGAGTATAAGACGCACCTTTTTACCCCCCAAAAGGGGGTGAAAATTTAGGTGCATCTTATACACCAAATGTAGCCCTGCTCACCCACTGGCCCCCACCCTTTGGCCTCTGCCTCCCAGCAGTTACCTCCTTGCAAGCAAACAGCAAGAAAAAACAGTCCAATTCAGCTTCAGTATAGGCTAATTAGCACAAGTTAATTAGATCGGCCTCCCGACTCTCACCTGATTTGCTCTCAGCTGTTTTGCGCAGGCTCTTTTGCAACCTCTTGTTTTTCAAGCTCTTTGCTTGCTGCAAAGAGTGCTGGAGAAGTTTTTTTTCCCCCTAGCTGAAACAAAACTGAAAGTAAAGCAGGCTCTGCTGCAATGTGACAAAATGAGGCAGGAAGAGAGATTTCTTTTTCTTTTTGCTCACCAAAAAAGGTTAAGGCAGGACGTAAAATGAAATTGGATATAAGAGTGAAATAATACGGGGTCAGCCTGCATGCTCTCTTAAAATAGAATAATGAAATTGGATATAAAAAATGATATAAAACGGGGTCAGTCTAGATGTTCTCTGAAGGACCCCTTTCTTTAGTATTGGGTTCAAAAGGTAAAACCACAGAAATAACTAACCTTTCACAGCTGTCAAGCTCAGGAAACATTATCAGGATTAAAATATCACACTTAACCAAGCAGAGGTAACCACAAATATAATGGCAGGAACTGAGATAAGGTTTGCAAGAACACCTGTGTTCCTCTTAAAGCGGGAACACACGTTAGTACGCTTGTAGAAATTAGTAACAAGGAAATAGAGGGGTGGGTTGGTTGTGGTGGGCTGTCAGCATTGTAATCAATCATAAGACGTTAAAAGTATGTATATAAAGCTGCCCTAGGATTCTATTTTTGATTCAGTGTTTTTGCTTCTTGTTTTACACTGAATCTGCACAATAAACCTCTCTGATCACCCACGGAAATCTTGTGAGTCTTGATTTCTATAACACTCTGAAGGGCCCTTTTGACTTGAGAAAGTTGCAGAGTTCAAGAAGTCACACCGCAGGCAAAGAGACAGTTGCTGGGTTCAAAACGTCAAACTACAAGTATTAGCTAACTTCCTGGTACTATGTTAAAATGCAGAACTAACCCACATGGAGTTTCCTGCCTAAAGCAATAGGGGAGGGGGACTAGCTAAAGAGGCAGATCTAAGATACTTCCTGTTTTTGTTAGTATATAGATACGTATCTTAAACAGAATCCTTGTTCAGATGTTAGGATTTATATTATGCTATCTGAACCTTTTGGCCAAAATAAAGTTTTTTCTCCAATTTTTATTATACAAAGGTTTTTTTTATTTTTATAATCAAACATACAAACAATACATAATCATTGAGTGTATCATCTAATACATCTTTCATGTCTCAACATCATCATTTCATTTATTATAACATTTCCCCCAAATTTCTTACTCTCTATTAATACATTTACCTATCTTTTTATTTTATTAAAAATCATGGAACAATTTTATCCCCACCCACCCTTCAACCCCACCTCCCCCAACCCCCCCCCCCCCCACTCCAAATTCCCAGAGCAAAAACAGGATATAACATTTAACAAGCATAGGCTAAAATATATTAATTTACTACAAGATTCAAAACTCCCTCACAATCTTTAACTCCCCTTTTAAAATTCTTCAACCTTCCTTTTATAAATTCTCTTATCACATTTGACATTTATTACTATAATCCTTTCCATACTTTCTTCTTCAGCATTACTCCCTAATAAAGTTCTAAGTTAAACATTTATCCTTTTTAATCATTCCTAAACCACTTACCAATTTCTAAAAAAAATTCTAAATTAAACATTGTAAAGCTTTCTTTAAGACATATCTTTAAAATAGTATTATTAACCATTGAGTTAAATTATGTCTAACTTAAACATTTCATCACATATGCCTTTTAGAAATACCATAATCTCAAGTTAAACATTTTAAAGTATCTTAATATTTCAATAAAACATTCTTCAAAAATTTATATTTCAAAAACTTTTAAAAAGCTATCCATTAAATTTTAAGTTAACCCCTTTAAAACTAGGATAAGTTTTTTTAAAAAAACTATCCAACTTTAATTAAACCTTTTTGCTTCAATAAAACATTCTTCAAGATATAACCTTAAGGATACTGTATAAATTCCAAAAACTTTCAAGAAGCTATCCATTAAATTTTAAGTTGACCATTTTAATATCAGTAACCTTCAAAAAGCTATCCATTTTTAAGTAAACATTTTTAATTAAACATCAATAAAACATTCTTCAAAATATATTAAAGATACTGCATGCATTTCAAAATTTTCAAAAAGCTATCCATTAAATTTTAGGTTAACCATTTCAATACCTCAATAACTCTTTAAAAGCTATCCATTTTAGTTAAACATTTTTAATTAGACATCAGAAGAACATTCTTCATAATATAACCTTCAGAAAGTTAGTCTCCCATTCTTCCTTTCTTTCTATATTTTTTCCAGTCCTTCTTCTTCAATAATACTTTCTTCTTCAGCATTGCTCCTCCCCCTGCTTTATTTTTCAAAAAAAAATTTGAGATTGGATTTGAGGTTCATGTATCTTGAAAATTTGTTCTCCTTTCAAGATTATTTCCTTTAATTTGGAGCCCCCATCTCTTCTCCTCCTGCTTGTGTAAACAGTCACTTCTTTCTTTAAGTATTGATTCTGTCTGTAAAACCAAAGCTTGTCAAAATATTTTTCAGTCTGCAGTAATTAATCTACTTGCTGCTTTTCAGTTGATTGTGTAGAAGCCTCCACCAAAACCTCTGTTGCCGATGTGCTAACCTCCATCTTAATCCTGACAGCCTCTTCTTTATCCTCCAACATCACATCAGTCTTGTTGATTTCTTCCTCTTTTCCAGCCAGCAAATCATTGTTATTCTCCAATTTACAATTTTGAATAGTCCTTTTAATTGTTTCTACTATAACAGGAGTGTAAAAGTTTAAAAATTCTTGTAAAACCTTTACAGTCACCACTTGTGAGTTTGCTGACTCATATCCTCCATCCTTTTTTTTTATTGAAAAAGTTTTACAATACAATTTTTAACCCCATTTTCCCACCCCCATCCCCCCCACCCTTTCCCGCCCACCCCTCCCCACCCCCCCTGACTTCCGTTACAAACAAAACATCAATTTTATATATCAATCATTGTTAAATAGATATAGGTGAGATCCCGAAAAGATATCATAAATTTTAACAATAAGTAAAGTAGTATTAATCCAAAATACTTACTAAAAAAAGATAAAACAAGATAAAGTACAATTTAACCCAAATATATATCAAACTCCATTATAAGTGCACAAATAGACCTCATTCAAACATAAATCATTGTAGAAAAACTTAACCAGTATTCTTAAAAATTCCCTTCTTTTTGTCCTAGACAGCAGTATAACCAAAATATATAGATTTATATCAACTTAATAATTATCTAAATAATAATATAAAATATATATTTAACATCATAATATATAATCTTCAACATATATATTGTACCATACTAATAGTTCCAAACCCTTAATAATTATAAATCAAAAACTAATTGAAAATTCTTAGTTTGATATTTATTCTGCACATAATCAACCCACTTCTTCCAGTCCCTAACAAAAACTTCATGGGTCCTGTCTTTTAGGTATGCAGAAATCTTAGCCATTCCCGCAAAACTAGCCATCTTTGACATCCATTCACCTATAGTAGGCACACTATCTTTTTTCCAATATTGACCAATCAGTAACCTAGCTGCAGTAATCATGTACAAAATCAATCTCGTATCACTCGGTGAGCAATCCTTAACTATACCTAACAAAAACAGTTGCGGAGAAAATTGAAGCCTCTTTTTCAAAACGTTCTGCATATAGTTTAATCCAACCATAGTTTAATCCAAAATGCTTTCACTTTTCTACAAGTCCACCAGATATGAAAGTATGTAGCATCCAAACAGTCACACCTCCAGCATTTGGGTTGGACACTTGGATACATACATGATAATTTCTTAGGGTCTAAATGCCATCTATAAAACATCTTATAAAAATTTTCCCTCAAATTCTGTGCTTGTGTAAATTTAACATTCTGGACCCAGATCTTTTCCCATGTTTCCAACATCACTGGTTCTGCAAAATTTTGTGCCCACTTTATCATACAATCTTTAACTAATTCACTCTCTGAGTCTCTTTCTAACAATAGAAAGGGTCGAGCTGAGGACTTTGTTCAGTATCTGTATGACAAAATCGCTCAGATCCGGGAAGGTCTGGCCTCTGACTGGGTAGATCCGGATGGGATAATCGAGGCAGATCTTGGGGGTGTGGTTTGGGAGGAGTTCGATTCTGTGGCTCCCGAGGACATGGACAGGGTCCTGGGGCGGCTGAATGCAACCACATGTTTATTGGACCCGTGTCCCTCCTGGTTGGTGCTGGCCTCCCGGGAGGTTACACGAGGCTGGCTCCAGAAGATTGTTAACGCTTCTTTGAGTGAGGGTGTTCTGCCGGCCGCTTTGAAAGAAGCGGTGGTGAGACCCCTCCTCAAAAAGCCCTCTCTGGACCCGGCTGTTTTGGCCAATTACCGTCCCGTCTCCAACCTTCGCTTTGTTGCGAAGGTTGTTGAGAGTGTGGTTGCTTGGCAGCTTCCCCGGTTCCTGGATGAAGCTGTCTATCTAGATCCGCTCCAGTCAGGCTTCCGGCCTGGGCACAGCACGGAAACGGCATTGGTCGCGTTGGTGGATGATCTCTGGAGGGCATGGGATAGGGGATGTTCCTCTATCCTGGTCCTATTAGATCTCTCAGCGGCTTTTGATACCATCGACCATGGTATCATGTTGCGCCGGTTGGAGGGGTTGGGGGTGGGGGGCACCGTTCTATGGTGGTTCTCCTCCTATCTCTCTGACCGGTCGCAATCTGTGTTGACAGGGGGGCAGCGGTCGACTCCGAGGCGCCTTGTTTGTGGGGTGCCGCAGGGGTCGGTCCTCTCGCCCCTTCTGTTCAACATTTATGTAAAGCCGCTGGGTGAGATCATCTGTGGCTTTGGTGTGGAGTTCCATCAGTACGCTGACGACACCCAGCTGTACATCTCCACCCCAGGCCACCCCAACGATGCCGTTGAAGTGATGTCCCGGTGTCTGGAAGCTGTGCGGGTCTGGATGGGGAGAAACAGGCTCCGACTAAACCCCTCCAAGACTGAGTGGCTGTGGCTGCCGGCGTCCCGATATAGCCAGCTGACGCCATCGCTGACTATTGGGGGCGAGACATTGGCCCCCACGGAGAGGGCTCGCAACTTGGGCATCCTCCTGGACGCACGGCTGTCTTTAGAAGAACACATGACGGCCGTGGCCAGGGGGGCTTTTTATCAGGTTCGCCTGATACGCCAGTTGCGTCCCTTTCTAGATCGGGACTCCCTACGCACAGTCACCCACGCTCTCGTGACTTCCCGCTTGGACTACTGCAACGCTCTCTACATGGAGCTCCCCTTGAGGTGCACCCGGAGGCTCCAACTGGTCCAGAATGCGGCCGCGCGGGGAATTATGGGAGCGACGTGGCGCTCCCACGTGACACCTCTCCTGCGCAAGCTGCACTGGCTCCCAGTGGTCTTCCGGGTGCGCTTCAAGGTGTTGGTGATCACCTTTAAAGCGCTCCATGGCTTAGGACCTGGGTACTTGCGGGACCGCCTTCTGCCGCCAATAGCCTCCAGTACGCCAGTACGCTCGCACAGAGAGGGCCTCCTCCGGGTGCCGTCGGCTAGACAGTGTCAGCTGGCGACCCCCAGGGGGAGAGCCTTCTCTGTGGCGGCGCCCGCCCTCTGGAATGACCTACCCCCGGAGATACGTAGGATTCCAGATCTCCGGACCTTTCGTCGGGCCCTTAAAACCCACTTATTCCATCTAGCTGGGCTAGCCTGATCCCATCCTCCATTTTTAAATTTGAATTTGATTTTAAATTGGGTTGTTTTAATTCTCGGCCAAATTTATTTATTTTTATTTATTTTTTTTTTTTATTTTTATTTGATTTATATGCCGCCCTTCTCCGGAGACTCAGGGCGGCTTACAATGTGTTAAGCAATAGCCTTCATACTTGTGTATATTTATACAAAGTCAGCTTATTGCCCCCAACAAACTGGGTCCTCAATTGACCTACCTTAGAAAGGATGGAAGGCTGAGTCGACCTTGAGCCTGGCGAGGATTGAACTCACAGAAATTACAGGCAGCTGGTGTTAATTGCTGCCTTTAGTAGGAGGCATTAGCCCTCTACGCTACACAGGCTCATCAATGATATTTAATGATTTTTAATTGTTTTTAACTTTTATGTACTATGTTTTATTCTGGCTGTTCACCGCCCTGAGTCCGCAAGGAGAAGGGCGGTTTATAAATTGAAAAAAATAAAATAAATAATAATAAATAAATAAATAAATTGTACACTCTCTTAATATGCATCGGCCCTTGCCGTTTTATCTGAATCACCAAGTCTTCTTCATGTAGCATTAGTCCAATTTTCTGATCTTCTCTCCATCTCGATTGAATTTGAGAATACTGCAACCAAGTTAAGTTCCTTCCTTCTTCCAACAGAGTTTTCAAAGGTTTCAAACTCCATCTGCCCCCATCATTAAAAAGCATCTCTTTATATAAAATCCCCCCGAGTGACTTTATATTTGGCATAATCTGCCCAAGATCCAACCACAAAGGTATTTTGTAATCCAATTGAAGCTGGTGCTTCTTCCAAACTCTCATCAACGCCTGTCTCAATATATGACTTCTAAATACATTGTCCAGCTTGTCTTCATAAAATAAGTATGCATGCCAACCAGAGTCCAAATCGTGGCCTTCTATATTCAAAATTTCAGTTTTTGTTGTTCCAAACCAATCACCCACTTGTGTCAACACTGCAGCTTCATAATATAAACGTAGGTTTGGAACTTTAAGGCCACCTCTTTCACGAACATCTTGCATAATTTTGAATTTAACTCTTGTTTTTTTCTCATTCCAAATAAATTTGTTTAAACCTGATTGCCATTCAGCCAGTATTTTATCACTTCTAAGTGATCTGTCCCCCTCTACACACACCCACAAAAACACAGCCAGTCGAGGGTTAAAGAAGCACTTGGCACACACCACAGTCCTTATCTCCAACTTGGCAGCGATATTCACACCGTCTGCCAAGTGCTTTAATTGTTCACAGAAAGAAAATCACATACGTAGCTTTGCCAAAATCCGTTCTTTTAGCAGCTTCAGGCTACAATGACTACCAGATTGAGTTTTGTTCGTCACAGGGATCACTGACCACCACCCTCTCTTATATAGTCTCTGGGTTGTGATCCAGTGACTCATTGATCCTGTGACTCAAGTCCAGTGACTCAGGTCTATTCCCTCGCACGCCTCCTCAGCTGCTGCAAGCACTTATCTCGCCTTCGTTGACGTGCGTCCAGGAATGACGTCTCTCCCTCACTCTCATCTGAGACACCTGTTTCCCCACTACTTTGCTCTCTTTCAGCTGGCACCTGAGACGGTGCCAGAGGGGGGGGGGGCTGGGAGATCTGGCTGGCTCCTCTTCCTCATGCTCAGAGCTTCCTTCCTCCAATGAGATAGGCTCAGAGGACGGGGCCACAACACATACTTAGAATTCATATAAATCAGTACACCTCTCATATAGGCCTTACTTGCATCCCAAACAACTTCAATGGGTGTACCCTTATTCAAATTCAGTTGAAAAAATTCCTCCACATGTTTTTTAAGGTCGGCTATATTCTTTTCATATCTAAATAAATTCTCATTCATTCTCCAAGATCTTCTTTCCCTCTTACCAAAATCCATTTCCATCCATACCGAACTATGATCAGTCAAAGTTCTTGGAAAAATCTTAGTCTTAGTCGTTTTAGTAAGTAAATCAGAAGAAACCAACATAAAATCAATCCTAGAAAAGGATTTATGTCTGTCAGAGAAAAAGGTAAAGTCCAGTTCCTTCGGATGGTGAATTCTCCATACATCCTTCAATTGTAATTCTTCTTTCAATACAAAAAAAGTCTGTGGTAGTTTATTCCCCCTCTTAGCCAATGTCTTTTTATCAAGATTTGTATCAATCACTCCATTCCAATCTCCCATAATCAAGAAAGACTTATAATTCCATTGCAATATTTTATTATGTAGTAGTTTATAAAAAGTTTCTTGCTGTTGGTTTGGGGCGTAAATTCCTATCAAAAGCAACTGAACATTCTGTATATTTATTTCAACTGCAATATATCTTCCTTCACCATCCGATTCTACAAGTTTAGCAGGAATTCTTTTAGAAATATACAACACTAATCCATTCCTTTTCACCAAATTAGAAGACATAAAATGTGCTCCAAATTTTGAATTTATCAAATATTTTTGGTCCTGGGTTCTAATATGAGTTTCTTGCAAACAGACAACATCATTTTTATACTGCTTCAAGTAATGAAATATTTTCCTTCTTTTCTGTGGAGAATTCAAACCATTCACATTCCACGATAAAAATCTAACTGTCATCTGAAGGTTCGTGAAGCGTACTGAGCATTTGCCTAAGACTCTGTTCAACGGCAGAAGTCTTTGGTCTCGCCCCTCCCACTGCTTCAGATTTCTGTATTTTCCCATTTGTCCCCTTCACTTCTTGTGGCATCATGGACCTCTGCTGTTTTTGCTTCTCTAGTCTCTGCTTCTCTGCTGCACGGGTTATACATTGATCTTTAGGTTCTTGCATCAACAGTTCAAGGTCCGGATCCACCTCTCTTGTTGCTCTGGAGTGTTTTGTTCTAGGCTCTGGGAGGTCTGCAAAAAAATCCTCTGTAAAACCACCTACTGCTCCTAAAATTACCTCCCTTACTGTTGCTCGAAGTGCCTGTCGTTCTTGTTCCCTTTGTAGTTTGTAGTATCCTCCATCCTTGATGACAGCCATATTTCAGTTTTAACTTTATATTTATTCAGCTATCAGGTCAATAAATCCAAGTATTTTCCACACAATTTAAAGGTGTAAATTAATTGAGGTCAATACCATAGTCTTTTCCATTCCACTTCCACTTTAAATCTTTTTCTTAAGATGTAATCCAGTAACTTTAACAATGTTGCAGGTATTAACAAGCACTTTCACTAGTAAGTTTCATTTTCTTCAGTCGCCATTTTTTCCCCCTTTTTGAACGGAGTTAAAGCTTAATACTTGCATTTTTTTGTTCTCCTGATTTTGCTCTTCCAGCATCCAGAATCGAAATTCCTTTTAATCCTTGATCTTGTGTTGCTGGTGTGGTCGCGACACCCCGTTCTGCCTAAAGCAGACTTGTCCCGGCTCCGGATCGCTGAAAGGCTTCCAGGGAGCTCTCACCCTGCAATCCCCAGGCTTAAAAAAAAAGCCTGGGGGTCTAGGGGAGCTCTACCCAAACCCTTCTGCCCTTCTCTCCCCCTTTCCCCCAGGGGGAGAGTTTCAGGCTGCTAGACAGCTGATTTTCGCTGTTCTAGCAGCTAACGGAGTCTCAGGGCTGGAGCTCCAAAAGAAGCTTCCATCGGCATTCGTAGAGCCACCGGAAGTCTCCAAAATAAAGCTTTTTCTGATTTCAAAATTCATCTCTTTATTTTTCCATGACATTTTGGCGAGCCAGCCATGAAATGAAGTGAGATTTCACTAAGGGATGGAATGGACGAGTCAGTGCCAGGTGAGACCATCTTGCCAAACTTCAGGCGCCACTGAGAGTTTTTCTCTGGAAGGAGGCAGACGGCCCCTCTGGGTGCTCGATGGCTCCAACCGAACCAAGAACCTTACAAAATCAGAACAAGCTAATAGATAAACGCCGCCTGAGAAAGAAAAGGAAAGAAGACGCCTGCAGGCAAGTATTGTGGGAATTGTAGACCTACTCCTTGAGAATAGAAGAGGGAGATTGATCACCTCCCTGGGTCCGGGAAAACATCCCTTCCTAATGGAATTGGTGTATCCTAACGAGACTCCAGAACTGTGTGGGTGGTTAAGCCATTGCAGTCCCTATTGGTGACCGTCTGGCACCATTGGGTCAATGGCAGTGTCTTAGAAAATGGGTGGAAAAGAGAGTGTTCCACGAACATCTCTTCAATGTATGTTGAAGAATTTTAAGAAAGGTTTTAGTGGGGATTATGAAGACCCCCAAGGCCAATCCAGGTGACTTAAAGAAGTCCTGTGAAAATCCCAAAAGCAAACCCCAGGATTTTGGGAAATTGTGAAGCTGTGAAGTGTAGGAGGTGTCCGTTGTCTGTGTTGTGGGCACCAGGTCCTCCCAGATTTCCGTTATAAGAGGGGTCAGAAAATCAGTGGCAGAACTGAAGTTGTGTAGCCCGGCTGTAAAACCCCACATCAAAAAGGAAAACATGGGAAATTGCAGCCTGAAGGTGGTAGATACCCCCCTTCAAGAAACTTGTTGAGGCATAGGACAAGAGGCAGATGCCTGTCCTGGCCAACGTGAAGAAGAGAGAGGAAAACAGATGTAGGAAACGGGCTTTGCTGTGGGATGACACAGGAAAATCAATTTGGCTAAATAAAGGTCCTTAAAAGAAAAGGAGCCTGGATAGCTCAACAGACTAAAAGCCTGTTATTAACATTCAGCTGTCTGCAATTATTGCAAGTTCGAATCTCACCAGGCTCAAGGTTGACTCAGCCTTCCATCCTTTCTAAGGTAGGTAAATTGAGGACCCAGTTTGTGGGGGCAATAAGCTGACTTTGTATAAATTATACAAAAGTATGAAGGCTATTGCTTAGCGCATTGTATGGGCGGCATATACATCTAATTTCCCCCCTCCCTTTTCTACTTCTGCAATGCCTTCCTCACCCACAAAGGGGGGAGGGGACCTCGTTCTCATGTCTTTAGCCCTGCACGGAAGACTCTGATCTATAAAAGCAGACTAGAGAGATTAAGGAATCAACTTTTATTCAGTCATGAAGAATTATCAAAAGTGAAAGATGATTTACAAAAAGGACACAAAATAAATATTGAAAATCTTAAAGATAATATGATTATGCAAGCTAAACAGATGATTTGCAAAATGAAATGAACAAGAAAAATTAGAAGCTATGCAATTCAAAAATGACAGCTTAATTAATAATAATAATGATAATAATAAAATCAGAATCAACTTGCATTAGAAATAGCAAGACTAAAAGATTACCTACAGCAATTACTATCTCCAAAGAAATGATGCTTCTGGTATATAACCTCAAGGAGAGATAGAAGTTCTTAGACAAATTAATAGCTGAAAATGAAAAACTAGTACAAGAAGACATCAAACAAAAAGACTTGCTGAAATAAAATTTAAACATAATTACCAAGAACTCCAAGAAAATTATACTTCTCTTTTAAAAGTAAAAATTGGATTTAGAAGAGAGCAAGGGCAAGAATAAAATTAAACTACAGGCTAGCCTCAGAATGCTGTGCTTGTTCCTGCCTGCCTTCCTATAAACAATAAACTAATTTTGCTCTCAAGCAGGAAAAAGGGGAAGCCCTGCCTTCTAACAATCCTTGGAGGGAAAGGCTTCCTTTTTTCCTTCCAACAAGTCATTATAAAGACCTACAATCCTACCTGGCAGAATTTGGAACAATTGATGACCACTCTCCTTAATAGTGATGAGAGAGAGAGAGAGATTAAGTAGTGTCATTGGTAAGATTTAAAACCCATAGACGGGGGAAACCTCCAGGCTATAATAGACCAACAGTTTCCAAGAAGGAACCCTCCCTTACTTTCTCTTGCTGGACATGAATGAAAATGCATCTCTTCTCTGCACACAACTTAAAAAAGACTTTGTATCTAACTGAGACCTTTGCTTAGCCACAAAAGTGACAAAACTTGCTTTCCTTCTCTTTGCATCCTAAATTCCATTTGGATTTAATTGAGTGAAAGTATTATGCTCAGCACTAGAGGGCCAAGAAGAGAAAAGACAGTTCTTGTGTTGGCTAAGAAGATTGCCTGTAATAAAAGGTCCCAGAGCAGCATGTTGAATCATCTTTGCAAGGTTTGTGTGTATGCTGTTTTAGACAAGTTGCTTCTCAAGCCTAGTGAGCTCAATCTACATTGAAGAAAAGCTGCAAAAGCATTCTGTAAAGAAAGGAAGCCATAGGCCTGGCTGCAGTAGATGAGAGACCTGAAGGCTGAAGGGGATCAGGGTTCAGTCAAGCCCCCCCCCCCCGAATCCTTGGTCCGAATGAAAATAGGGGGAATAATATAACCTTCTTAGTAGACATAGGGGCATCTAAACAAAGCTGCTAGCTCCCTTTTCTAAAATATCCAAGGGGTTAATGGCTTCATAAATTGTCACCCCATGCTGAAAACCCTGAAATGTTCCTTAAATGGAAGAAATATAGAACACCAGTTCCTCTATATGCCTGAGTGTCCAGTTTCCCTCCTGGTCATGATGGCGAGAAACATGGCTCAAGAAGGTCAAATCCCCAATACCTGTTGTGACCCCGTCCTCTGAGCCTATCCCTTTGGAGGAAGGAAGCTCTGAGCAGGAGGAAGAGGAGCCAGCCAGATCTCCCAGCCCCCCCCCCCTCTGGCACCGGCTCAGGTGCCAGCTGAAAGAGAGCCAAGTAGTGGGGAAACAGGTGTCTCAGATGAGAGTGAGGGAGAGACGTCATTCCTGGACGCACGCCAAAGAAGGCGAGACAAAGGAGTACTGCAGCTGCAGCGTTTGAGGAAATCCTGAGTCATTGGATTGGAGTCACAGGATCAATGACTCACTGGACCACACCCAGAAGCCTATCTATATAAGACAGTACGGTGGGTCACGAAGTTTGTGACGAACAAAGCTAAACAAACGGAGCAACCTCGTAGTCTTGGAAGCTAGATGAACGGCAAAGCTACGTAGGTGATTTTCTTGTTTGTGTAAACCAATAAAGTCCTTGACAGACGGTGTGCATATCGCTGCCAAGGTTGAGATAAGAACTGCGGAGTGTGCCAAGTGATTCTTAACCCTCGGCTGGCAGTGTTTTTGTGGGTCTCTGAAGGGGGGGGGGACAGATCAATACCTGGCAGGAGTTTGAAGTACCAAAGTTGAAGATAACCCACCAGGATATGCTGCACCCCATGTTGAAGCCTTAGCAGTGCCTGTTCCACTCAGGCAGAAAAGCTGCCCCCGCTGCATTGCAATAAACCAAAGGCAGAGAGAGCTGGAAGGAAGCTGTCAAATTGCAGAACCAACTATTGGGAAATTAACCCTTAGGCAGCCAACTACTATTTACACCAGCCATGCGATTCAAGGAGTTTTAGAGACACAAGCATCAAGCTCTCCTCACTCAGAAACCACGAGTGACCCTGAAACAAACAAATGCTTTAACCCAGCTACTCTTTTGCAAGCATCGAGTCATGAAATTGAAACAACGTAAGCAGATCAAAACAACAACCAGAGTGGAGCAGACCTTCCCAAGCCTGACTGACCAGCTTTACCAGGACTATAAGAGAAAAGGTGACAAAGGTGTGCCTTGAAAATAACCGTAAGTGAGTAAATGCATTACCACTAGTACTTTGATCTGTGCGATGTTCTCCACATAAAGGAATTAGATTATCTCCTGTTGAAATACTTGAAAATAATATAGGAGACCTAAACCAGATAGGAACTAAGATAGAAACTAAGTGGGGGAATCCGATGGTGGGAGAATTAAATAAGCAAATACAAGAAATCCAACAATATTGTTGGCCGCTGGGCGAGATCATCCGTGGTTTTGGGGTGGAATTCCATCAGTACGCTGATGATACTCAGCTGTACATTTCCACCCCAGACCACCCCAACGATGCCGTGGAAGTGATGTCCCAGTGCCTTGAAGCCGTGCGGGTCTGGATGGGGAGAAACAGGCTTCGACTCAACCCCTCCAAGACCGAGTGGCTGTGGCTGCCGGCGTCCCGATATAGCCAACTGACTCCATTGTTGGTTATTGGGGGCGAATCATTGGCCCCCACGGAAAGGGTGCGCAACTTGGGCGTCCTCCTGGACCCATGGCTGTCTTTAAAGGATCATACGACGGCTGTGGCCAGGGGGGCTTTTTATCAGGTTCGCCTGATACGCCAGTTGCGGCCCTTTCTAAATCGGGACTCCCTATGCACAGTCACTCAGGCGCTCATCACGTCTCGCTTGGACTACTGTAATGCTCTCTACATGGGGCTCCCCTTGGGGTGCACCCGGAGGCTCCAACTGGTGCAGAATGCGGCCGCGCGGGGGATTATGGGAGCGACGGGGTGCTCCCACGTGACACCTCTCCTGCGTGAGCTGCACTGGTTGCCGATGGACTTCCGGGTGCGTTTCAAGGTGTTGGTAATCACCTTTAAAGCGCTCCATGGCTTAGGACCAGGGTACTTAAGGGACCGCCTTCTGCCACCAATTGCCTCCCACCGGCTGGTTCGCTCCCACAGAGAGGGCCTCCTCAGGGTGCCGTCAGCCAAACAATGCCGGCTGGTGACCCCCAGGGGGAGAGCCTTCTCTGTGGTAGCCCCCACCCTCTGGAACGACCTTCCTCCAGAACTGAGAACGATTGCCGACCTCCAGACTTTTCGTCGGGCTTTGAAAACTCATCTTTTCCAACTTGCCGGTCTAGCCTGATCCCTTCAAATTTTAAAATTTTTTAGAGTTTTTAGATCTGTTCTATTTTAATACCGATTGTTTTAAATTTCTCAGCCAAATTTATACTTGTTTTTACAATCTTTTTAACTTTTGTATATTGGTTTTTATTCGGCTGTTCACAGCCCTGAGTCCGTAAGGAGAAGGGCGGTATATAAGTCTAATAAATAAATAAATAAATAAATAAAATATTGTGTGTCCCTTAGCCCACCATTTTTGACCACCTCTAGTAATAATATTCAAAAAAGAAAGAAAGAAATGGGAAAAAATATGATTGTAAAAATGAAATGAATAATAATTGGAGTATTTGTCTTTGTATTTTGAAATCTAGACAATGATAAGTTTTCTTTTTTTAAAATCTCTTTTTCTAGAAATATGAATAAGTATAAACTGTAACAACTGAAATACCTTAATGGTATATGGTGGTGAAAATAAAAAGGATTAAGTTGTAACTTGGATGCCAGCTAGAACAATTCAAAATTTAATTAGGGAAATTGTAATGATTGAAATATTTTAAATTATATTGTGATGAAGGTAGAAATGATTAAATTGTGATTGGAGGATTGTATGGGTAAAACACTGGAAAGGAAAAAGTTTAATGCCTAGGTGGAAGGGCCCATATACTGTGGTCATGTGTTCCCACTTGCAGTAAAAATGTTGGAATCCAAGTCTTGGATTCACTGGACTCGAGTTAAGTCCACAGTTTAGGAATATTGGGAGGCAGACCAGGACTAGGCCCGACCCCTAGTAGTACACTTGAAGAAGCGCCCCCTATAACTGTCCTACCGGCAACAGGCAGGCAACATACGGGGCAGAAGAGGCCTTACTGGTGTCACACCGGAAGCTGACCCTCCACGTACGGCTGAAGATTTGGAATGGGAAGTCAAACATACAGTGGGGCAAAAAAGTATTTAGTTAGCCACCAATTGTGCAAGTTCTCCCACTTAAAAAGATGAGAGAGGCCTGTAATTGACATCATAGGTAGACCTCAACTATGAGAGACAAAATGAGAAAACAAATCCAGACAATCACATTGCCTGATCTGGAAAGAATTAATTTGCAAATTATGGTGGAAAATAAGTATTTGGTCACCTACAAACAAGCAAGATTTCTGGCTCTCACAGACCTGTAACTTCTTCTTTAAGAGGCTCCTCTGTCCTCCACTCATTACCTGTATTAATGGCACCTGTTTGAACTTGTTATCAGTATAAAAGACACCTGTCCACAACCTCAAACAGTCACACTCCAAACTCCACTATGGTGAAAACCAAAGAGCTGTCGAAGGACAACAGAAACAAAATTGTAGACCTGCACCAGGCTGGGAAGGCTGAATCTGCAATAGGCAAGCAGCTTGGTGTGAAGAAATCAACTGTGGGAGCAATAATTAGAAAATGGAAGACATACAAGACCAC
Source organism: Coluber constrictor foxii (assembly GCA_038048745.1). Lineage (NCBI taxonomy): Eukaryota > Metazoa > Chordata > Lepidosauria > Squamata > Colubridae > Coluber > Coluber constrictor. Next base: position 15,139,389 of record CM075961.1, read on the forward strand.
TGATAATCTCCCTCGATCTGGGGCTCCACGCAGGTTCTCACCCCGTGGGGTCAAAATGATCACAAGAATGGTGAGCAAAAATCCCAGAACCACACGGGGGGACCTAGTGAATGACCTGCAGAGAGCTGGGACCGACGTAACAAAGGCTACCATCAGTAACACACTACACCACCAGGGACTCAGATCCTGCAGTGCCAGACGTGTCCCTCTGCTTAAGCCAGTACAGGTCCGGGCCCGTCTGAAGTTTGCTAGAGAGCATTTGGATGATCCAGAAGAGGATTGGGAGAATGTTATATGGTCAGATGAAAGCAAAGTAGAACTGTTTGGTAGAAACACAACTCGTCGTGTTTGGAGGAGAGAGAATGCTGAGTTGCCTCCAAAGAACACCATACCTACTGTGAAGGATGGGGGTGGCAACATCATGCTTTGGGGCTGTTTCTCTGCAAAGGGACCAGGACGACTGATCCGTGTACAGGAAAGAATGAATGGGGCCATGTATCGTGATATTTTGAGTGCAAACCTCCTTCCATCAGCAAGGGCATTGAAGATGAAACGTGGCTGGGTCTTTCAGCATGACAATGATCCCAAACACACCGCCTGGGCAACGAAGGAGTGGCTTCGTAAGAAGCATTTCAAGGTCTTAGAGTGGCCTAGCCAGTCTCCAGATCTCAACCCCATAGAAAACCTTTGGAGGGAGTTGAAAGTCCGTGTTGCCCAGCGACAGCCCCAAAACATCACTGCTCTAGAGGAGATCTGCATGGAGGAATGGGCCAACAACAGTGTGTGCCAACCTTGTGAAGATTTACAGAAAACATTTGACCTCTGTCATTGCCAACAAAGGATATATAGCAAAGTATTGAGATGAACTTTTGATATTGATCAAATACTTATTTTCTACCATAATTTGCAAATAAATTATTTCCAAATCAGACAATGTGATTGTCTGGATTTGTTTTCTCATTTTGTCTCTCATAGTTGAGGTCTACCTATGATGTCAATTACAGGCCTCTCTCATCTTTTTAAGTGGGAGAACTTGCACAATTGGTGGCTGACTAAATACTTTTTTGCCCCATTGTATATAGCCATAGGTACACTATCCCTTAATTTAATAAGCGTGCTTGCTGTTATTGTGATTAGTTGTGATTTGCTGTGTATAGTATGCTGGAATCACCTCTTCCTCAAAAAAGACAGGTGCTGAATCTAAAATCATAGACTGAGACAGAGAGCAGTACGAAACTCCTGTAGATATTTATGTTTAAAGAAGCCAGGGAGTAAGCTCTCTGTGGGGCTGCTCTAGCTCCAGGAATGTGGATATTGTGTTTAACAAATAAGAGGTGGTTCTGTGAGATACCTAAGACTAATATTGCCTTTTCCAAGTCACATATAACCCTAACTTTCTTCCTGATGTGGTGATTTTGTAGATTAAGGGAATTGTGATTGGATAGGTTCTGTGTAGAGGACAATTATGAGTTTTCTGTGGCTTTGGCTATTATTGGCAAAGGGCCTAATGAGTAATAACACACTGAATAGTAGTTCCCAATGTTGTGAGAATGCCCAAGTGACACCCTTGCCCTTGAGAAAGGATCTGGGGAAGTTAAGAACCCCAAAAGACAAGGCAAGAATGGGTCACAAGGTGTGAACTCTTTGGAACAGGTCCACTCCCGCCAACGATGTATCATAAATAGGTAGGGTCGGTACCCTGGACTTAAGCCAACCGCAAAACCTAAAGACAAGCATCTGACAATCCCAGAACAGAGTGGAGTAGAACAAAGGGATAATGGGCCCCTGTAACAATTGAGAAAGGGGACCTACACGTTAAGAATACTGGAATTGAATTAAAGCGTAGTTAATCAGTCTGACCCTACCCTAAGCCAAAAATGCTGGTTCTGTTTGTCTGCTGGTCCTTCATCTTACAATGCTGTTCCAGTTGAACCAGATCTTTGGGTCAGGACCAGGGCCACAATAGTCCTTGAGAAAGATATTAATGGTGAACCAAAGTAACAGTAGCCAAATTGCAAGGAGACTTTATAATGCATTCAAAAGGCTGGGGATGAATCCTTTCCCCATTGTTAGCCCTATAGCTGTTGGTATAGAAATCCTAGGGTCACCCTCCTTGTGTGTAAAGTGACATCAGGAACCAGATATTCCTGTAGGATCCCTGATGGGAGATCAATGTCCATCAGAAATACACTTGACCCTAGAATGACACTTATAGATGTAAAAACTAACTAGTGGCATTTCTCCTTATGCTCACTATTATTTGAACAGAAGGTCACTTTCTCAATACCACCACATGTCTCTATTAGGTCCAACACAGGCTTATGTGTCCTACTTCCCTTGGAAATGAAAGCTAATGCTATCTTTTTGAAGGCACAATTCTCAGAGATAAGCAAAAGGACCAGTGGTGGGATTCAATTGTTTTAACAACCGGTTCTGTGGGCGTGGCTTAGTTGGGGGTGTGGCTTGGTGACCATGTGACTGGGTGGGTGTGGCTAGCTGGACATGTGACTGGGTGGGCATGGCTATGTGCATAGGGACTACTCAGAGGGCTGAAAAAAGTCATTTCTGACTGGTCCTCGCACTTTTGACCGGTCCTCGCACTTTTGACCATCCTCACATTTATGCCCGTTGGGGCATTCTTAACAACCGCGTCAGTCATTTCACAACTGCTTCTCTACACCATGGTGACAAGATAGGGCAAAAAATGTAAAATGTGAGGACAGTCGTAAGTTCGAGCACTGGTCAAAAGTGTGAGGACCAGTCAGAAATAACTTTTTCAGCCCTCTGAGTAGTCCATATGCATAAAAGGATACAGCAATAGAGAGGGACGAAGGAAGGGAAGGGAAATTAGAGTAGGAGTGAGGGTAAGAGAGGGAGGAAGAGAGGAGGAGAAGGAGAAAGGAAGAGGAAGTAGGGAGGAGAAGAAGAGGGGGAGGAAGAGAAAGTAAGAAGGAAAGAAAAGAGAGAGGTGGTAGGTTTGAGGAGAAAGATTGCTGTACAATAAAAAAGATGAAAGGAAAGAAAGCCAATCCCAAACAAATATAAAGATATTAAGATAAAGAATAAATTGTTAAACTTTAAAGAATAAAAGAGAACAAATATGAATAAATAGCAATAATTAGAAACACACATACAAACATACAATGTATTTTCTTTGAACAGAGTATTTGGCCGGTTCACAAATTTAAACAGTGTTTAGTCATTTCAATTAAATTTACAATTTCTATATTTCCTTTTTGCCATATTTATTCCTCGTCTGTTTTTTTAAAAAAACAAAATTACCCTTCTTCCTCATCTCCAATCTTAATCAAATTCAATTTTCCCTTCTATTCTATATTATACCCCTTCCCATTGTCATCTATTTTTATATCCATCCTCACATTAGTTAATTATGTAATATTACAGTTGTTTAATACAAATTCAACATTTTAATATAAATCAATTAGTTATATAACTATCTTTTTAATATATTAATCAATATGAGCATGAATATTCCAATTATTTCCATGCAATCCAATTTCTTACAAATCAATTCATTATATTTACCAATAATAATAAACCAAATAATTTCCCCCATATATTCTTCCACAATTTAACCATTTCTGCTTTCAACATAATATACAATTAATAGTATCTCAATTATTACAATTCCCTAGTTAAATAGAGCTTTTTTTTCTTTTGTGTTTTAAGATCTTGAACTCTCCTCTTTTGTCATTTGCCATAAATTTCCCATTGTTTGCACCTACCTTTTTTGATGAGGAAAAAGAAAAGAAATCTGCCTTTCCAACGTTGCAAGCAAACAGCAAAGCCAACAACCTGCTTTAGTTTTGCTTTCGTTTTCAGCTTGAATTGCACAAGGAGAAAAAAAAATCTGCTCCAGGACTCTTTGCAGCTAGCAAAAGACCTCTGTGCAAAACAGCTGAGAGCAAATCAGCTGAGAGTCGGAGGCCGATCTAATCAACATAGGTAATTAACGTATGCTGAGGGACTCAGGAGGCAGCAATAGATTGGGAGTGGGCAGGGTAAGGAACTGGCGAAAATCGGGGCTTTTTTAAAACGCTGCGGGACGCGGGACAAATTGTTAAAAATCGGGACTGGTCTGGTCACCTTACACAATTGCCTACCCCTGGCTAGGGTAGGCTGGCGCCGCGTGGCTGGGAGGCGTGGCGAGGGGCGGGCGAGCCAGCAATTTAACAAACGGTTCGGTGTGCTGCGAGGCCAATAAAATTACAAAAAAACACTGAACCCTTTGTTAAATTGCTGGCTCGCCCACCCCTCGCCCACCACTATATATTGGCAATAAATAGTGGTGCGGAGGGGCCGGGCAAGGGGCGGGGCGAGCCAGCAATTTAACAAAGGGTTCGTCCGAACCCCCTAGAACTGGCAGAATCCCACCACTGCCTAAAGTCCCTGCCACTAACATGCCACCAGTGGCTGCAATGGGACTTCTAATGCGGGGTCCTTTTGCTTATCTCTGAGAATTGTTTAGCTTTTTCCTCCCTGCACTGTTTACTTGTTTACTTTTTCCTCCCTGCACTGTGAATGTGTACATGTTATGTTCAATTAAACCATGGCAACATCTAATGTCTGTGTAGTATTATTTTAAGCAGACTGTGTTTTTCTATTGTTATGACTTAGATGAAGTTTAGAGCACATTTTATGACCAATTCATGCAAAACTCCACGTAATCCCAAGGGGTTCACATTTTCTTGCAACTGTAGGTGACGTCGGTACCCTGGACCTAAGCCAACCCCAAAACCTAAAGACAAGCATCTGACAATCCCAGAACAGAGTGGGGTAAAACAAAGGGAGAATGGGCCCCTGTAACAATTGAGAAAGGGGAAGTACATGTTAAGAATACTGGAATTGAGTTAAAGCGTAGTTAATCAGTCTGACCCTACCCTAAGCCAAAAATGCTGGTTCTGTTTGTCTGCTGGACCTTCATTTTACAATGCTGTTCCAGTTGAGCCAGATCTTTGGGTCAGGACCAGGGCCAAAATAGTCCTTGAGAAAGATATTAAGGGTGAACCAAAGTAACAGTAGCCAAATTGCAAGGAGACTTTTATAATGCATTCAAAAGGCTGGGGATGAATCGTTTCCCCATTGTTAGCCCTATAGCTGTTGGTATGGAAATCCTAGGGTCACCCTCCTTGTGTGTAAAGTGACATCAGGAACCAGATATTCCTGTAGGATCCCTGATGGGAGATCAATGTCCATCAGAAATACACTTGACCCTAGAATGACACTTATAGATGTAAAAACTAACTAGTGGCATTTCTCCTTATGCTCACTATTATTTGAACAGAAGGTCACTTTCTCAATACCACCACATGTCTCTATTAGGTCCAACACAGGCTTATGTGTCCTACTTCCCTTGGAAATGAAAGCTAATGCTATCTTTTTGAAGGCACAATTCTCAGAGATAAGCAAAAGGACCAGTGGTGGGATTCAATTGTTTTAACAACCGGTTCTGTGGGCGTGGCTTAGTTGGGGGTGTGGCTTGGTGACCATGTGACTGGGTGGGTGTGGCTAGCTGGACATGTGACTGGGTGGGCATGGCTATGTGCATAGGGACTACTCAGAGGGCTGAAAAAAGTCATTTCTGACTGGTCCTCGCACTTTTGACCGGTCCTCGCACTTTTGACCATCCTCACATTTATGCCCGTTGGGGCATTCTTAACAACCGCGTCAGTCATTTCACAACTGCTTCTCTACACCATGGTGACAAGATAGGGCAAAAAATGTAAAATGTGAGGACAGTCGTAAGTTCGAGCACTGGTCAAAAGTGTGAGGACCAGTCAGAAATAACTTTTTCAGCCCTCTGAGTAGTCCATATGCATAAAAGGATACAGCAATAGAGAGGGACGAAGGAAGGGAAGGGAAATTAGAGTAGGAGTGAGGGTAAGAGAGGGAGGAAGAGAGGAGGAGAAGGAGAAAGGAAGAGGAAGTAGGGAGGAGAAGAAGAGGGGGAGGAAGAGAAAGTAAGAAGGAAAGAAAAGAGAGAGGTGGTAGGTTTGAGGAGAAAGATTGCTGTACAATAAAAAAGATGAAAGGAAAGAAAGCCAATCCCAAACAAATATAAAGATATTAAGATAAAGAATAAATTGTTAAACTTTAAAGAATAAAAGAGAACAAATATGAATAAATAGCAATAATTAGAAACACACATACAAACATACAATGTATTTTCTTTGAACAGAGTATTTGGCCGGTTCACAAATTTAAACAGTGTTTAGTCATTTCAATTAAATTTACAATTTCTATATTTCCTTTTTGCCATATTTATTCCTCGTCTGTTTTTTTAAAAAAACAAAATTACCCTTCTTCCTCATCTCCAATCTTAATCAAATTCAATTTTCCCTTCTATTCTATATTATACCCCTTCCCATTGTCATCTATTTTTATATCCATCCTCACATTAGTTAATTATGTAATATTACAGTTGTTTAATACAAATTCAACATTTTAATATAAATCAATTAGTTATATAACTATCTTTTTAATATATTAATCAATATGAGCATGAATATTCCAATTATTTCCATGCAATCCAATTTCTTACAAATCAATTCATTATATTTACCAATAATAATAAACCAAATAATTTCCCCCATATATTCTTCCACAATTTAACCATTTCTGCTTTCAACATAATATACAATTAATAGTATCTCAATTATTACAATTCCCTAGTTAAATAGAGCTTTTTTTTCTTTTGTGTTTTAAGATCTTGAACTCTCCTCTTTTGTCATTTGCCATAAATTTCCCATTGTTTGCACCTACCTTTTTTGATGAGGAAAAAGAAAAGAAATCTGCCTTTCCAACGTTGCAAGCAAACAGCAAAGCCAACAACCTGCTTTAGTTTTGCTTTCGTTTTCAGCTTGAATTGCACAAGGAGAAAAAAAAATCTGCTCCAGGACTCTTTGCAGCTAGCAAAAGACCTCTGTGCAAAACAGCTGAGAGCAAATCAGCTGAGAGTCGGAGGCCGATCTAATCAACATAGGTAATTAACCTATGCTGAGGGACTCAGGAGGCAGCAATAGATTGGGAGTGGGCAGGGTAAGGAACTGGCGAAAATCGGGGCTTTTTTAAAACGCTGCGGGACGCGGGACAAATTGTTAAAAATCGGGACTGGTCTGGTCACCTTACACAATTGCCTACCCCTGGCTAGGGTAGGCTGGCGCCGCGTGGCTGGGAGGCGTGGCGAGGGGCGGGCGAGCCAGCAATTTAACAAACGGTTCGGTGTGCTGCGAGGCCAATAAAATTACAAAAAAACACCGAACCCTTTGTTAAATTGCTGGCTCGCCCACCCCTCGCCCACCACTATATATTGGCAATAAATAGTGGTGCGGAGGGGCCGGGCAAGGGGCGGGGCGAGCCAGCAATTTAACAAAGGGTTCGTCCGAACCCCCTAGAACTGGCAGAATCCCACCACTGCCTAAAGTCCCTGCCACTAACATGCCACCAGTGGCTGCAATGGGACTTCTAATGCGGGGTCCTTTTGCTTATCTCTGAGAATTGTTTAGCTTTTTCCTCCCTGCACTGTTTACTTGTTTACTTTTTCCTCCCTGCACTGTGAATGTGTACATGTTATGTTCAATTAAACCATGGCAACATCTAATGTCTGTGTAGTATTATTTTAAGCAGACTGTGTTTTTCTATTGTTATGACTTAGATGAAGTTTAGAGCACATTTTATGACCAATTCATGCAAAACTCCACGTAATCCCAAGGGGTTCACATACATTTTCTTGCAACTGTAGGTGACGTCGGTACCCTGGACCTAAGCCAACCCCAAAACCTAAAGACAAGCATCTGACAATCCCAGAACAGAGTGGGGTAAAACAAAGGGAGAATGGGCCCCTGTAACAATTGAGAAAGGGGAAGTACATGTTAAGAATACTGGAATTGAGTTAAAGCGTAGTTAATCAGTCTGACCCTACCCTAAGCCAAAAATGCTGGTTCTGTTTGTCTGCTGGACCTTCATTTTACAATGCTGTTCCAGTTGAGCCAGATCTTTGGGTCAGGACCAGGGCCAAAATAGTCCTTGAGAAAGATATTAAGGGTGAACCAAAGTAACAGTAGCCAAATTGCAAGGAGACTTTTATAATGCATTCAAAAGGCTGGGGATGAATCGTTTCCCCATTGTTAGCCCTATAGCTGTTGGTATGGAAATCCTAGGGTCACCCTCCTTGTGTGTAAAGTGACATCAGGAACCAGATATTCCTGTAGGATCCCTGATGGGAGATCAATGTCCATCAGAAATACACTTGACCCTAGAATGACACTTATAGATGTAAAAACTAACTAGTGGCATTTCTCCTTATGCTCACTATTATTTGAACAGAAGGTCACTTTCTCAATACCACCACATGTCTCTATTAGGTCCAACACAGGCTTATGTGTCCTACTTCCCTTGGAAATGAAAGCTAATGCTATCTTTTTGAAGGCACAATTCTCAGAGATAAGCAAAAGGACCAGTGGTGGGATTCAATTGTTTTAACAACCGGTTCTGTGGGCGTGGCTTAGTTGGGGGTGTGGCTTGGTGACCATGTGACTGGGTGGGTGTGGCTAGCTGGACATGTGACTGGGTGGGCATGGCTATGTGCATAGGGACTACTCAGAGGGCTGAAAAAAGTCATTTCTGACTGGTCCTCGCACTTTTGACCGGTCCTCGCACTTTTGACCATCCTCACATTTATGCCCGTTGGGGCATTCTTAACAACCGCGTCAGTCATTTCACAACTGCTTCTCTACACCATGGTGACAAGATAGGGCAAAAAATGTAAAATGTGAGGACAGTCGTAAGTTCGAGCACTGGTCAAAAGTGTGAGGACCAGTCAGAAATAACTTTTTCAGCCCTCTGAGTAGTCCATATGCATAAAAGGATACAGCAATAGAGAGGGACGAAGGAAGGGAAGGGAAATTAGAGTAGGAGTGAGGGTAAGAGAGGGAGGAAGAGAGGAGGAGAAGGAGAAAGGAAGAGGAAGTAGGGAGGAGAAGAAGAGGGGGAGGAAGAGAAAGTAAGAAGGAAAGAAAAGAGAGAGGTGGTAGGTTTGAGGAGAAAGATTGCTGTACAATAAAAAAGATGAAAGGAAAGAAAGCCAATCCCAAACAAATATAAAGATATTAAGATAAAGAATAAATTGTTAAACTTTAAAGAATAAAAGAGAACAAATATGAATAAATAGCAATAATTAGAAACACACATACAAACATACAATGTATTTTCTTTGAACAGAGTATTTGGCCGGTTCACAAATTTAAACAGTGTTTAGTCATTTCAATTAAATTTACAATTTCTATATTTCCTTTTTGCCATATTTATTCCTCGTCTGTTTTTTTAAAAAAACAAAATTACCCTTCTTCCTCATCTCCAATCTTAATCAAATTCAATTTTCCCTTCTATTCTATATTATACCCCTTCCCATTGTCATCTATTTTTATATCCATCCTCACATTAGTTAATTATGTAATATTACAGTTGTTTAATACAAATTCAACATTTTAATATAAATCAATTAGTTATATAACTATCTTTTTAATATATTAATCAATATGAGCATGAATATTCCAATTATTTCCATGCAATCCAATTTCTTACAAATCAATTCATTATATTTACCAATAATAATAAACCAAATAATTTCCCCCATATATTCTTCCACAATTTAACCATTTCTGCTTTCAACATAATATACAATTAATAGTATCTCAATTATTACAATTCCCTAGTTAAATAGAGCTTTTTTTTCTTTTGTGTTTTAAGATCTTGAACTCTCCTCTTTTGTCATTTGCCATAAATTTCCCATTGTTTGCACCTACCTTTTTTGATGAGGAAAAAGAAAAGAAATCTGCCTTTCCAACGTTGCAAGCAAACAGCAAAGCCAACAACCTGCTTTAGTTTTGCTTTCGTTTTCAGCTTGAATTGCACAAGGAGAAAAAAAAATCTGCTCCAGGACTCTTTGCAGCTAGCAAAAGACCTCTGTGCAAAACAGCTGAGAGCAAATCAGCTGAGAGTCGGAGGCCGATCTAATCAACATAGGTAATTAACCTATGCTGAGGGACTCAGGAGGCAGCAATAGATTGGGAGTGGGCAGGGTAAGGAACTGGCGAAAATCGGGGCTTTTTTAAAACGCTGCGGGACGCGGGACAAATTGTTAAAAATCGGGACTGGTCTGGTCACCTTACACAATTGCCTACCCCTGGCTAGGGTAGGCTGGCGCCGCGTGGCTGGGAGGCGTGGCGAGGGGCGGGCGAGCCAGCAATTTAACAAACGGTTCGGTGTGCTGCGAGGCCAATAAAATTACAAAAAAACACCGAACCCTTTGTTAAATTGCTGGCTCGCCCACCCCTCGCCCACCACTATATATTGGCAATAAATAGTGGTGCGGAGGGGCCGGGCAAGGGGCGGGGCGAGCCAGCAATTTAACAAAGGGTTCGTCCGAACCCCCTAGAACTGGCAGAATCCCACCACTGCCTAAAGTCCCTGCCACTAACATGCCACCAGTGGCTGCAATGGGACTTCTAATGCGGGGTCCTTTTGCTTATCTCTGAGAATTGTTTAGCTTTTTCCTCCCTGCACTGTTTACTTGTTTACTTTTTCCTCCCTGCACTGTGAATGTGTACATGTTATGTTCAATTAAACCATGGCAACATCTAATGTCTGTGTAGTATTATTTTAAGCAGACTGTGTTTTTCTATTGTTATGACTTAGATGAAGTTTAGAGCACATTTTATGACCAATTCATGCAAAACTCCACGTAATCCCAAGGGGTTCACATACATTTTCTTGCAACTGTAGGTGACGTCGGTACCCTGGACCTAAGCCAACCCCAAAACCTAAAGACAAGCATCTGACAATCCCAGAACAGAGTGGGGTAAAACAAAGGGAGAATGGGCCCCTGTAACAATTGAGAAAGGGGAAGTACATGTTAAGAATACTGGAATTGAGTTAAAGCGTAGTTAATCAGTCTGACCCTACCCTAAGCCAAAAATGCTGGTTCTGTTTGTCTGCTGGACCTTCATTTTACAATGCTGTTCCAGTTGAGCCAGATCTTTGGGTCAGGACCAGGGCCAAAATAGTCCTTGAGAAAGATATTAAGGGTGAACCAAAGTAACAGTAGCCAAATTGCAAGGAGACTTTTATAATGCATTCAAAAGGCTGGGGATGAATCGTTTCCCCATTGTTAGCCCTATAGCTGTTGGTATGGAAATCCTAGGGTCACCCTCCTTGTGTGTAAAGTGACATCAGGAACCAGATATTCCTGTAGGATCCCTGATGGGAGATCAATGTCCATCAGAAATACACTTGACCCTAGAATGACACTTATAGATGTAAAAACTAACTAGTGGCATTTCTCCTTATGCTCACTATTATTTGAACAGAAGGTCACTTTCTCAATACCACCACATGTCTCTATTAGGTCCAACACAGGCTTATGTGTCCTACTTCCCTTGGAAATGAAAGCTAATGCTATCTTTTTGAAGGCACAATTCTCAGAGATAAGCAAAAGGACCAGTGGTGGGATTCAATTGTTTTAACAACCGGTTCTGTGGGCGTGGCTTAGTTGGGGGTGTGGCTTGGTGACCATGTGACTGGGTGGGTGTGGCTAGCTGGACATGTGACTGGGTGGGCATGGCTATGTGCATAGGGACTACTCAGAGGGCTGAAAAAAGTCATTTCTGACTGGTCCTCGCACTTTTGACCGGTCCTCGCACTTTTGACCATCCTCACATTTATGCCCGTTGGGGCATTCTTAACAACCGCGTCAGTCATTTCACAACTGCTTCTCTACACCATGGTGACAAGATAGGGCAAAAAATGTAAAATGTGAGGACAGTCGTAAGTTCGAGCACTGGTCAAAAGTGTGAGGACCAGTCAGAAATAACTTTTTCAGCCCTCTGAGTAGTCCATATGCATAAAAGGATACAGCAATAGAGAGGGACGAAGGAAGGGAAGGGAAATTAGAGTAGGAGTGAGGGTAAGAGAGGGAGGAAGAGAGGAGGAGAAGGAGAAAGGAAGAGGAAGTAGGGAGGAGAAGAAGAGGGGGAGGAAGAGAAAGTAAGAAGGAAAGAAAAGAGAGAGGTGGTAGGTTTGAGGAGAAAGATTGCTGTACAATAAAAAAGATGAAAGGAAAGAAAGCCAATCCCAAACAAATATAAAGATATTAAGATAAAGAATAAATTGTTAAACTTTAAAGAATAAAAGAGAACAAATATGAATAAATAGCAATAATTAGAAACACACATACAAACATACAATGTATTTTCTTTGAACAGAGTATTTGGCCGGTTCACAAATTTAAACAGTGTTTAGTCATTTCAATTAAATTTACAATTTCTATATTTCCTTTTTGCCATATTTATTCATCTATTTTTGTAAAAAAACAATATTACCCTTCATCCTCATCTCTAATCTTAATCAAATTCAATTTTTCCCTTCTATTCTATATTATACCCCTTCCCATTGTCATCTATTTTTATATCCATCCTCACATTGGTTAATTATGTAATATTACAGTTGTTTAATATAAATTCAACATTTTAATATAAATCAATTAGTTCTATAACTACCTTTTTTGTATATTAATCAATATGAACATGAATATTCCAATTATTTCCATGCAATCCAATTTCTTACAAATCAATTCATTATATTTACCAATAATAATAAACCAAATAATTTCCCCCATATATTCCTCCAAACCACAACTTAACCATTTCTGCTTTCAACACAATATACAATTAATAGTATCTCTATTATTACAATTCCCTAGTTAAATAGAGCTTTTTTTCTTTTGTGTTTTAAAATCTTGAACTTTCCTGTTTTGCCCTAAGTTTCCCATTGTTTGCACCTACCGTTTTTGGTGAGGAAAAAGAAAAGCAATCTGTCTGCCTAATTTTCCAACGTTGCAGCAACAGCAAAGCCAACAGCTTGCTTTACTTTCAGTTTCCTTTTTCAGCAAAGCTAGCTCCAGCAAGCAGCAGAGCTCTGCTCCAGCAAGCAGCTCCAGCAAGCAACAGAGCCCGGAGCAAAACAGCTGAGAGTCGGGAGCCGATCTAATCAAGGGCTAATTAGCCTATGCTGAAGCTCCGCGGGCCAATAAAATTACAAAAAAACACCGAACCCTTTGTTAAATTGCTGGCTCACCTGCCCTCGCCCACCACTATTTTTGGCAATAAATAGTGGTGCGGAGGGGCGGGGCAAGGGGCGGGGTGAGCCAGCAATTTAACAAAGGGTTCGGCTGAACCCCCTAGAACCAGCAGAATCCCACCACTGAAAAGGACCCTACATTAGAAGTCCCATTGCAGCCACTGGTGGCATGTTAGTGGCAGGGACTTTAGGCTTCTGGACTAATGAAAAAAAACCAATGAGCCCATGCCTTTTTCATGTGTGTGTAAGGAAAAACGGAGTTTTCTTCTTATGTGGGAAAAATGTGTATTTGTGTTTACCTACAAACTGGACTGGAACATGTACATCTTTCCCCAAAAATAGGTGCTGTCAGTGGAGAGAACACTATCTCTGTTCCCCTCATGGGGCATGTTCAAAAAGGGGTGCCACTCTTGGTCCCACTATTAGCAATCCTGGGGACTGCTGTTGGAACAGGTATAGGTGGAATGGCACACTCCCTAACACAGTTCAAGCAATTGTCAGAGGAGTTCCAAGAAAGCCTGAACCAAATTGATGGAACTTTAGTCAATGTCCAAGACCAAATAGATTCCTTGGCAGTGTTGTAGAAAATGAAAGACTGGAAAACATTCCTGGGTCAGATAGATGCATTTATTTGCGCAAAGGTTCAGTGCAGTTTTGATTCTCGCAAATCTGAACAAAGAGCAGCTTTTCTTACACTGTTTTTATCTGTTTTCAAAACAGGGAGCGCTATTAGCTCTTCCAACTTCCATATATGGTTACATTATAAATACATCAAACTTACATTACACTTTACTAAAACATCAAACCATTACATACTAGTAAATGAAACTATTTTGGCTACACAATTTTACTACTCCATTAGTTTACTAATTATTAAGCTATTACACTTTCCTTAAGTACTATAACGCTTAAACACAGAAATTTATAGCTATCCCTTAAACACTAAGTAACTTCCTTGTTTCCTATGCATGTCCTTTCAGAGGTTCCCTATAGTTGGATTTTCATGGCATTGATTCTATTAAGAAGATATATAGAATCAGTGTGTTCAGCACAGTACTCATAGGTCAAGTAATTAAGAGGAACTTTATGAGGTAGTTACTTAGCCCCTTCTCCTCATCAGAATCATTTAACCACAGGAACACCATTCCCCGTTCTCCTGAGGGCTGACAGCTTAGGTCCCATTAGAAGATATATTACCAATGATGAGGTTCAGCTGCCTCTAACAAGCAGGTTATTCTTTTAGAAATAATGTGAATAGAGAAGGTCTTTCGGAGTTCATCCGATTTTAAGTATCTGACTTTATATGATTCTTATTTTATTCACCTTATTTCTTATTTATTATAATTCCTACTTTATTTACTTTAACAACAGCAACAACAACAAAACCTTGCAACTTACTGTTTATATGAAAGGGAATCAAAGTACATTCACACCAACTTTTACCCTCAACACACTCACATTTGCCCTGCAACAAACTGCTTGTATACATCAATTTCACATGCAAAAATCCACTTCATGCAAACCAATCATTATAATCATTTCAGGGAGCTTTTTCACAAGCCCATGAGCTCCATTTTCTAAATAATTTTGTGTACTATTATTAGAGGATTCCCTCCTCCATCCAGCTCTTTCCACTTTTTCTTTCCTTGGTCAATCTGTAGCTTCAAGCAGTGGGGAAACTCAGGAAGCAGTTTTAATCCCAGATGTGATTTTGGGCCCTAACCACTGCCCGTTTCCCACAGCCTCAAGCCAAGATGTTTACTTAATTCGCAGGCTGACCAGACATCTCACAATCAATTCAATCCCATTCAATTCTACACACTATCATTATAGATGCACATCAACAAAATAATTTTTAACAGGAATCACATCAAATTAATCAATTCAAATTATCTGAGTTCCCATTTAGACAGGCTTTACCTTTACCTGCTAAACCCCGGGTGGGAAGAACAGTAAACAATTTATTTTTTATTCTTAGTTCTTTCAGAGTTCTCTGGCTTTTTAAGAATGGTAATTTATCAGAATGTTTATAACACCGCAGTAGTTCTTTTTCTCTTACCACACATAAGATTACACACATTTTTTTAAACTTTTATTGCATAAGGTTTTCTTTCTCCCCTCTCTTTTAGATTTCATCAAACAGACCCTTAAAATTGGCTAACATGCATTGTAATGGTGTCCTGGGGACACTATTACGTCCACCCCTCCTAACAACACTACCGTTGATTCACGGCGCCTGAAAATTCAAAGGTCACCAATGAGAACTACAATGGTTTAACCACCCACACAATACTTAATTGCTTACCAGAGACTGTAGGGCGACGCCTTGTCTCCTGGGGGGTGATCAGGCCCCCTCTTCTAAATTGGTGGGTACCCCTTAACAGAGAGACTCGAACTCCCTGACTTATACTTACCTGCTCCCGAGGAGAGACTCGAACTCCCTAACTTATACTTGTCTTGGACTTTTATTGAGATCTCTGTGTCTGGCTGGCCTTTGAGGATCCTTGACTAGCCTGCTTCTCCAGTGGGTTTTACGGCATTTCCTCACCGAAAGATTCCGTAGACTTCAAGGGAGTCTTTGTGGCCGGCCAGTGAACTTTCCTTGGGGAGGTGTCGCTTCCCACTGGGGCAGCCCGTCAGGCAGAACAAAGGTCTTTGTTCTTAGTCCCATCTGCCAGGGTGCCATAAATGTTATGGAATGAAGGGACCAAACAACATTCCTGGGTCAGCCAGAGAGAGTTTATTTCCGGAGGTTCAAAGCCAAATTTGTACCTGAAACTTTGAACAAAGAAAACAGCTCTGATAGACAGTTTATATATGTTTCCAAGACAAAGGATTCGGTGAGATCATGCATTTTCCATATATGGTTAACATGAGCTCATACATTTTCTATATATGGCTAACATACACTTGTTATATGATAATTGACATTTCCTAATTACTAAACCATTAGTAAACCATTATTTTTGGTTTATAAGATTATCTTAGTTTAGACAACCTTCCTTAAGTGCTTGTAGTTGCTAATGGGAAATGTACTGCTATCCTTGGGTCGTAAGTGACTTTTTGTAACATACATATCTTTGTGTCTTTGACAGTGATGCCCATCAAATGTTTTCCATATGGCTTGTCCTTCCTTGGTAGCTAGCTGAGCTTTCCTCATCAGAAGATATATTTACCAATAATGGGTTTTAGCTGATTTTTAATATAATCTCCAAGCCCTTTTCTTCCTTATAATAATGCGAATAGAGAGTGTCCTTTAACTGACCCTTTCTCCCTTATAATACAAGTGAACAAAGAGTGTCCTTCAGGGTTCATGTAACTGACTCTGTATGATTCCTACTTTATTCACTTTTATTCCCATTTACCTTATTCCCATTATTATTTTATTCACTTTTATTTACTTTACAGTCACATTACCAACCCCCCACCACCACCACCAAGCCATGCCCACAGAACCGCTAGTAACAAATTTTACATTTCACCACTGCTCCAATCCCTTTAAGCTCTACACTACTGTGGCTTTCAATGTGTTGTTACCTCAAGAACTGTGATTTTCCATCTGTCTCCTTTCAAATATACATTTATATATTTGGATAGATAACAAGATTCCTGTGGCATTTTAAAAATTACAGTCATTTATTATACCAAGGTTTCTGTACAGCTTACAAATGTTCAAAGAATCAGAATGCAATTCATGAAAATTTATGTCATAAAACCTGTTGGTCTCTAAGGTGTAATCAACTCATGTTTTTGTTGCAAAGCCTAGCATGGCTATTCACTGGAAATTCCCATACTTGCAAAAACTGTTACAGGTAGTCCTCGATTTACAACCATTCATTTAGTGACCAGTTACAATGGCACTGAAAAGAGTAACTTATGACCAGTTTTCACACAGCTGTTGCAGCATCCCCATGGCCTACATGTTCAAATTTCAGGTGATTGATGACTGGCATGTGTTTATGACAGTTGCACTGTCCCAGGGTCATGTGATCACCATTTGTAACCTTCCTAGCCAGCATCTAACAAGCAAAGTCAGTGGGGGAAGCCAGAGTCACTTAATGACTACATGATTCACTTAACAACTACAGTGATTTGCTTAACTGTGGCAAAAAAGGTTGTAAAATGGGGCAAAACCCACTTAACTGCTTTGCTTTAGCAATGGAAATGTTGGGCTCAAATATGGTTGTAAGGTGAGGACTACCTGTAATTGTATTTATGTTCAGGCCTCCCTTCACTGAGTTCCATAGAGGGATTAAACTTCTTCAAATTAAGAGTTTTGTGTTTAAAATATCCAATTATCAATGGCATAATAGAAAAATCTATTGCTGATAGAACATCTCAAAGGTGCTTTTTCAAGAGGCATCTGGACTTTCTTTTTTTTCCCTTGAAGACATTTCAGTTCTCATCCAAGAAGCTTCTTCAGTTCCAGTCCCAAAGCAAAGTCCAGTTGCCTCTTGAAAAAGCACCTTTGGAACAACCATGACCTGGATGACTGACAATCTCCATAGACCTTGATAGAATGTATTCATTTTTGCAAATGACAACCATGAGTCTGATCAAACTTTCAGGTAGTCCTCCTGTTAGAAGAATTTGCTGTCTGTTTCCAAGCTGAGACACCCAATGAAGGACACAGGACAATTGCTCAAAGTAGAGGTACAGTTTATTCGGCAGCCAGACAGCGAAATGGACAGCAGGTTGAAAGTGGCTGCAAATTAAAGCCAGAGGTAGCAATATTTATAGGGAAATTCATTCCTTGTTCATGAATTCTGCAGATATGCCTGCTGATGTGTTTGCTCCGGGAAATGTGTGGGCTCCAGAGGGGAGGAAATGTGGTTTTTCTCACCCTGCAGACTATGATAATCTTTGACCCTTTTGTGTGCCTAGGTGTTGGATTCTTTTTTTTTAAAGTTTTTTATTTTTTTATTTTTTAACAAACATCAATGCGTGAACAGTGTGGCACCTGGGTGTCATACATTCCAATACAAATAAAAGTAGAATTAAGGTGGAGGGTAGAGCTGAGGACTTTGTACAATATCTGTATGACAAAACCGCTCAGATTCGGGAACACCTGGACTCTGACTGGGTAGATCCAGGAAGGATGACGGAGGCAGGTCTTGGGAATATTATTTGGGAAGAGTTTGATCCTGTGACTCCCGAAGGTGTGGACAGGATACTAGGCAGACTGAGCGCGGCCACATGTTTACTGGACCCGTGTCCCTCCTGGTTGGTGCTGGCCTCTCGGGAGGTTACACAAGGCTGGCTCCAGGGGATTATAAATGCTTCTTTGAGCTAGGGTGTCTTCCCCACTGCCTTGAAAGAGCCGGTGGTGCGGCCTCTCCTCAAGAAGCCTTCCCTGGACCCGGCAGTGTTGGCTAATTATCGTCCAGTCTCCAACCTTTGCTTTGTTGCGAAGGTTGTTGAGAGTGTGGTTGCGCAACAGCTGCCTCAGTACCTGGATGAATCGGCTTATCTAGATCCGTTCCAGTCGGGCTTCAGGCCTGGGTACAGCACGGAGACAGCATTGGTCACATTGGTTGATGATCTCTGGAGGGCTCGGGACAGGGGTTGCTCCTCTGTCCTGGTCCTATTAAACCTCTCAACGGCTTTTGATACCATCGACCATGGTATGCTGCTGCGCCGGTTGGAGGGGCTGGGAGTGGGGGGCACCGTGTTACGGTGGTTCTCCTCCTTTCTCTCCGACTGGTTGCAGTCTGTGTTGACAGGGGGGCAGAGGTCGACCCCGAGGCCCCTTGTATGTGGGGTGCCACAAGGATCGGTCCTCTCGCCCCTTCTGTTCAACATTTATGTGAAGCCGCTGGGTGAGATCATCCGTGGTTTTGGGGTGAAGTACCATCAGTACGCTTATGACACCCAGCTGTACATCTCCACCCCAGACCACCCCAATGATGCCCTCGAAGTGATGTCCTGGTGCCTGGAGGCCATACGGATCTGGATGGGGAGAAACAGACTCAAGGTCAACCCTTCCAAGACCGAGTGGCTGTGGTTTCCGACATCCCGGTATAGTCAGCTGACGCCATCTCTGACTATTGAGGGTGAGTCATTGTCCCCCACGGATGGGGTTCGCAACTTGGGCGTCCTCCTGGACTCACGGCTGTCTTTAGAAGGGCATGTGACAGCCGTGGCCGGGAGGAGTTTTTATCAGGTTTGCCTGATCCGCCAGTTGTGTCCCTTTCTGGATCGGGATTCGTTACGCACGGTCACTCATGCCCTTTCCTATAGTAAAAATAATCAACCCGGTCACGGTACAATTGCAGTTGCACCAGTTACTAGGAAAGATACACCCCGTTTTTCACAGTAGTCTTCTGAAGTCTGTGGTGGGGTCAACTTTAAGGCCAGTGCCACGTGATCCCCCAGGGCCCTTGATCATTGGGGGCCAAACTCACTATGAAGTATAGCGAATTCTCGATTCGAGGTGGCACAGAGGCCGCCTTCAATACTTAATTAAGTGGAAGGGTTACCCCTTGTCAGAAGCTTCCTGGGTGAAGAGCACGAACATTCAAGCTGACCGCCTTATAGCTAAATTCCATGCAGATCACCCGGACAGGCCGGGAGGGGGTGGGACACAGTCCCAGACGGGGTAATGGTATTAGACCTGTTTTTTTATCTTGTGCAAGTTTTGCTGAGAGAATGAAGGGAGAGGGGCCGGATGTCAGCCTCTCAAGTTGCATTTCATTCAGGGCTCACATAGTAAAGGGGGGGTTAAATTACTGCAGTAGAATGATTTAGAGAATGGCCAATAGAATAAGGGAACAAGCCAGGAAAGGGAGGGAATTTGGAGAAGAGGTCATTTCCTCGCTGCATATGAGTTCGTAAGGACGTTGTTCTAATAAATAAATGTTTTTTTTTCTTTATTATCAAAATGTGAGAGGCACGTTATTTCTTTCTTAGACAACTCTGTCTCGGACACCAGATCACCGTGTTTCCGCCGCTCCTGGGTAGCTCGACTATGAAGTCCATAGCAATCTCCTCCCATGGCCTTGACGGTTCAGCTACTGGCTGCAGCAGTCCGGGGGGTCTTCCTGGTCGGGTTTTCATCGTGGCACAGGTGGTACAACTTTTTACATAACTGTCTACGTCTTTTCTGATGTGTGGCCACCAAAACTGTCTCCGTGCTAAATGCAGAGTCTTTAGGAACCCAAAATGTCCCGCTGGCTTAACGTTGTGACTCCTCTTAAGGACCAGGGTGCGTAGCGTCTCTGAGATGTAAAGTTTTGTTCCTTTCCAGGCTAGGTCATCCTTTTTTTTCAAGAGATGTTGATTGTCTCGGAACCAGGGGTCCGTCAATGTTTCTGCCTTGAGCTTTGTTGTTAGGTCACTCGCTGGTTGGCCCTGCTGATCATGATGCTGCCGTCTGGTGGTTACCTGGCTGGCTCCTTGGGCAGAGGGGATGATGGCATTCACCACCTGCTCTCATTCACTGCTGTATTGAAGCATTCGGGAGAGGGCGTCGGCCAGAAAGTTTTTCCCCCCTGGGATGTGCTTCAGCTCGAAGTTGAAACGATTGAAGTATTGGGCCCACCGGACTTGTCTGGGTGATAACTTCCTTGGAGTTTTGAGGGCCTCCAAGTTTTTATGGTCAGTCCAAACTTCAAACGGTGTTTGGCCTCCTTCCAGCAGATGTCGCCACGTTAACAGCGCCCACCTCACTGTGAACGCTTCCTTTTCCCACGCTGCCCATCATCTCTCTGTGTTGGTGAGTTTGCGGGATGTGTAGGCACAGGGTTGTAAGTTCCCTTGGCTGTTTTTTTGGAGTAGGACCACCCCCACTGCCACGTCGCTGGCATCGGCTTGGATGACGAAGGGTTGTTCGGGGTTGGGGTGCTTTAAGATCGGTTCTTTTGCAAACATTTCTTTTAGTGTCTCAAATGTGTGTTGGCAGGCCGGGTCCCACTGTAGAGGTTGTCCCGGGTGGGGTTTTGTTGCCGGACTCCCTGTTTTTAAGAGGTCCGTTAGAGGTTTGGCAATTCTCGCAAAAGAGGGGATGAATTTCCTGTAGAAGTTTGCGAACCCCAGGAAGCTTTGCAGTTGTCCTCGGGTGCGAGGGGGGCGCCAGTCTAGGACTGATTGTACTTTGGCTGGATCCATTTCTATCCCCTCATTTGACACTCGGTAGCCCAAGTAATCCAACCGTGCCTGGTGGAACTCGCATTTCGATAGTTTGACATAAAGGTCCGCCTT
Organism: Coluber constrictor foxii; assembly: GCA_038048745.1. NCBI lineage: Eukaryota > Metazoa > Chordata > Lepidosauria > Squamata > Colubridae > Coluber > Coluber constrictor. The sequence continues at coordinate 15,160,743 of CM075961.1, forward strand.
CAGCAGTTTCTCAAGCACTTTGCGGACGAGGGGTATGTGTTCGTCTATGGTTTCCGCGTAAATGAGGATGTCATCCAGGTAGACGAGGACCCCCTTGTAAAGGTGGTCGTGAAGCACCTCATTTATAAGTTGCATGAATACCGCCGGCGCCCCCTGTAGTCCAAAAGGCATTACCTTAAATTGGAAGCTTCCTAAGGGGCAGTTGAATGCTGTCTTCCACTCGTCACCTTCCTTGATGCGTATCCGGTAGTAGGCTTCGCGGAGGTCTAGTTTGGTGAAAACCTTTCCTTTGGCCAGGTGGGCTAAAATGTCTTTCATGAGAGGAAGGGGGTATAAATTGCGTACACAGACTCTGTTGACACCTCGAAAGTCAACTACTAAACGCATGGAGCCGTCTTTCTTCTCTCTGAAGAAGACTGGTGCCGCTATTCGGGGTTTGGCTGGCTCAGTGAAACCCCTTTGTAGGTTAGTGTCTATGTATTTTCGCATTTCTTGCATTTCCTGGGGTGTCATAGCATACAACTTAGGTAGTTTCGCCCCAGGGATGATTTCGATGGCGCAATCGGTCTCGCGGTGGGGTGGTAGAACATTACACTCGGTCTCGTTAAATACTTCTGCAAGGTCTTGATATTCTTTTGGGATCTGCTTTGTGTCATGGGGGCTGTTGGATGAGGCCGTCAGTTGTTTAGCTGTACTCTTGATCAGGGGCGCTGGGGTTGAGGGCGTTTTTTGTACTCCTGGTGGGAGGGGCTGGGGCCTCTGTGTGGGAGGCGTCCTCTCTGGCTGGGGTGGCAGGGGGTGAGGCCCCCTTGCTATTCTCAGTCTGCGGGTCCCCTCCTGCCACCAGATAGTTGGGCCCCACTTGTCTAGCCAGGAGAGTCCCAGTATGACTGGGTTAGTCAACTTGGGGGCTATTATAAAACGAATCATCTCCCAGTGATCTGCTAGCTCCAGTTTCACTGGCTCGGTTAAATGTGTGGCCCGTGCCCCCCCTACTAAGGATCCATCAACTTGCTCAAATCGGATCGGGTGGCTGAGCTTTTTTGCTCGTATTCCCAGTTTTTGGACCGTGGGTATGTTGTTCAGGCACCTCGTGCAGCCTGAATCTATTAGGGCTTGGAAAACCCCTTGGGTCCCTGTTTTTGGGGCCGTTAGACGTACGGGGAATAGGAAAGGGTGGATGGGTCCACTCACCATTGGGTCGTCTTCTTCATCGTCATCGCTGTCATACGGTTCGGGAGGCTGATTTACATCATCTGGGTTCTCCCTTGCTTCGGTCAAGTGGGCGAAGACTTCTGAACCGGGGGGGGGGCCTTCGTGGTGTGTTGGTGGCGTGCCTGGGTCCTCGTTCTGGCCGTGTCTTGCCCGTTGGCTCTGGTCTCGGTCCCGGGGTTCCACACATCGCTGCCAAATGGCCAACTCCTCCACATCTGTAGCATCTCAACAGGCTCCGGGTGGCGGGTGGTCTCTGGGTGGCCTGTGGTGGTGTAGTTCCTCGTCTGGTAGATGGTTCCTGGTCCAGCTGGGCTTTCTCCTTTGCCTGTGGTTGCTTTAGCATGTCGTTGGCCCTTAGCCCTCTCTCGACTTGTGTCACTATCCGGAACCAGTCAGTGAGTCGGTTTGGAATATCACGATAAGCGGTCACTTGGGCGATTTGTTTATCTAAGCTCGTTCTAAAGAAGTACACTAGCAGTCGTTCCGGCAAAGGAGGTAAAGTCCCAACAACTTTCCTGAACTCACGGATATGCTCTTGGATGGGCTTCCCCCTCTGCATTAGGTTTCTAAGCTGATCTTCTACATAGGGGTCCTCCCCTGTTTCTTCAAAACGGGCTCGCAGCAGTTGTAGGAAACCATCTGCATCTTGTTGTTGGGCGGCCCTGTTTTTGTACAGGGCCCCTGACCAGCTCCTTGCCTCTCCCTCCAGGCCTTCTGCGATGGCACTGACTAGGGCCCTGGGGAATGGGTAAAGGTGTGCGTAGTGCTCGATGTAAATCTCAGCCGCATCAAGGAATTGCGCTAGCTGGTCTGGATTCCCATCAAATTTCCCTCTAAACTGGGGTGGCTCCGCCCTCGGTGGCCCCTCCTCCCATTGTGGGCCTCTCTGAGCCTGCCCGTAATGTCGTTGGAATTCTTCATCATCTCTCATTCGGGGGGCGGGGGGGTGATGCCCTACGCAAGCTGGTGGGCTTGCTGGGGGGAGGGGGAATCCATGGATGCCTGCCGGGGCTATCTCTCCTTCTGGTGTGGGAGGGGGGAGGACTGCGCTCCTGTCTATGGTGACTCAGTTCAGTGGGCTGGGCTGACCTCCCCCTCTCCTTGGGCCTGCAGGACGGCTCCTCCCCCCAGTCGGACAGCACGGTCAAACTCTTCCTTCAACTTATCCATGGGGCTTTCGAGTGGCTGCTTTGAAGCTTTCGGCTGTCTGGCCTGCTGCCAGTCCCACATCCAGTCCACCCTTGCTAATTCACTTAGAGGCTTGCTCTTACCTTTCCCGCCTGGAAAAGGGAATTCCATTTCTGCCGACTTTGGCAAAGCCCACAAAGGTTCATTTTTCTTCTTTTCGGCTGGCAGCTTTGCTGGAGGTGGGAGGGGTTGAGCCCCCTTTGCATCCACGTTTTCTTCTAGTGCAGATGCCTGAAGTAAACTTTCAGTGGAGAGTTGGCTTTCAGCCATGGTTTCTGGGCTCTCTCTCCACTGTGTCCAGACTTCTGGCAAAGAATCAGAGCTCTGGAGGCCGGCCAGATTGGCTCGGAGAGGGAAAGGAAAAAAAAAGATGAGTACTGTCTGTCTGTCAAGATTTTGGTTTCATCCTCTAAAATAAAGTTAATTTCCAAGCATCAAACTTTAGGAAATATTATCTTTATTGAGCGATGCACCCGTGCCCAACAACCATGCAGACAGTACTGGCCCCTCTATCCAAAACCCTCCTATTCCTTTCCCATTCACTGCTCCCCATTGGCTGTCTTCCAGATCACTCTCTTCTTATCTGTCTCTTCAGCACACAGGAATGTCACCCCTCCCATACATCTCCCAGGAGACTGAATTCACCGAAAAGCTTTTCTAGGTGAAATGTCAAACTTTTTTCCTCATTGCTTCTATGTCAGCATTGGAACACTGACAATGGTATGTTGAATAAACAACTTCAAGGAACAAATAAAACTGTTGTTGATGCAAAGGCGAAGATATTTGGCTTCATTACATTTATAGAGTTATGTCAAGAACATGTTTCTGACAAAAATTTTGACAAGTTTCATTGGCTAAAAAAAATGTGAGGTGACTGATGCTGCTGTACTTGTCATTGTGGATCATCTGAAAATATTGGCCTCTGATTTGGAAGAAAGATTTTCTGATTTAAAACAAATTGATTTTCCAACATGGGTAGTGCAACCAGTGCTGGTGGATCTATCTGATGTTTCAATGCAGTACCAAGAACTCTCGGAAATGCAAAATGATGAGTCATTTAAAACTTTATTCAATATAAAAGGAGCGATGGCTTTGTGATGAGACAGAAACTAAATACCCAAATTCAACCTACTTTGCACGAAAACTGCTGTTACCATTCCTATCTTCATATTTAGCTGAATGTGGCTTTAGTGCTGTAAATGATTTGCTACTGAAGAAAAGAAATTGACTGGATATCACTAAATGAGGAGACTTGAGAATGAAGCTGACTAAATTGGAGCCTAATGTAAAATCTCTTTGCAGCAGGCATCAAGCACAAGCATCTCACTAACTTAAATAGACTAAAGTCTATTTCGTTTTTATTTTTCTCTTTCATGGATGCCATGTTCTTTGGAACCTTGTTTAAACCAAGTTAATGGTCTTTTAGGCTTCCTCCGTGTGAATAGGAGTTCACTTTTTGAATAGTAAGAATTATATGTCACGGGGGGGGGGGGGGGGGGGGGCATCAGGATTTTAGAGATGCTTAGGTGGGACATGCCCAAAAAAAGGTTGGGAACCACTGCTCTAGACTAACCAAACCCAAATCCTGCAACCATTCTTCATATGTTTTCATCTCTAGGCCTTTAATCATCTTAGTTGCTCTTCTTTGCACTTTTTCCAAGGTCTCAACGTCATTTTTGCAATGTGGTGACAAAAACTGGATGCAGTATTCCAGGTGTGGTTTTACTAAGGATTTATAAAGCAGTGCTAATACTTCACATGATTTTGATTCTATCCTGTTTATACAACCAAGATTTGTATTAGCTGTTTTGGCTGCTTATGCACACTGCTGGCTCATGTTTAAGTCATTGTCCACTAGGACTCCAAGGTCCCTCTCACAATTACTGTTTTTGAGCCAGGTTTCACCTACTCTGTACTTGTATCTTTGGTTTTCCCTGCCTAAGTGTAAAACCTTGCTTTTTTCCACATTAAATTTCATGTTGTTGGATAGGGCCCATTGTTCATGTCTGTCAAGATCTTTCTGGATCCTGAGCTTGTCTTCTGGGGTGTTGGCTATTCCTGCCAGCTTAGTGTCATCTACAAATTTGATGAGTTCCCTTCTATTCCCTCATCTAAGTCATTTATGAAGATATTGAAGAGTACTGGGGCTAAGATGGAACCGTGTGGTACCCTACTGCTTACTTCTCTCCATGTAAATGTAGTACCATTAAGGACGACTTGTTGAGTACGGTTTGTCAGCCAGTTACAAATCCATCTGGTGGTGATGTTGTCCAGTAGTGACATTCAAATTTTTTCCCTACTAGTTCTGTAGGCGTGGCTTGGTGGGGGGTCCTGTGACTGAGTGGGCATGACCAACTCGATGTCACGCATGGCCCCGTAGGAAAAAATGTGTGCATGGGCATGAGAATGGCTCATAGTGAATGCTGTGGCAGAGAGAATCTGCACTTTTCTCCCTCCATTCACAGTGGAGCTGCTGCTCCCTTTATGGTGTCCCCCCCTCCCTCCCGGGGGTCGAAGTACCTTAAAGGGACAGGCTGCAGCAGCTCCGCTGTGAATGGAGGGAGCAAAGTTCGGATTCTCTCTGCTGCATTTAATGTTGAATTCTGTGGAATATCGAGTGGCCGGAACGGCTGAGCGAGCGTCCGGAAGAGGTGAGCGGCAAGCGGGCAGGTGTGACGGGGCCAACCAGGGGTGATTTTTACCAGTTCAGCGAACTGATTCAAATCATCCCTACCGGTTTTCCCGAGCCAGTCCAATCCGGTCAAATTTCACCCCTGATGTTGTCTATCCCATATTTTTCTAGCTTACCAAGAAGTAGTTTGTGGTCTACTTTGTCGAATGCCTTGCTGAAGTCTAAGTATACTATGTCCACAGCATTTCATTGGTCTACTAATTTAGTCACTATGTTGAAGAATGAAATAAGATTGGTTTGGCATGATCTGTTTTTAACAAACTGGGTGTAAGACCCAGCCTCTCCCACTTATTCAAGAAAGTAAAGACTCTTGAAACTTAGCATTTCAAAAGGAACCTTTTATTGAACAGGGGTGATAGCAGGGCAAAAAGAAAGCAGGCTCTGAGGGTCCCTCAGTCTCAGCTGTTCCGGGCCGGACGCAGCAAAACACTCTCTCGTTCAGCTCTTTTATAAGGTGGTTTATTGCACGTCAGCTCCAGACACATGCAGCAATCGTAAAACGATTTGAAATCGGCACTACATTCCCCCAGCTCTGCGGCATTTAAATAGCATGCCTGATTACCGGTGAGGTTATAGACCCGCCCATGCTTATTACCCACAACCACTCATGACGTCAGCGCTTCCATCCTGGGTTTAGCAGTCAGCGTTGCACCAGCGTTTCTTCAGGAAGCCAGCATTCACAGGAACATGTGCCTATCCCCCATCGCATCCGTCTTGCCCTCACCCCGCACACGGCCGCCTACCACCCAGTGCACCCATCACCATGTAAGTAAATGCCCCGTCAGCTTTCATCTAACAACAATGTTGTCGAGCATGGTGCTTGGCTCGACACTCAGGCCATACAGTCAGAATAAAGGAATTAGAAACCCCTCCCAACAGTCCAATGTGGATTCAGCCAATCCACAGGTGCAAAGATGTTATTATACCGGCCATTCTGAGAAACTGATAAGGGAACTTTCTCAGGGTCATCCTCCGCCGGCTTTCGAGCAATGTAACCCACATGGCCCACATAGGAAAGAAAGTAATAAGTAAAAGTAATTAAAGATCCCCCCTTCCCCTGAATAAATGGCAGATACACAGTTCTGACATACTGCCCTCCTTAGAAAAAAGGATAATTCACCTGGAAAAAACAAGGAAAACATATATAAATTAAGATGGTTTGGTTGGGTATTTCAGGTGGAATTTCCTTAAGAGTGTGGGGGCCTTTACGTGTTTCTTAGCCACCCACTAGTTTTGAGATGTTGGCAGATGTTTCCAGGCTACTAAGTATTGCATGGAGCTGTGGTGTGTGCATGAGTCCAGGATTTCCTTAATCTCAAAGTGTTGTTCTCTTTCTACCATAAGGAGGACTGGATGTATGGGTGTAGGTGGTCTGATGTTAGAGGTAATCTCTGGTTTGAGCAAACTAACATGGAAAACTGGATGCACTTCAGTGGTGAAATTCAGCCAGCTCTATCCGGATCGCACAATCCGGTAGCACCAGCGGCGGGAGGCTCTGTCCACCCACCTGGACATCATCATGTCCCGTTTTTGACCATCTGTGCATGTGCAAACGGCTGTGCATGCGTGGAGGAGGCATGTGTGCTCACATTTGCGAATCAGTAGCGAAGGTAAGTGAATACCATCCCTGACGCACTTGCCTAAGTATTTTGGGGAGGAGTAATTCCACTGTGGCAGGATTTATGATCCTAGTGATTGGGAAAGGTCCTATGAACTTTTGTCCTAGTTTCTTAGAGGGTTGTAGCAATTGTAGGACTTTTGTAGATAAATAGACCCTATCTCCAACTTCAAATGGATTAGGCTCAGTTCTCTTTTTGTCTGCCTGAGTTTTAAAGGCGGCCCTGGCGTCCTGTAGGGCTAATCTCACCACTGGCCATGTTGTTTGTAAACTGTGTATCCACTCCTTAAGGGAGGGGATGGTAATTCTGGCATGGGATTGAATTCTTGTCCAGTAGTTACTTGGAATGGAGTAAAACCTGTGCTGGTGTGTACTGAATGCCGTCTCAACAAAAGGTAATAGGTCAGTCCAGTTGTCCTGTTGGTAGTTAATAAAACATCTTAAATATTGTTCTAGCACCCCATTCACATGTTTAGTTCCCCCATTCGTCGGGGGGGGAGGAGCTTAAGCCCTGGATGGTGCCTAATAGGCTTAGGAAAGGTCTCCAAAATTTAGATGTGAATTGGACCCCCCAATCAGAAATTATTCTTCGAGGGGCTCCATGGAAGCAATAAATGTGAACTAAGAACAGTTTTGCCAGTGCTTTCGCCATTGGGATTTTTGGGCAGAGAATGAAATGGACCTGTTTGGAAAATAGGTCCGTTACTACCCAAATAACGGTATTTCCAGCACTCTCCGGCAGTTCTACAATGAAATCCATAGAGATCTCTCTCCAGGGTGCTAAAGGCTCAGACACGGTTTGTAAAAGTCCAGGGGATTTTCCCTGCCATCTCTTTGCTGCAGCGCAGATAGGGCAGCTGGCCACATAATTTTAAATGTCTTTCTTTAGAGATGGCCACCAAAATTGCCTTTTGATGAGGTGTAAAGTTTTTACAAATCCAAAATGTCCAGCTAATTTAGAGTCATGGCATCGTTTCATAAGGTCCAATCTCTGGCTTGCAGGGATATACAGCTTTCCTCCCTCCCAAGCCAAATCATCCTTAACCAGGCAGGTATTTTTGTGCGCTAGGAACCAGTCGTCCTTAAACAGGGCTTCCTTAAAAGCCTAAGTGGTAGCGTTGTCGGTTGGAGGTTCTTGTTTGGCTTGTGCCCTGGTGATTACTTTAGCTGCCAGCTGGGGACTTTGGAGCAGGGGTTTGACTATTTCGGTCCTGGTGTTATTGTATTGGGGTTTTCTGGACAAGGTATCCTCTAGAAAGTTCCCCCCTTCCCCCCCAGGAAATATTTGAGGGTGAAGTCAAACCGTTTAAAGCATTGCACCCAGCGAACTTGCTTGGGGGAAAGTTTTCGTGGGGTCTTAACGGCTTCTAGGTTTTTGTGATCAGTCCAGGCCTCGAATGGGATTTTATTTCTTTTTAGGAAATGTCTCCAAGTTAGAAGAGCCCAACGTACAGCATAAACCTCCTTCTCCCAGATGGCCCATCTTTGTTCTGTTTCTGTTAATTTTTTGGAGGTGTAGGTGCATGGCCGTAGTTCGTTGTGCTCATTCTTTTGGAGTAAAACAGCTCCGACTGCTACATCGCTAGCATCTGCTTGTATGACAAACGGTTTATCTGGATCTGGGTGTTTCAATACTGGCCCAGCAGAAAACAGTTGTTTAAGTTTCTTGAATGCTGCTTGGCATTCCATTGTCCAATTTAGTGGTTGTCTTGGTTTCAGTTTCTCCTCCCCTTTTGTTTTTAGCAAGTTTGTTATGGGGAAGGCGATTTTCACAAATGCCGGAATAAATTGCAAACCCCAAAAAACTTTGAAGCTGTTTGCGCATGCGGGGATGCTCTCAATTGATCACAGCTTGTACTTTTTGTGGGTCCATTTCTATCCCCTCATGGGAGATTCGGTACCCTAGATAGTCTATTTGCTCTTGGTGGAACTCACATTTTGAAAGTTTTGCCAAGAGTTTGGCTCAGCAGAGTTTATTCAGGAGCGCTCTAACTAATTTTAGGTGCTCTGCCTTAGTTTCCGTGTATATTAAAATGTCATCAAGGTAAACCAAAACCCTTTTGTATAAGTGTTTGTGAAGCATCTCATTCATCAGTTGCATAAAAAAGGCTGGGGCGCCCTGTAATCCAAACAGGTGTACTTTAAATTGGTAGAAACCCAGTGGGGTATTGAATGCAGTTTTCCACTCGTCCCCTTCCGTTATTCTGATGCGGTAATAGGCCTCTCATAAGTCCAGTTTAGAGAAAATGTTTCCCTTTGAAAGGTACCTGATGTCTCCCCAGGCAGCCTTCCCAGCCGCAAACAAGCACTGGTGCCCTGTCAGCCCAGCTTCCTTGGGGTCTTCAGCGCCTCAAGGTTTTTGTGGTCAGTCCACACTTCAAAAGGCTCCTTAACCCCCTCTAGGAAGTGTCTCCAGGATAGGAGAGCCCATCGCACTGCAAAAGCCTCCTTCTCCCATACAGCACATCTGCGCTCAGTGTCCATTAACTTTCTCGATATGTAAGCACACAGCATTAGTTTGTTTTGAGTGTTCCTTTGCATTAGAACAGCAGCCACCGTCACATCACTTGCGTCCGCCTGAACCACAAATGGCTCAGAGGTGGGTTGCTCCCGGTTCGCACCGGATCGCAAGAACCGGTAGTAAAAAAATTTAATAGTTTGGAGAACCGGTAATAAGATTGGCTGGCCACGCCCCCGAACCAGTTCCCGGCCCGGTCGCAGTTCGCTTACCCCGCCCACTCCCAATCTATTGCTGCTTCCTGAGTCCCAGCTGATGGCTAGAGAGAAAAAAAAAACTGTTTAAACTCTTGGCGGGGGCTTCAAAGGGCCGCCCTACAGCTGATCAGTGTTAAAAGAAAACAAATGAGTAGACCGGTGCCTGCAAAAATAGAAAAAAACAGCCCCTTTCAGCTTCAGGTTAATTACCACAAGTTGATTAGATCGGGGCTCTGTAGCTGCAAAGAGAGCTAGAGCAGTTTTTTTCCCCCTAGCTATGCTTAAAAGCGAAACTGAAAGTAAAGCAGGGTCTTTGCTGCAACTTGACAAAATGAGGCAGAGAGAGATTTCTTTTTCTTTTTCCTCACCAAAAAAGGTAGGTGCAAAACTGCAAACAATGGGAAATTTAGGGCAAAAGAGGAGAGTTCAAGATTTTAAAACACAAAAGAAAAAAAGCTCTATTTAACTAGGGAATTGTAATAATAGAGATACTATTAATTGTATATTGTGTTGAAAGCAGAAATGGTTAAGTTGTGGTTTGGAGGAATATATGGGGGAAATTATTTGGTTTATTATTATTGGTAAATATAATGAATTGATTTGTAAGAAATTGGATTGCATGGAAATAATTGGAATATTCATGTTCATATTGATTAATATACAAAAAAGATAGTTATATAGCTAATTGATTTATATTAAAATGTTGAATTTGTATTAAACAACTGTAATATTACATAATTAACCAATGTGAGGATGGATATAAAAACAGATGACAATGGGAAGGGGTATAATATAGAATAGAAGGGAAAAATTGAATTTGATTAAGATTAGAGATGAAGATGAAGGGTAATATTGGTTTTTTAAAAAAACAGATGAGGAATAAATATGGCAAAAAGGAAATATAGAAATTGTAAATTTAATTGAAATGACTAAACACTGTTTAAATTTGTGAACCGGCCAAATACTCTGTTCAAAGAAAATACATTGTTTGTATGTGTGTTTCTAATTATTGCTATTTATTCATATTTGTTCTCTTTTATTCTTTAAAGTTTAACAATTCATTCTTTATCTTAATATCTTTATATTTGTTTGGGATTGGCTTTCTTCCCTTTCATCTTTTTTATTGTACAGCAATCTTTCTCTTCAAACCTACCACCTCTCTCTTTTCTTTCCTTCTTTCTTTCTCTTCCTTTCTCCTTCTCCTCCTCTCTTTCTCCCTCTCTTACCCTCACTCCTACTCTAATTTCCCTTCCCTTCCTTCATCCCTCTCTATTGCTGTATCCTTTTATGCATATGGACTACTCAGAGGGCTGAAAAAGTTATTTTTGACTGGTCCTCGCACTTTTGACCAGTCCTCGAACTTACGACTGTCCTCACATTTTACGTTTTTGCCCTATCTTTTCACCATAGTGAAGAGAAGCAGTTGTGAAATGAGTGACACCGTTGTTAAGAATGCTGCAATGGGCATAAATGATGACCAGTCATAAGTGCGAAGACTGGTCAAAAGTGCGAGGACCTGTCAGAAATCACTTTTTTCAGCCCTCTGGGTAGTGCTTTTGTGCATATGGACTACTCAGAGTGCTGAAAAAGTTATTTTTGACTGGTCCTCGCAGTTTTGACCAGTCCTCAAACTTACGACTGTCCTCACATTTTACATTTTTTGCCCTATCTTATCACCATGGTGAAGAGAAGCAGTTGTGAAATGAGTGACATGGTTGTTAAGAATGCTGCACGGGCATAAATGTGAGGATGGTCATAAGTGTGAGGACCAGTCATAAGTGCGAGGACCTGTCAGAAATTACTTTTTTCAGCCCTCTGAGTAGTCCCTATACACATAGCCACGGCCACCCGGTCACATGACCAGCTAGCCATGCTCACCCAGTCACATGACCTCCAAACCACACCCACAAAATAAGCCACGCCCACAGAACCAGTAGTAAAAAATTTTAGAATCCACCCCTGAAATGGCTTATTTGGGTCAGGGTGCTGGAGGATCGGCTCCACTTTGAATAGACATTTTAATTGTTCAAAGGATTTTTGACAGTTCATTGTCCAAGCTAGGGGTTGGCTAGGTTTTGGCTTGATGGGAGACGGACTGGTTTTTAGCAATTCTGTCAAGGGCAGAGCAACCTCAGTGAAGGAGGGGATTAATTTTCTGTAAAAGTTTACAAACCCCAGGAAGGACTCGGGGTGGTGTACAGCCTGATTAAAAGCACAAGACAAACACAATTTAAAAATTAAAAATATTAAATAATTTGGCTCAACTATAAAACCCCAAATTTAAAATCCCAGATTAAAACCAGTTTAAAATCTTTACACTGATAGCCCGGCCTGGCGGAACAAGGTTTTGAGGGCACAGCGGAATACATGGAGGTCACAGATCTTACATAATTCTGGGGGCAGTTCATTCCAAAGCGTAGGAGCTCCCACAGAGAAGGCCCTCCCCCTGGGTGTCACCAGCCGACATAATTTGGCTGATGGCACCCTGAGGAGACCCTCTCTGTGGGAGCAGACTGGCCGGTGGGAGGCTACTGGTGGCAGGAGACGATCTCGAAGGTAACCCGGTCCGATGCCATGGAGTGCTTTAAAGGTGGTAACCAACACCTTGAATCGCACCCGGAAGACCACCAGGAGCCAGTGCAGCTCACGCAGGAGGGGGGTCACATGGGCGCAACGAGTTGTGCCCATAACCACCTGCGTGGCCGCATTCTGGACCAGCTGGAGCCTCCGGGTGCTTTTCAAGGGGAACCCCATGTAGAGAGCATTACAGTAGTCCAATCGAGAGGAGACAAGGGCATGAGTGACCGTGCGCAAGGCGTCACGATCCAGAAAGGGCTGCAACTGGCGGATCAGGCGGACCTGATAAAAAGCCCCCCTGGCCACGGCCATCATATGCTCTTCTAAAGACAGCCGTGAGTCCAGGAGGATGCCCAGATTGTGAGCCCTCTCTGAGGGGGACAAAAGTTCACCCCCAATAGTCAGCGATGGCGCCAGCTGACTATATTGCGACACCGGGAACCACAGCCACTCAGTCTTGGACGGGTTGAGTCTGAGCCTATTTCTCTCCATCCAGACTCGCACGGCCTCCAGGCAGCGAGACATCACATCAAGGGCATCATTGGGGTGGTTTGGGGTGGAGATGTACAGCTGAGTATCATCAGCGTACAGATGGACTCTCACCCCAAAACCACGGATGATCTCACCCAACGGCTTCACATAAATGTTGAACAGATGGGGCGAGAGGACCGACCCCTGCAGCACACCCCATGCAAGGCGCCTCGAGGTCGACCTCTGTCCCCCTGTCAACACAAACTGCGAGCGGTCGGAGAGGAAGGAGGAGAACCACCGTAAAACAGTGCCCCCTATTCCTAACCCCCTCAACCGCTGCAGCATGATACCATGGTCGATGGTATCAAAAGCCGCTGAGAGATCTAATAGGACCAGAATCAAAAATCAAGTCCAGAGTGTGTCCCCCCGTGTGAGTGAGGCCTTGAACTAATTGGGTCAGGTCCATGGCCGCCATGGAAGCCATGAACTCCGGAGCCGCCTCTGACGCCTCACTTGCAGATGGCAAGTTGAAATCCCCCATAACAATAAGTCTGGGGGTATCAACTGCCACCCCAGCAATAACGTCAAGCAGCTCGGGCAGGGTCGCTGCCACGTGGCAGGGAGCCAGGTACGTAGTCAGCAAACCCATCTGCCCCCCACGGCCCCACTTCACAAGGAGGGACTCACATCCGGCTATCTGAGGTACAGTGGTCTCCCTTGGACCAAGACTTTCCCTAATAATCACCGCCACTCCCCCGCCCCTCCCCTGACCCCTTGGTTGATGAAATGCTCGGAAGCCTGGTGGGCACATTTCAACAAGGGGAACCCCCCCCCATTGCCCAACCAGGTCTCCGTAATGCCTGCCAGGTCTGCACCCCCCTCCAAAATAAGATCACAAATGTGGGGGGCTTTGTTAACAACAGACCTGGCATTACATAACATCAGCCGCAGACCCAGGGCCTGAGGCTCTGTGCAACCTGGGACCTGAGTAGCGCATCGGGGGCCAGAGTGCACAATTGCTTGTAAACAGCGTATGCGCACCCCCGGAACATGATATGGCCCCCTGCACCCGTCATATCTGCCCCTCCCACTCACTACTTCAATTGCACTGCCCTTTCTGACATCCCGCTGTTTCCCAGTCAAAGTTCCCTCTGTGATCTCTCCGCCATGCCCAACTGAACTCTCATCCCACTCGGTGGCTATATGAACCCCGCCAGGTCCATCTTTATAACCCCCTCCTCTCCTCCCGGATCCCCTTAAAATTTTCCTTTAAAAACCCAATAAAAAACCCCACAACCCCCTCTTCACTGCATGCCATCTCTCGGGGTTCCAAAACCCGTCATCAAGATATAAGAATACCTTGAAGAAGGTATTCTTGAAAATAAAGTGGACAACGTATTCAGAAGTCATATACTGAGAAATGCTTTGATGAGAGTTTGGAAGAAGCACCAGTCTAAATTGGATTACAAAATACCTTTGTGGTTGGATCTTGGGCATATCATACGGAATATAAAGTCACTCGGGGGGATTTTATATAAAGAGATGCTTTTCAATGATGGGGGCAGCTGGAGCTTGAAATCTTTAAAAACTCTGTTGGAAGAAGGGATTAATTTAACTTGGCTACAGTATAATCAGCTTCAATCAAGATGGAGAGAAGATCAAAAAATTGGTTTAATGTTACATGAAGAAGACTTGGTGATACAGATAAAACAGAAAGGGCCGATGCATATTAAAAGGGTTTATAATCTATTGTTAGAAAGAGACTCAGAAAGCGAATTGGTTAAAGATTGCATGATAAAGTGGGCACAAAATTTTACAGAACCAGTTATGTTGGAAACATGGGAAAAGATTTGGGTCCAGAATGTTAAATTTACACAGGCACAGAATTTGCGGGAAAACTTTTATAAAATATTTTATAGGTGGCATTTAGAGCCCAAGAAGTTGTCATGTATGTATCCAAATGTTCAACCTAAATGTTGGAGGTGTGATTGTTTGGATGCTACATACTTTCATATCTGGTGGACTTGTAGAAAAGTGAAAGCTTTTTGGATTAAACTCTGGTGGGTTATGCAGAATGTTCTGAAAAAGAAGCTTCTAGCTTGGTGAAAATCTTGCCTTTCAACAAGTGGTTCAGCAAGTCTTTCATTAGTGGTAGGGGGTAGGTATTTTTTAAAATTTTTATTTATTTCTTTGCAAACAAAATATATAACAACATATAGATCACGGTGAGAACCTTACACAATACATTATCTTCAGTCCAAATATACAAATAAGAAATAAAAGCTACGCTAACCTTATCCTCTGTTAAACAACGGGGCCACCCCGCGAGAGAGTATGTAAAGGAGTTTAAGCAATTAGCAGGGAGAGTGCGGGGGTGGCCCGAAAGCATGCTGGTCCACCATTTTCACCTGGGCCTAGGTAGAGACCTTAGACAGGCATGTGTGTATAGGGGATTGCCGCCTCAGCTGTCAGACTGGTGTCGAGCGGCCATCGATTTGGACGTCGGTCTGAGGGAATTCCGGACGAAAGGGACTGCGGGACTGCCTACCAGTCGGAGACAGGCCAAGAGGCTGCTGCCCAGCACAGGGTGATGGGAACGGGACGCACGGTCAACAGACCCCAACTGCCAGCCGCCGTTGTGGTGTTTTCGGTGTAATCAGGTGGGTCATAGAGCCTTGGAGTGCTCACTACCTCCAGTCCAGCCCATCAAACTAACGACCCCAGTGGCAGGCGGGAAGAACAGAGGACGGGCGACACCAGAAAATACCAAAGGGATCTCACAGCCTAGACAAACCACAGATGGGACATCCCCGCAGGAACTCACCACCCATCCTGGGGTCGTTCCGGTGGTGGTGCCGGAGAGTGATGATGACGAGGACCTTGATGATCCTATGGTAAGTGGCCCCATACATCCTTTCCTTATCCCAATCACCTTGGCATCCCTATGGGTATTAGGGCCCTTACGGCATGAAGCGCTAGTGGACTCGGGGTGCACCCGCTGCTTGATGCGGTGTTCCTTGGCTGCCCAATTAAAGGTGCGAGTGCGGCCCTTGCGAACCCCCATAACCTTCAAACAGATGGATGGAACCATCCTAGGTGGGGTGCCGGCGACGTACGTAACCGAGCCCATACGAATGACCATTGGGCCCCACCATGAAACACTGCGCTTTATAGTGATAGATACCATGATCGAACCTGTAATCCTGGGTTTAGCGTGGTTGGATAGATGGAAACCTACCATTTGGTGGGAAGGGGGATTCTGGAAGCTACGTCTCGACCCTGGCCCAAAACCAAAACACATGCCTGACAGCTCGTTGAGGGCAGGTGGAGCGGGGTCCCTCGATTTAGATGCCGCCGGCATACCATGGGTATATGCTGACCTGTCAGTGGTGTTCGATGAGATGGAGTGTGATATCCTACCGCCACATCGACCCACTGATTGCGCTATCAAACTCATCCCAAACGTCAAACTCCCAAAGCCACGCATGTACGCCATGACGCCGTGGGAGGTGGAGGAGTTGCGGGCATACATTGATAAAAATCTGGCAAGAGGGTTCATTCAGCCAAGCCGTTCGCACCTGGCCGCCCCCGTCCTCTACAGGGAGAAGAAGGATGGCGGACTTCGTCTGTGTGTGGACTATCGCGGTTTGAATGCCGTCAGTGTGCAACCTCTTTATCCTCTTCCTTTGATGAAAGATCTCCTTGCAGCCTTGGCGACCGGAACGTATTTTACCAAGTTGGATTTGAGGGAAGCGTATTACCGAGTTCGGGTCAAGAAAGGGGACGAATGGAAAACCACTTTTAACTGCCCCCTAGGGAGCTACAAATTCTGTGTGATGCGCTTCGGCTTACAGGGCACACCTGCTGTCTTCATGCAGCTAATTAACGAGGTGCTGCATGAGTTTATTTACCGTGGCGTTCTGGTTTATCTGGATGATATCCTGAGTTACACGAAAACCATGAACGAACATGTTACACTAGTCCGGCGGGTGTTGCAGAAGCTACTAGATGCTCAACTTTATGTGAAAGCCTCTAAATGCGAGTTCAACCGAACACAGTTAGATTACCTCGGGTATTGCATTTCGAAGGACGGGGTGGAGATGGACCCCAAAAAAGTGGCTACCATTCTGGAATGGCAAGCACCCACAACCCGACGCCAGTTGCAAAGCTTCCTCGACTTCGCTAATTTTTATCACAGTTTTATACCCACGTTTGCACACATCGCTCTACCACTAACAAACTTGCTGCGCACCAAAGGGGAGGCACCACCATGTCCTGGGCGGCGCCTGCACTGGACGCTCGAGTGCCAGGAGGCATTCGAAACTTTAAAACGGCAATTTGCTAAGGCTCCTGTGCTACAGCACCCAGACCAAACAAAGCCGTTTGTTGTACAGGTGGATGCAAGCGACGTGGCCATGGGAGCTGTTTTGTTGCAAACAGATGCCCAGGGCCACCTCAGGCCATGTGCTTACACATCAAAAAAGTTCAACCCCACAGAGAGGGGTTGGGCCATTTGGGAGAAGGAGGCCTTTGCTGTTCGCTGGGCCCTGCTCACGTGGCGCCATTTACTAGAGGGGGTACAGACCCCGTTTGAGGTATGGACCGACCATCGGAATCTAATAGCATTGCAGACACCCCGCCGCCTGTCCCCCAAACAGGTGCGGTGGGCTCAGTATTTTCAGCGGTTCCGCTTTACTCTGAAGCACGTACCAGGGGGAAAGAACTTCCTAGCAGATGCATTGTCACGCATGCCGCTGTTCCAGAGTCAGAGAGACGAGGTGGTTCAAGCTATGGTGCCAGGAGGACAGCCCGACACACAGACAACAGCTCTCATGGCGCAAAACATAAACGAGTGGAGGAATCGACTACAAAGGGAGGAGACAACAGATGGCTGGTTACAAAACAACCGACACGTCCTTACCCAAAGGGATGGTCTCTTCTGGGAGGGGGAGCGAATATACGTCCCTTTGGGGGCTCGGACGAGCGTATTACACCGATGCCATGACTGCAGGGCTGCTGGACACTTTGGTTTCCTGAAGACGTATCATCTGGTCCGACGGCAGTTCTGATGGCCGCATATGCGACAGGACGTGGAAGAATATACCCGAGGCTGTTCCGTCTGCGCAAAAACGAAAGCGCGACCTGGCAAACCGCTCGGCCTATTACACCCAGTCGCTACACCTACCCAGCCATGGGAAGACATAGGAATGGACTTTATCGTAGAATTACCAGAAAGCAATGGGAATACCGTGATCTGGACTATTGTTGATTTGTTCTCGAAGCAAGCCCATTTCATTCCCTGTCATGGCCTACCATCAGCTCGACGCCTGACGAAACTATTCATCCAACACGTCTATAGGTTACACGGTGTACCCCGTCGTATTATTTCTGATAGGGGGGTGCAATTCACGGCCCAATTCTGGCGCAACTTTATACGGGCTATAGGGTCGTCTCAAGGACTTAGCTCTGCTTACCATCCCAGCACGAACGGAGCAGCAGAGCGGGCAAACACGATGATAGAGCGTTATCTCCGCTGCTATGTGTCCTATCAACAACACGATTGGGCAACGTTATTACCCTTCGCTGAAGTGGCCTATAATAACACGGTTCACAGTAGCACTGGATTCACCCCTTTTCATGTAACAACAGGGCGGGAATTTGTAGCCATCCCAGAGCTAGACCAGGCACCAGGGACGGCGGTGATGGCAGCAGAATGGGCAGAAAAGCTCACAGCCATATGGACGCAAGTGAGAGATGCACTAGAGAGGACGGCAAAGGACTACAAAACACAAGCCGACAAAAAGAGAATGGCCCCTTGCCGTCCATTACAGATAGGTGATATGGTATATCTATCAACCAAGTACCTTAAATTGAAAGTACCCTGTCGTAAACTAGGGCCTAAATACCTAGGGCCCTTCCCGATTACTAAGCTCATAAATCCCGTAACGGTAGCCCTCAATCTGCCGCCATTACTGGGTAAAGTCCACCCCGTATTTCATATAAGTCTCCTGAAGCTTGTTCCCCCTGGCCCAGACCCGCATACCTGTCCTGGCCCAACCACAGGAGACCATTATGAAGTGGAGGAAATCTTAGACTCCAAAATGAAAGGGGGTAAAGTGTGGTACTTGATTCGGTGGAAGGGGTATCCCGATGTGGAGGCATCCTGGGTGTCCGCCCCAAACGTAAACGCTAAACGACTAGTCAAACAGTTTCATAAGACACATCCCCAGAAGCCACGATAGGTTACTAATCTTGTAGTTTTCCCTTACAGAAGGACTCGTGGTGAAGGAGGAGCCGCCTGTCGAGCCAAGCGACATGCTCGACGTTACCTGCACGGGGTGTGTGTGTGTGTGTGTGCACTGGTGATGGGAGCACTAAGGAATAGGCGGCTGTGTGCAGGGTGGGGAAGTCGGGGTGACGGTGTTAGGGCTTCAACACACCGACTGCTGTATTCGCTGACACCCTCGCTGCAGAGACGCCGACATGAGGAGAGGCTGGGAAAACGCTGAGACGCCGAGCCCAGGATCCGGAAAGACGAGGGAGGATGTGGCTTTAAATACAGGGCGGGGCGGCACAGTAACGAGCTATTTGCTATAAAACAACTGCATGCCTATGGAATGTAGCGCTAATTTCACATCGTTTAATGAGTGCAGCACGTTCCTGGAGCCAGCCGGATAATAAACCAGCATAGCACCGACCTGTGCATGTGTGTTTCTTGGTGTTGCCGTGCTTAGCCTAGGACGGCTGAGACTTGCTCCTTGTCCTTTTTATATTTAGAGTTGATGTGAGCGTAAGACCACTAGTCCAATTCCATTCCCTGTAAATCTAGTTCGGTTCTTCTTTTTAGGTGACCTTAGCTATCCAGCAACTCCCGGTAAGATAGATGTTTTTCTTTGTTATAAAGCGAAATATATGTTGTGGCTTCTAACGGGACCAATCAGGACGGGGTCAAAGAGTAGAATTTATCCTTAATTTTCCTCCATGTTTCAATTAAGATATTTCTTAAATAATGACCTGTGAAACTCGTGTATTTCTTTACCTTGTCTTGCCACAAAAAATGCCAATCCTGTTGCAGCCCCGAACCTTCCAGAACCAACAGCCGTCTCCTTCTCAGCAGAATCCAATCCCTTACCCAAACTAAATTTGCGGCCTGATAGTAATACTCCCACTTAGGCAAGCCAAATCCCCCTCTATCCTTCATCTCTTGGAGCATTTTAAGTTTAATTCTGGGCTTTTTATTCTGCCAAATAAATTTTAGAACAACTTGATTTAACTTTTTGAAGAATTCGTTACATAATCTGGCTGGGGCTGTATAAAATAAATATGTCCATTTTGGGAGAATATAAGATTTTATAGCTGTGATCCTGCCTAACAGAGAAATCTGTAGCTTCTTCCATTTCTCTAAGTCCTGTTCTGTTCGTTGAAGAAGTTTCAAATAATTATCTTCCTTGATTGTTGAGCATTTAGCAGATAATGTAATAGCTAAGTACCTTAATTTATTAACAATTTGGAATCCCAGGTTCAATTCTAGTTCCTTCCCTTGCTTTGTTGTCAATTTTTTAATCAAGACCTTAGTTTTTTCTTTATTTACTTTTAGGCCCGCCACAGTTCCATATTTTTCTAGTTCACAAATCAAGTTTGGGCCCGATATAAAAGGGTTTTCCAATACAAATACAAGGTCATCAGCATATGCTTGTAATTTATACTGTTGATTCTTAATATGCAGTCCTTTTATTCCCAAATAAAAGAGGGTAGGTATTTTGTATGCAAATGGCATTGACCCCCTTATAGTCAACACATAATCTCATCCCACCATCTTTCTTTTCTTTAAACAATACGGGGGCAGCCACCCTGGATTTCGCAGGCTTGATGAATCCTCTGGCTAGGTTGGTGTCAAAGTACTTCCTCAACTTGGTCATTTCAGCAGGTGTCATGGAGTACATCCTGGGTTTTGGCAATTTGGCTCCCAGTTCTAATTCGATGGCGCAATCTGTGGGCCGATGAGGGGGGAGGAGGTTACATTTCTCCTCACTGAGTGCTTCGGCTAAATCTGTATATACCTTAGGAATCTGGGGTTCGCCTGGAGGCCTGTCTGAACAAGCTGCTGCTGGTTCTGGCAGCTGGCCTTTATGGGTAGGCTGCACTTTGGGAGGAGGGGCAGGGGGTAAAGGGCCAACCCCTATTCTGATTTTTCAGTATCCATCTTCCCATTTGATGGTGGGGGTCCATTTGTCTAGCCAAGCCAGGCCCAGTATGACAGATTCTGACATTTTTGGGGTTACTATAAATCATATAAATTTATGATGTCTCCTGACTTCTAATCTAACCAGTTCTGTAATATGGGTGGTGGGGACCCCCACACACAATTAGTGTTCCATCCACATGATGAAATTTAATGGGGTGCTTTAAGGCTGCTGTTCTGATCCCCAATTGTTCAACAAGTGGAAGTCCAATTAGACATCTGGTGCAGCCGGTATCTATTATTGCTGGCAGTTCTGCTTGCTTCCCTGTTTCTGGCACCACCAGTTTCACTTTAATTGAAAAGGGGGGGATGGGTTCACTCACCATCGGGTCTTCATCTTCGCTAGCCTCGTCGAGAGGGGCTTCTTTGGCCGGAGGTTCCTTGCTCTCTTCAGTGGGGAGGGGAACCTCTATGGCCTGTCTGGCAAATCGGCTGGTGTCTGGGGCCTTTCTTGGAGCCCTCCTGCCTCGCGCAGCTGTGGCAGGATGTTGCTGTGGAGCTGGGGCAGGGGCCAGGCACTCAGAGGCTCGATGTCCTGGTTGTCCACACCGATAGCATTTAATCGCCCCTGCTGGTTGAGGTGGTATGTGTGATTTCAGTAGGCTTTGAAAGGGACCGTCTAGCTAACACTCTCCGAGGCAGCTTCTCTGCTGGGGTTTTGCGGTGGGAGTGGATTTTTCTGTCTAGAGCTATGGACATGGTATATCAGTCATGCAGCTGCTCAGGCACCCCCTGGATCCCATCTTCGGGTTAGTATCAGCATTCCAGAAAACCCCCACTCCGAGTAAAGACTCTGAAGCAAGCATTTTCCAAAGTTCTCTAGAATAGGTAAACTGGCACATCTGGAAAAACCCAAATCTGAGAGGTCCAGGTTTTCCCTCAGTAAATCAAAACCCCCAAAACCATCTCCTCACTCCTCAATCGATCACATGCTCCAATCAACGTCCATCCCATCTCAACTCAGCACTCCGACCACTCCTTCTCCAGATGCTGGATCGCCCTGACCTTGACCGACAGGAAGAATGCTATTATGTCTAAAAACAACCCCTCTACTAAATCCCCCCTCCTACTTTCCCACACGAGAAGGTGGCAGCATGGAAGCTTCCAGCCTAATATGGCTTCCAACGCTGACACCATGGGCCAGTTCTAACCACGTCGCAGGCTGGACCTGGCCCGTGGGCCTTGTGTTTGACATGTCTGGATTAGACAGTCATTTGTCTGAAATGGAATAGGGCAGTGATGGCTAACCTTTTTGTTGTTGCGTGCTGAAAGCGGGGGTAGCACATGTGCCCACACCCATAATGCAATGCCCCACCATGCACCCCACCCCCGCACATGCGTGCTTGATTCCTGTGCATGTCTTTTCACTTTTCACTAAGTTTAAACATGTGTCTCTGTGTGTGGTGGGGAGCGGAGCTCTTTCCAAGAAGAGATATGGCAATCGCTGTGTATTTTCAGGGCAGCAATAAGACTCAGGAAGAGCTCCGCTACACACACACACACTCTCTCATACATTTAAACTTAGTGAAAAGTGAAGAGACATGCACAGGAATTGAGAGGCTTTCGCTCTCTCTTCTCCCACACCCAGTGCTCTTAAGCCGGTTGCCATGAAAAGGAAACTGGCGCATGTTCCTCCGCCCTCCATAAGCCCTCACTACCAGTAATAAGCTCTCTGTGCAGAAGAGGAGGAAGCTCCTCAGAATCCTGCCGTGTCTCAAAAATGCTGCTTCTGAGGAATTGAAACGTGCTGCTTCTGCTGGCTCTGCAAGTTGGAGGGTCAGCTTGCCTGGTGCTCAAGCCTGGCTGGGGGAAGCGCTGCCTTCTACTCCCCTCAAGTGCAGCCGTGCTTGGGGAGCACTGTGCGCTGAAAGTGAAGCACAACCTCCTTTCTGGCTGCAGCAGAGGCAATGAGTCAAAAGAGGGCCAGGTGGGGTGGGGTGGTGAGCGGGGGGGGGGGGGGGAGCGATAGTAAAGGCAAGGAGCTGCGTGTTAATCCAGCAGGACTGGGAAAGGTTTTGTGGGCATTATGCGCGGCTCCGCCCTCTGCCTTCCTAGCCGGGCAATGGAGCAAACCGGGCACAGCTGGCAGCATGACTTTAGCTCGTCTTTTTCTGTGCGCGGGGCTTCTGCTTGTAGGCACCAGCAGCAGTGTTGAGGCAGAAGCATGGGGGAAGCAGGCAATCCCGACGCCCTGTGGTGGTGCTTGTTTGGCACGGTCACAGGCAAGCTGAGAGCTAGTGAGATGGAGTGCTGCGGATGCCCCTCAGTTTCCCCTTTGGTGCGAGGGGACACACCACTCCCCCCTGCATGCATGTGACCCCATGTGCATGCGTGCGTGTCTCCCACATGCGCCCCGCCCCCCACTGCAGAGACCCAAAAATCAGCTGGCTGGCGGGAGGCACATGCACATGAGCTGAGCTGGGTGACGGCTCGCATGACCACAGAAAGGGCTCCGCATGCCACCTGTGGCACACGTGCCATAGGTTCGCCATCATGGGTATAAGGTCTCCTGCTTGAGCAGGGTTTGGACTAGAAGACCTCCAAGGTCCCTTGCAGCCCTATTCTGATTGATTGGATCGAGTGGGGGAGGGAGCTGTTCCTTGTCGGAGGTGGTCTGGAGCATGTCATCTCTGCTGGCTCTCTGTAGCTGCTTCAGTCCTGCAGGCGGCTTTCTGTCAGGTTAGCTGCCCCCCCCACCCCCCTGGTCAGACGGCCCTGTTACTGCCTTGTCCTCAGTCCCTGGACTCTCCACTCATTCGGAGAGGACCGTGTCCTCCCCATCAGATGGTCCTCCTTCCAACTCCTCCTCTAAACCAGGATCCGACAGAGCCAACACAGGGGGAGGTGGGAGACTTCCACATCTGGCCTTCAATTCCCAGGAAGGGGAGGGGAGGGAACCTCTAATGATGTTTGTGTGTTACAGCAACCACCACCTGGATCACCAGCTCCTGCAGAGCAGTGGGAGGAGGATTCCTTTGAGACAGCCTCCTTTCCTCCATTGCCAAGTTCCCATGAGAACTCTGTTCTGCCCCAACTCCGGATTCCCAATGATTGTGACACACACCAACGGTCCTTATCAAAGTTATAACACACCAAGAATAAACAAAGTCTGGCAAAGGTTGGCAACCAGCCCAGAAGACAAGATACGATAAGACACTCACTCTTCAAAAATGCTCTGCAATAATTACTAACTGCGTGTGACTTAAATAGGCTAAGGGAGTGGTCAATTATCCTCAAACCTTACTCTCGAGGAGACCTCCTCCTCCTGAGTAGCCACTCCTGCCTTTTGGCAGCCCTGTGTGCTCGAGCATTGAGGAGAGGCTCCTCCACTTCACTCTCTCCACTTTTTAAATTATTATTATTTTATCTTATACATCCAACAAACATTAAATCTATAGCAGTCTACATCACAACGTGAGAAGGAAATAAACTTGTCCCATTACATATATAGGGTAACCTGCAAAGGTCTATTACCGTGACGGCAAACCTATGGCACAGGTGCCACAGGTGGCACTCGGAGCCCTATCGGTGGGCACGCGAGCTCAGCTCCGGCACGCATGCATGCGCCAGCCAGTTGATTTTTGGACCTTCTGTTTCCGGCCTCCAGAGAGCCTCTGGGGGGGAGCCATTTTTGCCCTCCCCAGGCTCCTAGAAATGCTCTGAAACCTGGGGAGAGCAAAAAACGGGCCTACTGGGCCCAGTGTGCCATCACGTGCCAAAAGCGGGGGGAGCACAGGAGGGCGGGGCGCACAGAATTATGGATGTGGGCACATGCGTGTGACCCCACCGCGCTCCCCCCACTTTTGGCACGTGATGGCAAAAAGGTTAGCCATCACTAGTCTATTACATATACCAAATAACCTGTTTATCTAATACCTTTATTTACAGCTCTATTTGAAATCCAATTATACCATTGACTCCAAGATATATAATAGTCTGTGTCCCCTCATCCTTTCAGTATCATAGTAAGCCTATCTCATTCCGCACAGTTCATTATTCTCTGAATTATTACTTGTTCGGGTGGGCTAACATTCATCTTCCAGTAGTGGGCCCATGCCAGTCTTGCAGCTATTGTTATATGTAGCAACAGGTACCATGCCGTTCTGTTGATGTTTACGGGTCTTATCCCTAATAAAAATACCTCAGGACACAGTTGTATACGCTGCCCCAACATCTCATTAACCCACTTCTGAATATTTTTTGAAAATTTCATTGCCTCTCGACAGGTCCACCATTGGTGGAAACATGTGCCTTCTTTAACGCCACATTTCCAACAGACTGAGGGTGTTCCAGGGAACATTTTGGCAAGTCTGGCAGGCTGCAAATGCCATCGATACGCCACTTTATATATATTTTCTTTATATCCTATTGACCGGGTTAATTTCAGATTCTTAGTCCAAATTTCATTCCACCTCTCAGGCTCTATTGAATAACCTAGATTCTTCTCCCAGGCATGAATCGAGGTCTTCGCACCTTCCTCTCCTACCTCCATAGCCATAAAGAATTTATAGCATCTAGATAGCACCTTTTCATCCACCCCCATTAATATCCTATCTAGAGTCTGCACCTCTCGGCTAATCCCCATTCTCTGTTTGTCTCTCATATATTTACTACTAATTTGCATGTATGTCCACCAGTCTAGGTTCACTCCTTGAAGTAACAATTTTGTTTTTAGCTTCCCAGTCGTATCTAATATTTCTTTGTATGTCAATTTTTTCTCTGGGTTATACAGAATCGGATAAACCACCGCTTCCACAGGTGAAACCCAGAGTGTACCTTATAGTGTACCTTATATAATAAGTACCTTATTATAATATGTTTTCCTAATTTCCATCCAGCTCTCAATCAGGACTCCTCGCACATGGTGTTTTGTGAAGTAGGTTGGGGGTTTGCCTCTCTCCCACCAAAGGTGGGCATGCCACCCCTGTTGGAGATTGTGACCTTGGATTGCTAGCAGACGTCTCCTTTGTAGTGTAATCCATTCACGGATCCAGACCAAAATCGCCAAATTATAGTAATACTTCCAATTTGGGACCCCTAACCCACCTTGTTCCTTCGGTTTCTGCATCACTTTCAACCTAATTCAAGGCTTCTTGCCCCACGAAATGAATCTATTTGTGGCCCTGTCCAAATTCCTAAAGATTTTATCCAACCTAACTGGGGCCGTTTGAAAGAGAAATACCATTCTGGGCACTGCATAGGTCTTAATTAAGGCTATCCGTCCCATTAATGACAATTGTATCTTCCCCCATTTCTCCAAATCTTTGTCTAGTTGTTCAATTAAATTTAAATGGTTATCCGCTTTTATTGATGAGCATCTATCAGATAGCCAAATCCCTAAATATTTGACTTTACGAACTACCTGTAGGCCCAAAGTATTTTGTAGTTCTAATTTTTGTCTTTCTGTCATGTTTTTTGCTATATTTGTTTTTGTCCTATTTATTTGTAATCCCGCTACTTCACCAAATTTGTGTATTGATAAGTCGCCCTCCGGAGGTTAATGGCTCTTCCAGAACAAAGACCAGGTCATCCGCGTACGCTTGGACCTTGTATTCTTGTTCTCGGATCTTTAGTCCTTTTTTTTTTTTTGTAAGATGTTAAGATTTATTTTGACTGAAGTGGTATACAGACGCTTGTAAATACATGAATAAATACATTTACAGAATTATTTTCTTTTAAGAAATTTTATTTCATTATCAACATACAAACATATACGTGTATAAACAAATAGTCAATCATCAAATTATAACTTCTAATACATCAGGACCTAAAAAAGTTTTTTTTAATCCCCCCCTCCCCCCAGACTTCCCAGAGCAAATACAGGGTAAAACATTTATTAAACCCAGAAAAAAAAAACACACACACTATCTATAAATTTATCTTCCTCTTGCACTTTAACTCTCCTAATTCATATCTAAATATAATTGTTCTTGCTTGAAGGTAGTTAGTCCCACTTGATTCTTATCTGTTCTTCAAAAATGCACAGATCTTCTTTACTCCAATCAAACCTAATAACAGTTAACCATCACATCTCCCACCCTTACATATGTTACCACAGTAAAAATTATATACTTCAATTAATCTCCAATAAAGTATATTGTAGAAAACCCTATACTTTAAAAAGTTTTGATAATATCCTTCTTAAAACCCTTGAATTTATAGAGAGATCTATACTGACCTTAATTTTAACATCCACAAAATATTCCTTTTCATTCATCAACTTTTACAGATTTAAGAAAAAGAAAAAAAACCACTGTTCAAAATATACTTCCAACCGTAAGTAAAAATTTAGCCAGTAATCTATAACAATTCCCACATCACATTACTTAAAATAAATTTCCAAAATAAATCCTGTCCCTAAATATAAGTAAATCATTCATTTTCCCTCTAGTATAACTTTTCAAAACAAAGCAAGTCATATCCCTTAATACAAATGAGATAAATCTCTTTCACCAGTATTATCCTCCCCACCAAGGAGGAGTGGAATTCTTTGGCTTCCATTTATCCCTGGCTTTCTTGCATGCCTTCTTCTTGAGTCTTATTCCTCCATCTTTTTTAAATTTTATAAACTGTTGGGCTTTCAGCTGTAATTTTTGAATCTTGCAATCTTGTACAATTCGGAAAATAATTCCTTTTGGTAAGCTCACCTCTTTAACAAGGATTGAAAGTCCATTTTTGTAAATAAATTATAGTGTTGCATTTCGAATCCTTCTTCTTATCTTAAAAGTCCCAACGCCTCCTGTCCCTTTTCCTTTCAGCTGTGTCAAAACCTCCGAATAGATCTCTCTCCATGTCTCCCGGTTATACTCCTTCAAGCCTGTCAGCTTTCCATTCTTAATTTGAGAAACATCCATTCCATTCACCATAGGCGCATTGATCTGAATTACTTGATCCCCCTCTTGATCCAGCATTTCAATATTATTTGACATCTGTGATGCCAATGTAGTATCACCCTTTGTATCTTTGTTACAAATTTGAATAAAAATCTTCTCAAAACACCCTTCCAATCTTTCCATTAACGAGGAGGTAAATGATTCAAGCCTTTCTTCAAGAAGATCCACTGTCAGTATTTGTGTATTTGCTAAAGTTTGTGATAATAAGCCTTCATCCCTTTCAGAAATCTTTACCACTGCCATTTCCAAAGAAAAAACCCTTTCCAGCAGCCTCACAACAAAGTCAATAAAATTCTTATTCTCCGTATTACCTTAATAGTCAATAGTTCTTATTTTCTTGGGCTGCAAACCTTAATTTCCACTTCATTCAGCAAAGCCTTAAAGTGCTGACAGCTTTAACAACTTTAACAAGCGCTAACGAGCATTAACGATCCCTTTGTTCCTTAGCTTTCGTTTCCACTCAGCGCCATTTTATTTCTTTTGAAAACTTTCTCTCACCTCTGGAAGGAAGTAAGTGTTGGAGTTAAAGTAAAGTAAAATACATGGAAAAAACCTCCTGTATTGCTCTGCCTGCTTAAAATCATTCCTTGGAGTCAATTGGATCGCAGGGATGGTCACGACGCCTTGTTTTGTCAGTGACAGAATCGTCCCGGATCTGGAGCTGCTTCAGGCGCTTGGGGAGCCCTCTCCCACTGCACCTCCAGGACTAATCCTGGGGGTTTTGGGGGGTTCTACCCACGCCTATGCACTCACTTCCCCCTCTTTGCCTGAGGGGAAAGTTCCGAACCACCAAAGCAGCTGATTTTCGTTGTTTGGCGGCTTTACAGATCCCGGGAGTAGGAGCTCCCAAAAGAGCTGCTGCAGCGCCTGCGGTGCCACCAGAGGTCCCGGATCTTTAGTCCTCTTATGGTCACCTGTCTTATTGTCCTAAGCAGAGGTTCTAGCGTGAATATAAACAGTAATGGGGAGAGTGGGCAGCCTTGTCTTGTTCCCTTCACTATCATCACCTCCTCCGACTCTTCCCCATTGACCAAAATCTTGGTCTTCTGTTGATTATAAATTGCCTGGATTGCGTTAATGAAATAATCGCCAGCCTCCATCTGTTTCAGTTGTAGTATTAGATAATTCCAATTGACCCTATCGAAGGCTTTCTGGGTGTCCAAAAAGAGGAACGCCGCCTGCTTCTCAGGGTAGGCCTCATAATATTTTGAAACCATTTTGATCTATGTGGATAAATTTACTAAGGTATTTCTTAAATCTAGCTGCCATTACAGCTGCAAAAATTTTATAGTCGGCGTTTAAAAGTGAGATAGGTCTACAGTTACGTATAAGTGTTTGGTCCACTCCTTCCTTAGGTATTAGAGAAATATAGGCCTCTAGCCATGATTTGGGAGCCTTAGACTCCATCAATACCATATTAAAAATTTCCTTCATATAGTTTGTATACAAATCTGGAAAGGTTTTATAAATCTCTGCAGGCAAGCCATCAGTACCAGGGGTTTTACCGGCCTTCTGCCTCTTGATCGCAATCTCTATCTCTCCTTCCGTAATCTCCTTATTCAACAGCTCCTTGACTGATTCTAGAAATTTGGGGAGATCCAACTGTTCCAAATATACCTTAATTTTCTCATCCGGCACTTGCTCACTAGCATAAAGTTGTGAAAAGAATTCCTGTGCAATCCCTTTTTTCCGTTCATTATCTACCCATACGACTCCCGTCTTGTCCTGTAATTGATCTATCCACCTACTTTCCATTTCCTTCTTTAGTTTATAAGTAAGCCACCGGCCGGCCCTATTGGCATGTTCAAAGTGATGCTGTCTGGCCATTCTAATATTATGTGCTATTTCCTCCTGATCTAGTAATGTGAGTTGATGTTTACTTGTGTCTACTGCTTCCTTAGCTTTAGCATCTAGTGGGTTACTCTGTAAATTCCTCTCTGCATTCCGCAGCTTCGCTGTCCATATTTCCCTCTCCTTAAGTTTCTGTCTTTTCTTCCCCGCAGTGTATTTAATCGCTAACCCTCTCATATAGGCTTTTGCCGTATCCCACAAAATCTGTATCGAGGTTTCCTTATTATCATTGACCCTAAAGAAGGCTTCCATTTCTCTCTTTACCATTTGTTGAAATTCCATCTCTGTTAAAATGCTTGCTCTCAACATCCACCTTTTATTTCTTTTGATTATATCCCTTTTCCACCTAACCAATAATGGACTATGGTCTGCCCAGGTATTAGGTTCTATCTCTATCGTTACAGTTCTGGTCTTTAAATCTGTGGTTGCCCACATCATATCCAGCCTTGACCAAGATTTATGCCTGGGAGAGAAGAAGGTATATTGATTTGTCTGAGGGTGGAACGCTTGCCATAGATCTGTAAGACCTAACTCATCCCTCATATCTGCACATACTTTCGGAAGTATTCTCCTATTTTCTCTCTTTTGACTATTTCCCGGTAAGTAATCCAAATCCCTGTCAATTACTTCATTAAAATCTCCTACTATGAGTATATGATCATATTGCAACTCAATAAGTTTCTGATACACCTTTTGATAGAAGTCAGACTGTCCATTATTTGGGGCGTATATTCCCACCAAGAGGACCTGTAGCCGGCCTATACATATCTCCAGCATTAGAATTCTGCCCTCATCATCCATATAAATTAATTTAGGTTCCAGGCAATTCCTAACATAGAAGACCACACCTCTTTGTTTCTTGTCAGCTAACATAGCATACAGTTTACCAAGTTCAGGACACTGCAAAATGCATTCACATTTTTTTTAATATATACTTCCTGGAGGCATGTGACATCCATTTTCAGTTTCAATAAATTCTTGAAAACCCGCTTTCTCTTCACCTGTGCATTCAAACCATTTATATTTAATGAAAACAAACATATTTCCTCCCCCATCTTTACTTATCTGCGTTCTTTGCTCTAGTTGTCTGTCTAGTTACCCGTTGGTTAATCTCTTCTTCTTCTCTTACTCCTGCTGCTCCTTTCTCCTCCTGCCCTCCTTCCTGACCCTTACTATCTACCACATATTCACTTTCCCTTCCTCCTTCCCTTTCCCAAGTTGCACATTCACTTTCAAGAAATTCATCAGCTTCTTGCGGGGTTTCAAGACGTACTCTCTTCCCCTGTCATGTCACCAAAAGCCCATCTGGAAGTAGCCATTTATATCTCACATCATATTTCCTTAGTTGTGTTGTCAGCACTTGGTAATTTCGTCTTCGGTCTCGCACCTTCTTCGGCACCTGTCTCAAAACAGTGACCTGTTTGCCAGCATATTTTATCACCTGGTCCTTCGATCTCTGATATACTTCCTCCTGTAACGGTCTCTTACTAAATTTTACATGAATTTCCCTCTGGAGGTTCTGTCTCCTAGTAAATGATATAAAAATCTGGAAACATTTGTCAATGTCATTGTGTACCATTTGCATGTCTTTCTGCAGCATCCCTGCGACCATCTCCACCATCTTAACTTCCAAGTTTTCTTCTGGCTCCTCCCTAATATTTTGAAATCTCAGAATGTGGGCAGACTTCTCCATCTCAAGCAAAACTATATCATCTTCAAGCTGCTTATTGACCAATAGCTGTTGCAACTCACGCCTCTCTATCACTGCCTCAACCTTCTCAACCTTTGTAGCTACCTCCGGGATCTGGCCCTCATGCTTTTCCATTGTCACACACACTTCATTCAATCTCTCAGAGATTTGTTTCACTTCCCCTCGCATGCCTCCCATCTCCTGTTTCAATTCAGCTAGGTCCTTCGCTGTGGCCTCCTGGTTTTTTGTCATAGTTTCCTGTATGGCATATAATAAATTCTGAATTCCTTGGAGCATAGAGGTCTTCTCGGCTGCAGCTACCACCTCCATAGATTTATGCGGAGTAGGAGAAGTTGTAATTGGAACCATAGCTGCTGTTGATATTGGGAGCTTCTTTCCGGTCTTAATTGAGGAGCTAGACATTTCTGTTAAGCAGAGGAACCTCCTCCAAAGTAGCATATAACTAAGATGAACCCAAGGATATTAGTTTTTACTCTACCCTGTAATAAATATTCTAGTCTATTAATGAGTTACTTTGGTATTTAGTCAATTATCTACGTTGCTCCCTATCCCCCCAATATTTTCAAGTGGTTAATAGTAATTAGTTTAATTTAGTAATCAATTAATCTACTTAGTATTAGATCAGTTAATTATCTAATTAGTACTCTGGAATTAATTAGTACTTTAAACAAATCAGTTAGTTATAAATTTAACTCTTAGTTTTCCAAAGCCAATATATCCCAACAATTACTTATACTTTCACTCAGTCCATTAAGAGAAATAATCTAAGAGTCAGTAGGGAGAGCAAAGTTACTCTTGACAAGGGAGTTCGAAAGAGGAAGTGCTGTTCAGCTATAGTGTTACAGTTCTCCCGTCATGTTGAAATGTCTTAGTCACCACCGAATCCACCTCCACGTCAGGAGAAAAATTGATAGGAGAAGCTCTTTCAGTACTTACCAATTAATTGTCAAATCACTTTTAAGGAGCACAGCAATACTAATAATATATAGGGTAGAGTCTAAAGAAGTTCCAGCCATTTACACCCACGATTAAAAAGAAACAGCGCCCATCCGACCCGGCAAGCCACTCGACACCCAATCTCTCCAGTCTTCCAAGCTTGCCTCCAAGTTACTCACACAGCCAATCTGCCGCTTCCAGCCAAAAATAAGCCTTGCGCCCCCCGAATCTTCAGCATTGATCCTGAGGGGACAATCTGTTCCTTTCTCGCAATCCAGTCCAGTTTATTTATTTAACCGCCAGGGCTGCTTCTGTTCCCTTCCCCCAAAAGCGCTCTGTCATGGCAATGAGGCCTCTGCCCTCTCTGCAGGGCCCTTTTCTCTCACCGGAGATCAGGATTTTCCTTCGCTTTGTCGGGAGTTTGAACTACTCCCGGCAAGCCTGGACCTTCATCCTTCTTTGCCGATCGCTTCACGATCAGCAACAGCTCCTTTAGCTGCTCAGCAGGGAGAAATAAGAGTTTCGCGGCTCGGGAGAACTTTCCCTACCGTTCCACTCGCCTATGACGTCACGCTGGAAACTCTTTGCTCTCTCCACTTGAAGGAGCCTCTGGAGGTTCTGAAGGCCCAGGCTGAGTCTCTGCCTCTGGCACCACATCCTCTTCAGCCTCCTCCCTGTCCGATGGAAGCGCTAGCTGCGCCGGCTGCTGGAGTGACCCCACACCAGCCTCCTCGTCGGGATCAGCCACGATCTGCGCAGGCCGCTGGCGGGCCACAACAAACTCAGACTTTGAAGACAAAATTCTGGAAGGGGAAAGCAGCATAGTGGTCCCCCGTGGAAGAGGAGGTGGGCCAAGATGGAGGGATGGGTGATGTAGGAGATGACCAGGCTGAGTCTGAGGGAGGGGTCAAACGCATCATTAGACACAAATCCCTGCACGCCTGCAAGATATCTAAGTCCAGCCCACCTTGACGGGTCTATGACAACTCACAGTGGCCAGGTGGGCATGGCTGGGTAGGTGTGGCTGGGTGGTCACAGCTGTGCTGCTACGACTAGGTGGGTGTGGTCGGGTGGGCGTGGGCTCCTCGATGCTGCTTACTTGATGTGGCTGACTCAGTACAGCCACATCAAGTAAGTACACTCAGTACTTACACATCAAGTACACTCCCACTCAGTACAGTAGGTGTGGCTGGGTAGGTGCAGCCGATTCAGTCCCACTGACTCGGGATGGCTGGGTCAGCACAGAACAAGTCACACTGGCTTACTTGATGTGGGGACAACTTGGTGCCCCACAAGCTCCTCGCCTCCCCAAACTGCCGGCAACCAAGCATGTGCGCGCACACACACAAATTCAAGAGGCCACCATGCAACTTTGGAAAATAAGTAGTTTACCTTGAAAAAAAAATCAAGATTCACATGTTAATATGCATTTTTTGTATTCTATGGCAGGATTCTCTCCTTTCTTCACACTCTTATTCTATTTTTACTACTTAATATTCATTTACCTCTTGTAAATATATACAATTTAAAATTAACTTTCATTTTAATTGCAAACATGTAAGAAAACACCTCAAACTATAGCTCTTAACTACAAAACAGTAGCTTAATGGTTTATGAACTGGGCTTAGATTTGTTAGATCTCTGCTCATGGGGGATGTGTTCTGCTGCCCCCCCTTTTTTTTAATAGCCGGAGGATCACAGTCTCAATTGTTATCTGTAAAAGAGATCAGATTCCTGGGTATTCTGAAAATGCATATTGCCTGCTCTCAAATGCTAGGACACCTGTGTAAGTCTATCTAGTATTCTTGTTGTTTCTATGATTGGGAGAATGCAAATAACACATTTAATATTTACCACAAAGAATCATAAACTTAATCATGTCTCTGTCTTATATATGGTTGGGCATTTCCTACCTACTTCAATTTTGCATAGTTAACCATTTTGTTTTTACTCACCTGATTAGTGTACATACTATTTCAATTATCATTGCTAGATCTGAGATTAAACCCTGGGTGTGTGCACTTTTTCCTCTGTTGACACATTCTTCCAAGTCTGTATGCCAGCAGCAATACAGAAGGCCAAAATTAGTAGTAGGAGAGCCAAAGGAAGGCAGGGCAATCCCTTATTTGTTTTTACAACTCATTCACACTATTCTTTTTTACCCAGATAGAGCATCTTTCTTGCAACAGTGAAACTGAACCAAGCTCGCTTCTGGAGAGCTAAAACCAACTATGTCCTAGACAAGCAGGCACAACTGATAGTTATTTACATGGCTTTAAAGAAACTAATCGGTTTTTTTAAAAAATGAACTGGTCTGTCAGCCAAAAAGCAGTATAAAGATCGGAGAGGAAATAAACTACTATGCACATGTCATATGCAGGCCCCAACAGAGAATCAGAGCTGGAAGAGGCCAGCAAGGGAATTGAATCCAGGCCCCTGCTCTATACAGAAATCCAAAAACATCCTAGAAAAATGTCTGTCTAGCCGCCACTGGAACACATCCAGCAAGGAGGGTGTATTTTAGATAATTTACTCCACTGTCAAGCTTCTTGTACAATTTTTAAAAACTTTTGGTTCAAATCTTCCTTCTTCTGACACAATTCCATTCTTTAATTTCCTATACCAGTGATGGCTAACCTTTTTGCCATTGTGTGCCAAAAGCTGGGGGAGTGCGGAGTGGTCGCACACGTGCGTGCCCACACCCATATTTCTATGCGCCCTGCCCCATGCATGTGTGCGCGACCCACCCATGCTCCCCCCGTTTTTGGCATGTGATGGCACGGTGGGCATGGTAGGCCCGTTTTTTGGCCCTCCCCAGGCTCCAGAGGCTTTCTAGGAGCCTGGGGAGGGCAAAAGCAGCCTTCCCCACCTCCCCAGAGGCCCTCCAGTGGCTGGAAAAAGCCCATTTGCCGACTTCCGTTGGCCCCAGAAGGCCCAAAAATCAGCAGGCCAGCATGTGTATGCGTGCTGCAGCTGAGCTAGGGCAACGCTTGTGCGCCCACCAATATGTCTCCGTGTGCCACCTGTGGCACACGTGCCATAGGTTTGCCATCACAGTCCTATACTCTAGAATGACAGGAAACAAGTCTTGACCTTCTCCTGGGTGGCATCCTTTCAACCATAAAGAAGTCTCTTATTGCTTCTACCTTTCTTGGGGCAAACATTCCTTCATCTTTTCTCCATAGGACTTACTTTCTAAATCCCTGATCATCATTGCCTTATTCTGAATATGTTCCAGTTTCTCTGAATCCTTAAAATATGGTGCCCAGAACTAGACATAGTACTCAAGGTGGAGTCCAACCAGAGTAAAATGAAACAATTATCTCTTATGATTTGGAAATATTTCTGATATAATATAAAAATGCATTGCTTTGCATTCACATTACAGCACAGACCCATGTTCACTCTGCAGTTAAGTATCACTACCTAGCTAGCTATTCCATTTTTGTACGAACTCTGCACTTCTCCCATTTTAGTATTTCTACCCTGCTTCTCTAACCTATCAAAAACATTTGTCTTGCGGGATTCTTTTTTGTACCATCTAAAAATTCAGTTACCATTCTCTATACTTCTTCATTCAAGTGGCTAATAAAAATTGTATATAATTGTACCACTTCACCCCAGTTTAACAAGGAACTAATCATGAACACTTTTTGAGTATTTTTGAGCCAGCTACATATCCACTTCACTTCATTCTAATTTTCTAACTAGAATGTCTTGGGGTACTTTATCAAAATGGAAAGTTATCTGTATGATCTGAAGAATTCTCTACAACTCCACCATATTATTTCAGTGTTTGTTCTAGAGAAAAAATGTATAGGGTTTGTTTTGTTTCATAAAGCTTTTCTTTTCTGCTTTCCATTCATATTAAAGTTGCACTGTCTTGCAATCATCAAAAATATTAACCCACATTTTACAAAAATATCCAGCAACATATCTCATTCATAGAAATATACAACTGATGGAGAAATATGTAAAACAGAACATGAGTGCACAAGTTAGCATGCCAGTTTACACAGAATGTATCCTCCACTTCAACGGCATGTTGCTTTCCAGTTGTCTGTAGAATCCTCCCCCACTCCCCCCCAACATCCTCTACCTGCACCTTTAAAGACAAACCCACCAGCACAAATGCTTGTTTGATGGTTAAAAATATTCTGGGTTTTTATTGGTTTTGCTAGACAATGCTAAAAACATCCCACCATACTGCAAAACAGGGCTTGAATTATTTAAAATTTCATAGGGTGTGGCCTAAGGAGATCAACACCCTATATCAAGGTGTGCATAATTATTAGGCAGCTTCTTTCCCTCAGGCAAAATAGGCCAAAAAAGAGATTTAACTGACTCTGAAAAGTCAAAAATTGTAAAAAGTCTTTCAGAGGGATGCAGCACTCTTGAAATTGCTAAGATATTGGGGCATGAGCTTTGGTGGTGCAGCAGACTAAAGTGCTGTTAAGTAGCACTTAGATGCCAGCTGCCTGCAATTACTGCGAGTTCACATCTCACCAGGCTCAAGGTTGACTCAGCCTTCAAAATGAGGACCCAGATTGTGGGGGCAATAAGATGACTTTGTATAAAAAAGAACACCGCTTAGGGGGGCCCAAAAGCCCTACTGAGCAGGTATATACCAAAGTATGAAGGCTATTGCTTAACACATTGTAAGCCGCCCTGAGTCTCCGGAGAAGGGCGGCATATAAATCGAACCAATAAATAAATAAATAAATAAATGATCACAGAACCATCAAACGGTTTGTTGCAAATAGTCAACAGGGTTGCAAGAAATGTGTTGAGAAAAAAAGACGCGCATTAACTGTCAAAGATTTGAGAAGAATCAGACGTGAATATACCAGGAATCCATTATCCTCCAGTGCTGTCATATTCCAGAGCTGCAACCTACCTGGAGTGCCCAGAAGTACGAGGTGTTCAGTGCTCAGAGACATGGCCAAGGTAAGGAAGGCTGAAACCTGACCACCACTGAACAAGACACATAAGTTGAAACGGCAAGACTGGGCCAAGAAATATCTGAAGACAGATTTTTCAAAGGTTTTACGGACTGATGAGAGTAACTCGATGGACCAGATGGATGGGCCCGTGGCTAGATCAGTAACCGGCACAGAGCTCCACTTCGATTCAGACGTCAGCAAGGTGGAGGTGGTGTACTGGCATGGGCTGGCATTATAAAAGATGAGCTAGTTGGACCTTTTCGGGTTGAAGATGGACTCAAAATCAACTCCCAAACCTACTGCCAGTTTTTAGAAGACACTTTCTTCAAGCAGTGGTACAGGAAAAAATCTGCATCTTTCAAGACCATGATTTTTATGCAAGACAATGCTCCATCGCATGCATCAAAGTACTCCACTGCGTGGCTAGCCAGTAAAGGCCTTAAAGATGAAAGAATAATGACATGGCCCCTTTCCTCACCTGACCTACACCCTATTGAGAACTTGTGGGCCCTTCTTAAACAGGAGATTTACGGTGAAGGAAAACAGTACACCGCTCCGAACAGCATCTGGGAGGCTGTGGTTGCTGCTGCACAAAAAGTTGATCGTCAACAGATCAAGAAACTGACAGACTCCATGAATGGAAGGCTTATGACTGTTACTGAAAAGAACGGTGGCTATATTGGTCATTGATTTTTTTTGTGAACTGTCAGAAATGTTTATTTGTACACTTTGAGTTGTTTATTATTTTCACTTTAACCGGTACAAATAAATGAGTGAGATGGGCAAATTTTCATTTTTCATTTAGTTGCATAATAATTCTGCACACATAGATATTCTCCTAAGAAAGCCAAAACCTCACTTTTACTTTCTTAAATGTTCTGATTTGAGGTTTATTAACATTTTGGATTGACAGAGCACTGTAGTTGTGCAATAATGAAATTAATACTCCATTAATACTCCAAAATACAACTTGCCTAATAATTGTGCACAGAGTGTAAATGCTGAACATTTCAAGAATTTAGCTGAAAGCTATACAGTAGAGTTATGTACAGAAATACTTTTTGGACAGTGTCTCCGTGTGTCCCTATAGCAGTCTCTGCCAGGACAGAGATTTCATAAATCATACTTGGAACCCCAGGACTACAGCTACTGTGCCTGATCTCCAACATCTTTAACCAAAAAAGCTGAAGTAACCTGTCCTTTTAACAATGATGCAGCCAACACTATCCACAATAAGCCATGACATCAAAATGTGTCATGTGATGTACAGTTGATATACTTGCATCATGATGGCTTACGCAGCTACATGTACATTTGCACAACACGTTATTTACTTCTTTGTCCCTCTGCAGATGCCATGGACACAGCTATACACCACTGGAAAAATGCTTTTTCTATGCTACAAGGAAAATCCCACTGGGACTGTTCTATTATCCTGCCAATTCAGATGCTTTATTTCCGTGGACAAAAGGCATTCAATGCAAGACTAACCACAATCACATGTGAATTCAGCTCAAATCTTCATGACCTTCCTCAGCCCAAGCTGGATCTTTACATACAATTTATAGATTGTTTCTCCTACATTTCAATCAAGCAACCTTTACCTACAGAAAATCCTGTGGTTCTTCACTGTGGTCAGAACAACACATGACCAAGAGTAAGCTATGAGATCTAGTTTTCATGCCTTTGAGGACAGAATGATTCCAACAGACTCATTACCCACTACATCTGTAGTGTTGGTTAGCAGTTCTAATCCAGTGGTATTAGTAGAGCTCAAATTTGTGGCAATATAACAATGTGCAAGGTAAAACTTAGTGCAAAAGCCAAATTGGAGAAGCTTGTACCCTAAGTATGAATTGTCAATAGGTTGTGATCCACTGAAGCCCAAGCTAAAAATGCCAACTGCAGAAGACTTGATTAACAAGCATAGAGATTTTTTCTGCCATGGTCCCAATTTTGAGTACTGCAAGAACCAGAAAAATATTTAAAGGAGATATACATATACGCACGCACGCACGCGCACACACACACACACACACACACACACACATATATTATAATAATAGAGATATAGAGATATAAATATAGAGATAGATATTTATTATATATGTATTTCAAGATAAGAAAAATAAGGCTAATTCAAGCCTTGCCCGGTGCAAACAAAAACCAAAATGAGAGTCAGTCATAGACAAGTC
This sequence comes from Coluber constrictor foxii, assembly GCA_038048745.1. Classification (NCBI taxonomy): domain Eukaryota; kingdom Metazoa; phylum Chordata; class Lepidosauria; order Squamata; family Colubridae; genus Coluber; species Coluber constrictor. The sequence goes on from CM075961.1 coordinate 15,199,990, forward strand.
CCAATTACATCACCACAGTCAGCTCATTGTTTTCTGTTTCCTCTATTTTTTCTTTTTAATAGGACAACTAAGGAGCTGAATTCTCCTAGCATACATCAGAAACGGGGGTGGCATGGAATTTATTTCAGTAAAGCAGGAAAAAAAATCTGGGAGAAAAACCTCAAATACAAGACAGCTGACTGATCTGGGGGGAAACCTGAAGGGCAAAAAGTAAAGAGCCCGTTAGTCAAGTAATGAATGAGTTTTTAAATTATTCTCGTTTTTGAAGTCTAAAGTTCAGAAACTGTGGGTCCCATCATTACAAGGTAGCCACAACATAGAAGTGGAAACCCCCCGCCCTCTTTTGAGGAAGTCTGTTTCATCTGCTGCTGCATGTTCAAAGGGCTCCCCCACCCCCACCCCACAGGAGCAATCTGTCGCAACCAGGAAGGGCAGGTGGAACTCAGGATGAGAGAGTGCTTTCCTTTTGTGTTGGCTGGACTTGTGAACGCTGCATCACCTTGTGGCTTTCGACATCTCTAAAATGTTTCTCGACCTGGATGAAGAAGGAGGCAAAGAAGTTAGCACTTGTCTTAGTGGGACTGTTGGTATGCTCATGAAAAGTAGTGGTTGATGTGTTTGGAAATGTTGAATGCAAGATGATGATTTACAGCAGTTTGAAATTGAGGATCACTAATGAACTGTAAACGGGAGTCATTTTTTCTTCTTTAAAGAAAGCTGTCCCTAACCTTTGAAGCGGTGGGGGGGGGGGGGGGGAGAAGAGAACTGGGCCATGTGCACACATGCATGTAGCTTGAGTTGTGTGAGCGGCAGGTTGGTACGTGCACGCATGCAGCTCGACTTGTACAAATGTGTGCACGCGTGCTGGCCCGCCACTTGTGCAGGTTGACCTGCGTGCATGCACATGTGCACTGGCCCATCGCTCACTCAGCCTGGTTCTGAATAGGCCACAGCCCAGTAGTGGACTGTGGCTGGGGGTTGGGGACCCCTGCTTTAAAGGAAGAAAACACAATACCTAAAGGAAAAAACAAGACATTTACCTTAATTAATAACACAGAATGTCTGTCTTCCACTACAAATATTGAAGAATATTGAGGAAATTATACCAGTACCAAGAGATTCTGTATCTGACATACAGAACGTATCTCTCTATAAAACTTCAAACAGGACACACAGACATTTCTCACAGTTCTGCTACTGTAGAATTGTGAAGTTCCATTCTATACTACAAATACAACTACCACTTTAATCATCTGATTTTAAACTGGATCATCTGGATTTAAACTTGCCTCTTGTTTGATAAGATATTTACTTAAAAATAAGTTACAGGTAGCCTTCAATTTATGACCAGAATTGGGATCGGAATTTCAGTCATAAGTTCAGTCGTAAGTTGCGACAGTCACAAGTCTAGGCACCCACATGACCAGAACTGATTTTATTATTGTTTTTACAGCTGTTAAGCAAATCATGTAATCGTAAACTGGAATCCATTCTTCTGAATAGGTGTTTTTTGCCAGAAACTGGCAAAAAAAGTTGCAAACCATGGTCATGTGAGTGCGGGATGCTGCAACCAGTTGTAAATGTGAGCCGGTTGCCAAGTGCCCAAAATGCCGTCATGTAACCATCAGGATGTGCGAGAGACAATTTACAAAAGCTGAAGTGCTTTACCCTTTCCGAGGATACTGTAACTCCAAACTGTTGTTAAATGACCAGTCATAAATCAAGGATTACCTGTATTGCTTGAAACACATGTGTGATGGAATGTGCACCTGCATCAGCAGAGGGGGAAGATTTGCCAATTCAGACCATTCCCAGGAGACCCAGATAAAGAAAGTGCACAGTCCTGAGCTAAAGGGGGTGGTGGTAGTGAAAAGAGGTTTAGGGTAATCACACCATAGACTCTCTCAAGATATATCTAGTATCTTAGAAAGTTATAGCTTTAGTTTGGCAAGAATCTATTAGGTGTAAGCAAATAAAGGATTGGACTTGATTGGATCTCACAATCTTGTCTCTGGGCCTGAGCTTGACAATATGAAGACTACAGTCATACATTGCATCATCATAGTCTGTTAAAGTATTATCACAGAATCAAACACAATTGTTTGAGTTCACAGAATATAATAAGTATAAGCCAGTATTTATGAATTACGGTGACTGGGCTCACACACATGCCAAAATCAAAACACGATATGTGAATTCATTTCAAATTCACTTTTGAATCTGTATGATCAAGGTCAAGCTTGCTTGTGCGGCTATTTTTTGAACCCCATCTTCTCTTTTCCCTGACAGACCTCTGACCATTGTACACAGTACTTACTATTTTGCGTACATGACTTAGGGCACTCCCCTCTTTGCCTTTACAGTTTTCCACTTGATATGGAGGGGCAATGACAACTTCTTCCATCACAACTATATTCTTCTCTTGCCATTTACAATCTTTAATACTGGAGGAAACACAGAGAAATTTGATTGGCTTCACTAATGAAAATTCATGGCCATTTGTAATGGAAAAAGGGAACAGGAGAGTGCTGTTTGTTTTTGTGATCACCTGTCCAATGACTACCTTTTTAACCCAAGAACTAATACTCCTGAACATTCCCATATTAGTTTCTCATGACTGAATTTGCTCTGAGTGTTTTGAAGTATATAATCTTATAAAAAAGCCATTGTTGTTATTTTTTATCAGTGCACAACATTCAATTAAGATTAACATCTGTAAATGCTGAACTTTATTAATTGTTGATATATACAGGTTGGGTTCACATATGCTAAATTATGGTTTTGTCAATGAAATTTGATTAAATTTATACATACAATATGTATTTACAGACATAAATCATAAACAAGGACTTACTTCACACAGTGCTAAATCAAAATCAAACAAACCACGTAATCGCTTAGCATGATATTTAAATGCTGTTGCATGGTTTTACTCAAAATGTCTTTAGACTTGCAAAAAACAAATGTAACATTAGAATCATGTAATAAACTAGGAACAGTGTAATAGCTATTTTAGCTATAAGCTGGTTCTTTTAATGAGCAGCTGTGTACCCTTCACAATATATTAGATTCAATATAATTGTTTTTCGTTATTGAATAAATTTAAACCCTTTGGAAGTAATGTTCCATCTCAAAAAAGTAATTAGTATATACACTGGGATTTGGGAGGGGGTGACTTGTGTAAAGTAAGTTCGCAAGATAAAAATGAGGAAGCCTTCATGAAGCAAAATTCACACAACCAACGTAAGTTCACCAGCAAATAATCATACATCCATTTTCTACCAAATAGCCACCACAACAATTCCAATTATCTGGGTTTAGAATAATCCACCTAGCACTGTGATGGCGAATCTATGGCATGCGTGCCAGAGGTGGCATGCAGCGTCCTCTCTATGGACACGCAAGTCATCGCCCCAGTTCAGTTCCGCCGGACAGCTGGTCTTCAGGTCTCTGCCACGCATGTGCAGGGGTCAGGGCGTGTGCAGAGGGCCATGTGCGCATGCGCAGGGAGCAAGACACGTACAGGGGGGCTGTGTGCACATGCTTGGTGTGTGTGTGCGGGGGCACGTGTGCATACGTGGGGGCTGGGCCGCACGTGCATTGCTTTTTGGGGGTTCAGGCATGCGCACGTGCATTTGCGTGTGTGTGTAGTGTATTTGCACGTGCACGTGCACGCTTTGGGCACTTGGTCCAGAAAAGGTTAGCCATCACTGACCTAGCATATTCAACTTCAAACACAAAAAGTGGGCAAAAAAAATCAATTTCCAAGCACTTGGTTTTCAAGCAAACTGAAAGAAAAACCAAATTAACATCTGCTTGCATTTGCTGGGATCACAGTGCCTGGGAGGGATAAACATACTCCATAGCAATTTCTGCTCCAAAGTTATGTCGTAGTAGTGTGATGGCGAACCTTTTCGGCACCGAGTGCCCAAACCGTAATGTGTATGTGTGCGCACGCCAGAGCACCAGAAACTTGGAGACCAGCACATGTGCTGGAAACCAGAAGAGCAGCTGGTGACGGCGCGTGTGCCCACAGAGAGGGCTCTGCATGCCACCTCTGGCACCTGTGCCAGAGGTTTGCCATCATGATCCTAGTATATTATATCTGTAAAAAGTCCTGCTACTTACGTCTTGTGTATAGTCTGGAATAGTTGCTGTCCTTCCAAAGAGACCCCAGCACTAATTGCATACGCCTGGCTCAGCTTTTCTTCCTTCTCCATCCGTGCTTTGTTTGCAAGCTATAAAGGTGCATGAGAGATGCAGTGACCTTAATCTTCAAATGGAATTTGATTTTCAGGAACACAGAGTCTGGATGACATAGATGGGGCAAATCCCATCTCATGAAGTTAAGCTCTTTAAAAACTCTCCAAACAATGTAAAACAAAGATAATTTTAAAATATGGAAGCAATTAGGTACTTTTAAAATTAAAGTGAACGAGGGGGAAAGGTGAGGGACAACAAAGTACAGGTGACATAACCCAACCTAATATCCAAAGCCAAGAATTCTTGGAGTTGAAGTCCACAACATCATAAAGTTGCCAAGTTTGAGAAACACCGGTCTAGAAGAAATATAGAAAATGCTCCACACACAGCTTTATTTGTGGGAAAGAGATTTGGGACTGCAGTTTTCCATAACTAAATCCATTTCTTTTATTTCTTTGGCAATAACTAAACTGTGGCTACTGAACAACACCAACAAGCCTCCATGTTTTTTCACTCAATTAACAAGTGCCAATGAAGACTGACAGATGAAGAAGTCACTTAATTGGGAATATAGTCTCAACAGGCATATAAAGAGCTATATTTCTATAGACAAACCCATTTATTTTATTCATTCATTCATTCATTCAATTTTTATACCGCCCTTCTCCTGAAGGACTCAGGGCAGTGTACAGCCACAATAAAACAATATAAGATACAAAATTTAAAAGCAATTAAAACAAATTAAATACTTTTGGCCCTTCCGTTAAAAAACTCACAAATTTAACAAAATTGCACTACCATAACCCTGAAAGGCAGTGGTACGAAACTCTGACCTTATACTGTAGAGGTAAATATTTATGCGAGATGCAATACTCACTTGGTATGACTGTAAATACTGCTGTACACCTGCAACCCATTTGTTGCATGTCCAATCCAAAGCCAGATTACTTGACTCTTAATACATACTGTACATTGAAATGTGTATTAGTTTTCCAAATCTCACATGTAACATGTACAAAATGATGAACTTCTGAACATTTGATTTCTCACTCCCATTATTTCTACAAAATGCTTACATCTATGTAATCAATCCCAAATTCAAGCAAGCAAAAGTTAGACCCTCTATGGCAGGGGTGTCAAACTGATGGCACCACGTGACGTATCGGGACTTTTTTCCCCTTCACTAAACCGGGCACAGGCGTGGCTAGCGCATGACGCATCTGGCCCGTGGGCCACAGGTTTGACAGCCCTGCTCTATGGCTAAAGGAAGAGCCTTAAAATCAGTAACCTGGAGACAAGGCTTTTAGGTAAAAAGGGGGAAAAACTGATAAACAGCTGGCCCACTGCCTTAACAGGGACAACCTCATTCTAGTGATAAACAAGAGGGTAAACCAGCTTTCTTGAATCTAGCATTCTCCTATCCAGTCCACTATAATCTATAATCATATATAACACTGAGGGAAAGCTGCTTTGTCCAACTAAAATACATCAGAGAAATGAGATATTAGTTGAACAATAAACTACTCTCAAGATTAAGAATGCATTTAAAGAAATGGCTATGATACTTTATGTTGCCTGAAAGTTGTTACGGGTTATATTTCCAAATTGAGGGTAATGAGAAATTTAAAGGAAGAGAGCTGGACATTTAAATTTAAGATGATTAGACATGTGAACACAAAACACATGCTTTGTCAAAAGTTGCTCCCAATTTGCCTGTCCAAGCCTGCAGCTGGCTTGCACAATAAGAATGGGCAGCCAACTGTGGCTTGGATTTTGAAATATGGTTAAACTATTCATCACTACTGTGACTGGCAAGTGATCTTCTGCTGGCTTATAAATTCCAATGTAGCAGCATATTCACAACCCAAACGGTGTCTCTCGCAGTGTACAGATTAGCAAAGTTCAGTATTTTTATCTGTTATTTTAAACTTCCAGCCTTTCAAAATGAAAATATTTTTGTTGTGTGGCAAGAGAAAAGTCAAAGTTGACCAAGTACTACTAGTAAAAGTCAAGAAAATATGATGAAATGTATTTATTTCTTGGCCAAGCCAAACCCAAATGAAATAATTTGAACTGTTAATGAGGAGGATTGCACAACTTTAGTACTGCAATTTTATAAAATGAATAGAGTTTGAGAATTCCTGGATTAGGCAATATTTAACAAGTAAATCACCAGAAAAAATAACTTGAAAACTATTTAGTGTTGCTACTCAAACTACACGATTAAGAACATCAAGATGCATTGCGGCGAGACAGTTGGGATAGCAGGGCTCTACAAAATCCTGTCCAATTCTTCCTTGTTGGAGGGCCTTAAGGGGCCAAAGTCACCCTGGAGGGGTGACGAAGAAAGGAGGGATCACTTGCTGATTGCGGGAAAGCGGCGGCTCTTTCTGCTTGATCTGAGGCACCCTCCCGACCAACAAAGAAAAGAGATAGCCATTATGGCTGAACTGAAGCTGGGGCAACTGAAGAAAGAAATTAGCTGGAGCAGTTTGTGAACAGTGGATTGGAACTGGGTGAGGCAACTTTCAATTTCTATACTAGAGACCTAACCCCAAATAAAAGAACTTTTGAAAGATTCTCTAAAGTGCTGAAAGCAGCGAGCTAACACATAGAGATTATAGACCCAAAAGAGAAAGGAAATTTTAATGGGAGACTATAAGTTCTAAAATATAGAAAGATTGGACTAGAACTTGTAGTATCGTGAAAAGTGATTTTAATTTGTTGACAATATTGTTTGAATATTAGAAGAAAATGTATAAAGAAAAATAGATTCTGTGACTATTTGGCAATCAATTGCTTAACACTTTGTAAGCCGCCCTGAGTCTTTGGAGAAGGGCGGCATATAAATCAAATAAAAAAAAAAATCAGACTATTTGTCTTCCTCTCTGTTTTAATGCTGGAACTTTGGGCTGGGGTGCCATCTACTGGTGGAAAAAAGATACTAACTATACTATACTGGAAAATACCTTGAAACTCAGGATTGATAAGAGAAAGGGAAATAGAGTGCAAACAACACCTGGAAGGCTTTTTGTTTTGTATCTATTTGCTTTTTGGCTGGTTGGGAGTAACTGGTAAGCCTTCTGAAGATTATAAACAGCAGGAATCGTCCTTGAAACTGAACATTTGACTATGTGAATGAATGAGACATGGGGAAACCTGGTGGGTTATTCTGGGTTATAAATGCTGCTCGATAGAACATCTTACAAGGCTAAAGAAGAAAAGTTAAACAAGACCTACAAATTCGAAAAATTGAGAGGGAGCAAATTGGCAGATCCTGAGGATTATAAACATTGTGCATTTTGAGGAACAGTTCCGGGATTGACTAATTTTTTCTAATATTGGCCTTTTGGTGTGATGGACAATTGGGACACTGGGATGTTGGTAGATTAATTTAATGGGCTAAGAATTACTGAATAAAGTAAAATGTCACAACAGGGAGAATTAGATGCATCTCAAAAAGAAATACTATTGATGCTTCAATGTATTCAGGAAGCTATGACAAGGAACCATAGGGAGATGAAGGAACTGATACATGACACAGATGTGAGATCAGGAAATTCTCCGCAAATGATAATGAAAAATGTACAAGAAATTTAAGAAATAGAGGAGAAAGAAGAGTAGAGGAAGAAATAGAGACGACAAATCAACAAATGATACAAACAGATAAAGATGAGGAAGTGATAGTAAAAATTCCTGAAATGGAGCACGCAGACCATGCTTTAAGAGCTCAAAATATAGAAGAGGACAAAGAGAAAGAACTCCCAGGAGTGATGAGTCACTGATGGGCATGCTGGAGATTCGACAGTGAGAGGGAGATGTAGAGGCAGACAAAATATTTAGATTAAATAAAAGTGATGTAAGGAGATGCAAGATCCCAAGGGAGGAGTATGGGAGATTGGTCAAAAAATCAATAAGAGTTGAAATACTAAAAAGGGCAAGAGATGATCGATAGATATAGAATACTTCTTAATATAAGATTTGCTTAAGAGTTAGAAAATAGAGGTAGAAATTAGAAAGGGGGAAATATTACTAGGTATACTGCTATATATTACAATTAACATGTAGATGCAAATGTTAGACGTTTAAAGACTATTATCAGATATACCTGAATAGTACTATTATTGTCATTAGTATTGAGCATAAAGTAAATTGATCATTACTATTAATTCAACTATTATCATTAATTATCAGAATTCTTTTGTAAACCTAAAATGACTCAGACAATACACTGTCTTAAGCACCTATGTATGTTTAAGGAAAAAATGGATAAATATATATTTTTTTAAAAGAACATCAAGATGCAGTTTAAAAGCCAAATGGAAATACACAGTTTATGCTGTGAATAGTTTGTGAATGGTAGCTTCAGTATTTTCAATGACTTGAAAACCCATCTTCACAAGATTCTTACCTTGGTAACATTGAGTGAAGCTAAAGGTGGGGGTGTTTCTGTGCGGTCATTGATTATGTTAACTTCTGATACATACTGTAAATTTATAAGCAAGATATCTGCATGGTTAGGTTTACCACTTGAAGAAGGGCATTCTGGGGAAAAAACATTAAGGAAACATACAAAGGTTGTATGATACAAGAAAATGATAACTTCCATGAAGGAAGAATTTATATTTATGGTAACATTCAATATAATGAAGATTGCCTCCTGAGAATAGTTGCAAACAAAGTCAACAGCACAGGATTCATTCACTTAAAATATTGAGCAAGAAGCGCTAACTAAACCAAACCCCACCCCCATTTTCTTAGTGGCTTTATCAGTTCCACTGTAAAACTGCTGTAAGGGCACACAAAACCTCTGTGGACTGTTCATATACATCCATGAGGCTGCTGTCAAATCACCCTGAATACTAATTTCATTGTAATAAAATTAACAAGCTTTTGGGATCAGATCAAAGATTTACTTTTTCAGCCTCCTACCATATGCAACAGCGTCTTGTGCTGCTACTCTGCAACACCATTGGATAGTCCTTTTCCTCCGTGAAGATGCCAGATAGACCATTGCATTGCTAGGACATGTTATCCCAAACCTAGCTTCTTGCCTTTCAATTGCTATAAATGTACTGTATATCACACTGAAATAGTATATTAACCTCTATCACTCAAAGTCAACTTCGAGTTCTTCCTCAATTCAAGAACTATGGCCCATAGCAGTTACAAGACATAACTATTGAAGACTGAAAGCACCTTTCTCTTTTGCCACAAATCTTTCCAACTCAAATTGCATTCCAGTTCACATAACAGTATAAGATATCCCAAACCAAATACGCTCAGGATGGATTTACATATACGCACACACTTATCACTCAATAGCTACATCAAAAGCAATTGCATAAACAGCAAATGAAGACTTACAATTTACAGGCTTGCATACAATGCTTTCCAAAGACAATTATTAATACATTTAGATTACTATCCATCAAATGTTGAGAAATCACGTATTACATTTTCTGTGTTATATCAAGTGTAGATGCTTTTCTACCAAGTCAAGGCTGTCTCCAACTTCCTCAGGTTTAACTTAAATCTTCACTCTCAATAAAAAACCCTGCACCAGTCTCCAGTCCTCCTACTCCACCAAGCACCTGCCATGTACCCTAGCTCCATAAATTATATATTCTTAACATATCTAATTTTTCTTCCATTTCTATTACAATGCCAGAAAGCACTTTCTGGACTTCAGTTTTCACATCTTATCCATCCATTAGCATATATAGATATATATCCGTCCAAAGTCGCTAGGGTCCCGTGGGCCGCGGTTTGGATACGCCCACTATACAGGTTCACCTCTTGCTCCAGATTCCCCATTCCATATTGAAACAGTAATTGCCTGGCTCAACTAATACCCAGACAGCACTTCAGTCAAGTCTTCTCTTTCAAATTAGGCCCCCTCCCCCAAAACCACGCTCATAGGTTTCCGGAGTCTTTGACGTAGAGCTCACTAAGGCAACAGCCCGAACCTTTCTAAATCTGTCACAGATCCTCAAACTGCCTCTAGCTGCTGAAGAGGGAGGGAGGGAGCGAGCTCACGTGCCCCCTTACAGCCTCCTTATAAACCCGGTGCCGGCGCCCCCTTGCCCTACCCCTCTTCCAGTCAGGATACTGAGTGCCAACATCTTGCTGGGGTAATCAAAAGCCACCACCTCGCCTTGCAGCCGCTGCTCCTGGCAAGTCCGGCACGACACCTGACTGCCCACACTGAAGTACTCGCCCGGGGCCGCCATTTTGTTTCAGGTCCAGGCCCCCTTCGCTCCCCAACCGCGCCTCTGCAACCTTCGCCGAAGTGGCAGAAGGGAAGGCGCGAAGAAACGGAGCGCCGAAACCGATCCCGGTGCGCTCGACTCTTTATTTAGCCACCTGGCTCCCTCAGCCTAGGCGGAGGGGGGGGGGAAGGACGAGTGGCCAAGGCGACGGGCGCCCGGTCTGTACGTCAGCCACGCACGCACGCACGCACGTACGTGATGTCACCTCGCAAAGCTAGAAGCGGTTGGTTAGCTGTTCGGCGGTTCCTTCTTAGGGAGGGGTTCCCCTTCCAACGTTCAGAAAGAATGTGGGACGGAGAGGCCGGTTAAAAGGGGCGGTCGCCGGGAAACGGGTGGGTCCTGGAAGGACAACGGGGTGGTCCTGAGCCGGCGAATCTCGGGGGGTGGGGGAGGTTGGAGGAGTTTGGGCTTTATGCAAGTTTTCATTGAAATAAACCCGGGTAAGATTTGCTTGAATTTGTTCTCAGTAAATGGGCATAGAACTTCACCCTTACTACGAGGAGATGCGTCGCGGATATGATTGTACATACAGTTTGTGTAGTAAAGGCTGCTTCTGAGCAAGCACGCTTACCTCTTCGAGAGTAAATTTAACCCGCAATAAAACTGCTGTCAAGAATAATTTGGGGTTCCAACTCGAGCCAGGGCTGCGCAACAATAAATAAAAGTGAGGTCCAGACAGCTGTGAGGAAAAATATTTATTCCTTATTTGGGGGGTTGAGGAAGTTTGCTAATTTTAGTTGATTAACTTAGTTTCAGCTTAACTGTCGATTATTGAGTGGAGACACTGATTCTCAGTCCGTTGTGGATTCTGTTAATGTTTTAAGGGAAGATGGAAACGGTAAAGAATAAAATATATTTGGATATATGGTGGATGAACTCATGGAAATTTTGCAGGGACTAGTATCTCAAGGTTGGAAATGTACTGCCCATTAGGATGCAATTGTAAATGCTGTTTTGAGGCGAATAAATTGAACTGCATTTAGTTGGGATAAAAAAGTTAGTACCGTTTATTTATCAGTTTAATAGCCTGTCTTTCCTTCATGAGATTAAGATGGTGACCACAGCATGCTGCTGTTCCAGCAAAAAGATAGAGACCAGGCCAAGCTCTTCAATGCAGGAAAGAGTTTATTGTGCACGGTTCAAACCGCCCTAAGGCAAACAAAAGTCTGAACCCCAAAGAGTTCCTCGGGACTAGTATTTATATCATTTCAACTACATGTACATATCAGAGAACTTTGCTTCTAACACGTAGAAACTAACCTTCATCAATTTACACGGATCAAAGAGGAAAGGAAATAATAAACACCCCCTGACACATTCATGTTATCTGGGAAGTGTCTTAAGACAAAACATAAGAAGATTAGGGACAGGAAGACGCCTCTAGGGCAATAAAGGAAGCATCAGTTGTTATCTGGGCATATACATGACATTTGGGGTGCAATAAACAGTAAATCACAGGATGCATTTATTTTGGGTCAAGACACCCTTTACAGATAGGGACCTCTGTCAAATACCTTGGTCAAGCCAGCAACCTTTTATGGCTCGGGAGAGGAAAGTTACCCAGGGCCAAAATGTTAAGACCCTAATATTTGGGGTATAATCCAATATCAGAATTTGTGCTGCCTTATATCCCCCCTTTGTGACTCATCTGATTTATCCAGAAGAGTCACACACTCAGGTTCCTCTCCCGGCTGGAGCCGTTCATATTCCCACAAAGCCATTACCTGAGCAGTTGTCTTTCGCTCCACCAGCAAGGATAGACTTCGAGAGATAGTTTTAACAAAAAGAGGCAATATACATGGGAGAAAAATACATCCTGCAGCTATTAATCCAACAAGGCCCATGATGGCTTGAAGACCTGGTAATTTTGGCCACCAACCTGAAAACATATCTCCCCAATGCGGACCCTTCCAGGTTTGGACGGGTACATGAGCTATTTTGACCATTTTGTCTGTGATTTCCTTAATAATCCTTCCGCTGTCATCTATCTCTATACAACAATTAGTCAAATTAAACTTTCCACATACCCCCCCTTCTTTCGCCAATAGGTAGTCCAGAGCTAGTCTATTCTGCATGACATATGTCCTTGATTTAACACTCTCCCTAGCTAATTGAGTAAGCCCTTTTACAGTTTCATTGGTGATAATCTCAACTACTGCCTGTAAACGAATTAGACGATTCAGCATGTCCACGGGGGTACGATAGCCAAACATGCCATCTTCCGCCCATGTAACCGGTCCATAAACTTCTATAATTCGTTCTGCAGGCCATTCTTCGTTATCCCAACGGTGATTACCTCCTACTCTAACTTTACTTATAGCAGAAGTATCCACATGTCGTTTTCTTCGTTGATTCCCCACCTCATCGTATACTGGCACGCCTAAAACCTGTCGTGTTTTAAGGGGAAGTAAAAAGAATCCTGGTCTGATGATCCCCAGGACACAGGCTCCACACCAATTCTTAGGTAGATACCCATATGCCATCTTACCACAAATCCAATATAGCCCGTCAGGAGCCAGCCATCCAAGGGTTTGGTTGTCCGGATCCTTGAGAAAGGTTAATCCGTTTACTTCGAACAGAGCTGTTTCGTCAATACCCTCTGTGGCATTACTTCCTGACCACCATATCTTACTCTCCCATTTTCCTGTGCATATGAGGTTTCCTACCTGTTTGCATCCAGGTTGAGCCTTCCTTTGGAAACATACATTTCCTACTAAACTTGTGGTGAGTGTCCAGTCTCCATCTTTTCCTTTATTGTAGGATAGGTTACCTTGCTGATCCATCTCTAATACTGTGGAATAATTTAACTCCTGGGCTTCCCATGGCCATTTTTCTCCCATGTTAGTACCTCTGCATACAAAACAATTTGATACATTCAGAGTATGGGCTATGTCTTCTGCCAATTTGACAAAGGTATTTGTTACATGGCTAGGAATTTCAGGTATATTTAATTTTTCCATTTCCAGATAATACGACCAAAACAGTCCTTTCGTATCTTTGGTTGCCCTCGTGATCTTGGTAACCTGCCATCTAAGGGTCACCAGGGGATCTCTGCCTTTGGCATATATTCCTAGTCCATACTCCTCCCTCCATGTTCGGGTGGGGGTGCAGATGATTTTTATAGGATTACATTTATTTTGTTGACAATCGCTACTCGCTACCCCATTTTCCAGTCTACATTTCTGTGTACTTCCTGGTGGATCTCCAGACCATATGACCGCACAAGACCAGTACGGGCAGTAACTATATGTATCCCTATCATTACATTCCCCCTGTTTTCGACACATATACTTCTTTTCTAACATATAACTCCTTTCCCATTCTAAAGTTCCACACGTCGGCTTCCACACCTCACAATTGAGATTGATAGCAAAACAAGCATCAAATGACAGTTCGACTGGATTACCTAACGTCCTAAATTCTGTTCTATTCACTAACTCCTCCCTCCCACATACTGTTGTGTATATTGCCATCTCATAAGTAGTTATCTGTTTGGCCTCCGCCGGGTTATAACATTGTACCTTGTTATTTAACTTACACATGTGGTATATGGTGTCATTTACCTGGCATGTTGTAGGGACATGTTCCTGGCACCCCTCCGGTTTTTGAGTATGATAGACCAAAGTTTTTGAGACTCTCATGCCCTGTAATGTTGTGTGGATACATGGACTACAGTCCTCCTGACTTGTAGACGGCATTGCTGGAATTCCAAAATCACTCTGTATTCCTACCATCCACACACTCATCCACATCCACCCAAATCCAACAATCTTCATTCTTGGCATCTTCCCGGTCCCTTTGTTCCCTATACCAGCGTTCCCTTGATATAACTTCAATCGTGGGGCTAGGCTTAAGGGTATAATAGAACCCCTCTGCATCTATCACCAGGTAGTGTACTAACACGTCTTCTATAATTTGAATGTCACACTCTATCGTACAGCCTATACATAAAACACAATCTATACAGTGAGAACAACAACAACACTCACACCCACAGTTACAAAACCAGCACATTGAAGGAGAGTCCCTTGTTCTGTTCCGGTGGACCGACAGGCAGCTTCCAGCGCGTCTGAACTCCTTTTATCTGTGAGGGATTCACGCTAATCCGCCCGATGGTTAGAGAGTAGAGCGACTGCAAATTCAAATGTCTTTGGTTTGCCCCAAAGTTTCTGCTTATATCTGTAAAACACAATAATCAGTAGAGCTAATCCCACAATCATCCACAGCACCCACACCCACGGTTCTTCCCACATAGGCCCGCAGCAGTCTTCAATTTCCTATTGGAACCTGGATTCTGGAACAAAGCAGGGTTGCATATCTTCTGTTAGTTGGCTTGCAGCGGATCCCCGCAGCAGAGACACAGCAGAGTAACCTATCATGGGGAATAGAAAAGCTTGCTTTAAGCACGTTTAAATGTCAACTTTGTTGGATGTTGCTTGTCCATGGACACTTTCCAGCTTGTTTCCGCTGCTGCCTTGACTCGCGTCCAATGGATCCATGATTTTGACTCTGCAATCTTAATAGCAAGTGGAGAAGTCATAATAACAACGAAAGGTCCTTTCCATCTTCCTTCTAGCGGCTCTTTCTTCCAGTGCTTTACCCACACTTGGTCCCCAGGTTTAAATGGATGACAATGAGTGACTAGTCTGGGGGGCACTTGTTCCATCACATATCGTTGGATCTTCTCAACTTGCTTATTAAGTTCCTGTACCATTTCCATATTCCAAACCCCCCCCTTTATGTCCCAAGTCAGGCCATCTGGCCAGATTCCTCCGCAGCAGTCCTGGCGGACGGCCAAACATTAACTCATATGGGGATAATTTATGTTGGCCTCTAGGCGAATTTCTGATCGCATATAAGGCCAGTGGTAAAGCATCTGGCCATTTTAAATGACTATCTATACAAATCTTAGTTATCCTTTCTTTTAGGGTGCGGTGAAATCTCTCTACCTGCCCAGCCGACTCAGGATGGAACGAACTGTGAAACCTCCATTTTATCCCCACTGCGGTGGCTACTGCCTGATTAATATGATGAATAAACTCAGGCCCATTGTCTGAAGATATACGACTGGGGATTCCAAACCTGGGGATAATCTCCTTTAGTAACACTCGGGCTACTTCCCGAGCTTGCTTAGTCTTAGTTGGAAAGGCTTCCGGCCACCCCGTATACATATCTACTATAACTAACATAGCCTTGAACAAACCACATCTAGGCATATCAGTAAAATCTATCATAACATACTCCATGGGGATGTATGATCGTGGTATGGCACCAGGGGGCAGCAGCGGTCCTTGTCTTGGATTAACCTTTGCACAAGTAACGCATCTTGCAACCGTTCCTGTTACAATCCCCACCAATCCATTGATGTAATAATCCCTGCCTAGGGCCTGCTCCAGAGCTGTTTTTCCCATATGTGTAGTTTCATGGGCTGACTGAGCCAATGTCCATGCTATGGAAGACGGTACAAAAATCCTTCCATCTGGTAACACATACCACCCATCTTTAATTTGGGCTTTCAGATCAGTCACTGCTTTTATACTTTCCTGCTGTGAATATGTTGGTTTCAGCTCGGAGGGCAAGTCCATGGCGACACAAATAGATAAGTCCGGCAAGGGCTCATCCCGTTTTGCTGCTTCCCTAGCCTCTACGTCGGCTGCTCTATTCCCCAATGCCACCTTGTCCTCGCCCCTTTGATGTCCTTTACAATGCATGACTGCTACTGCCTTGGGACCGTTAACAGCCTCAATTAAACGACTGATGAGATGTCCATGCAAAATATATTTCCCTGCTGAATCTCTAAACCCTCTTTCTTTATATACAGCTCCATGTGCATGCAATGTAAGAAAGGCATATTTGCTATCCGTCCAAACGTTTAGTGTCTTTCCCTTGGCCCTTTCTAAAGCCCGTATCAATGCCCATAGTTCAGCTACCTGAGCGCTATGTCCACCCCCTAATGGACCACTTTCCACCACTTTTTCATCATCTACAATAGCATAACCTGCTACCCGTCTCCCATTTATAACATAACTTGACCCATCCGTATACCAATTAAGTTGTGCATTGGGCAACAGAATATCTGTTAAATCGGGTCGTGTGGAATAAACTTTCTCCAATACTTGTAAACAATCATGCTCAGAGACAATTTCCGTGGGCAACAAAGTTGCGGGATTTAACCGGTTAGATACTACCAAACATACCTGTGGATTTTCAATCATAATAGCCTGATATTTTGCCAACCTTTGTCCACTAATCCATAAGTGTCCCTTAGTATCCAGTTATAGACTGAACCGCATGGGGGGAATGCACAATAATAGGACAAGAAAAAGTGAGTTTATTACAATCTTGAATTAATTCTGCAATTGCAGCCAATACCTTCAAACAATGAGGCCAGCCCTTGGCCACGCCATCTAACTGTTTTGACAAATAAGCTACAGGTTGTTGCCAACTTCCCAAAGGCTGAGTGAGGACTCCCAAAGCAATGTTTCTACAAGTGTCCACAAACAGGTTAAAAGGTTTCCTTAAATTAGGTAGAGCCAAAGCTGGGGCCCGAGTCAGTGCCAGTTTGATGTCCTTAAAAGCCTTCTTCTGCTCCCCTCCCCACT
The DNA here is from genome assembly GCA_038048745.1 of Coluber constrictor foxii. Classification (NCBI taxonomy): domain Eukaryota; kingdom Metazoa; phylum Chordata; class Lepidosauria; order Squamata; family Colubridae; genus Coluber; species Coluber constrictor. The sequence goes on from CM075961.1 coordinate 15,217,067, forward strand.
CAAGGGGTTCAACATTAGCTCCTCTGGTGGCTGCATACAAGGGTGCTGCCATCAAAGCAAAATTGGGGATCCAGATACGGCAAAACCCAGCTAATCCTAAAAAGCTCCTCAATTGTCTTTTTGTCCGGGGTTCTGCCAGCATCAGGACCGTCCTTTTCCGCTCTGGTCCTAAAGCTCGCCTTCCCCTCTCAATATCATATCCCAGATATCGAACCTTCCTCTGCACCAATTGAGCTTTCTTTCGTGATACTCAATAACCACATTCTAATAACAACTCTAACAACATCTTAGTATTGTCCCAACATAAATCCTCTGTCAATCCTGTGATCAAAACATCATCTACATACTGTAATATAGTATCTCCAGGTTGTCGAGGCACATAATACTGTAAGTCTTTTGCTAACGCTGTCCCAAACAATGTGGGGGAGTTCTTGAATCCCTGAGGCAGCCGAGTCCAGGTATATTGCATTTTTGTTCCAGTATGAGGATTTTCCCACTCAAAAGCAAACAATGGCTGACTTACGGGGTGAATAGGAATCGTAAAGAAGGCATCCTTTAAATCAATAACAGAAAACCATTCAGCCCGTGGTGGAATTAAACTCAGCAGAGTGTATGGATTGGACACAGCTGGGTGTAAGGTGACCGTCCGGTCATTCACAATTCTCAGATCCTGGGCCGGTCGATAAGACCCATCTGACTTTTTAATTGGGATTATTGGAGTATTCCAGGGGGACTGAATAGGTATTAAAACCCCCGCTTCCAAATATCTCTGAATGCTTTCATAAATAGCGCAAATCGCTTCCCAAGAAACGGGACGCTGCCTTATACTCACAGGCATCGCTCCAGGTTTTAGTTCCACCACCACTGGGGGGTGGTGAGCTGCAAAACCTGGCGGGTTATCCTCAGCCCATAATCCCGGCACTTCAAACAACTTCCACCTCTCATCGTTTTCCCTCTCTTCAACCTGCCTCCCTACCATCAACCTCCAAGTCTCCTCCGGAGAGTGTCTTATAGTCACTCTTTGGCGACCCTCATCAAATGAAATGGTTGCCCCTAATTTGCTAAGCAGATCCCTACCTAACAATGGAACGGGACATTCAGGAATATACAAGAATTCATGCTGTATTTCAGCTCCCTTGAAATCACATATCACTGGTTTTAAGATTTGTCGCCCCAAGACTTGTCCTGATACCCCCTGGACTTGAATTTTATGGGCTCCTGGGGCTGCAATCTGCTTATTGACCACGGACCTCCCTGCTCCTGTATCTACCAAGAACGTGGTTTGCTGACCCCCTATTTTTAATGTCACCAACGGCTCAGGCGGGGGGTCTTCCAAGCCTGGTCCCCGTCAATCCGACCAATTCATATCTGCCAATCCAATACTTTCTGCTTCTTGCTGTCTCACGCCCTCTCTAAATCCTCTGCCAAACCCTCGACCTGATCTCATCTGTCCAAATCCTCTACTCAAACCTCCTCTCTGTCCTCTTTCTCCCCTTCTCCCAGAGAACTGTCCCCGCATTCCTGACCCAAAATCCGGTCTTCTCATCCCTCTACCTCTCGCCATCCGCCTCGGGCATTCTCTCTGCCAATGTCCTTCCCCTTTACAGTAGGCACATTGGTTAGGACCCAGGGGAAAACTCTGAGACGCACCCCCTTGCATCCCACTTTGCAACGCTACTGCCAACAACTCAGCCTTCTTATTCATTCGTGCTTCCTGCTCTTTCTTCTCCACCTTATCCCTATTTGCATATACCTTCCTTGTGATCTCCAACAATTCACTCGTGTTCTTTCCCAACGCACCTTCTAACTTTTGCAACTTTCTTCTGATATCCCCATAGCTCTGCGCAATAAATCTTTCATTCAACATCCTCACATTATCACCTTCTCTAGGATTCACTTGAGTATACAACTCATATGCCTCAATTAGTCTCTGGAGGAAACTCTCCGGACTCTCATCTGCTTTTTGAATGACCAGAGACGGTTTTGACATGTTCAATGGGGGTTTTCCTGCCTGTCTAAGAGCTTGAACTACCAGATTCTGGTATTGCTTCAATTTAGTCATGTCATCTGGTTCTCTGGGATTCCATCCCGGATCTGCCTCCGGGGATCTTCGTGCTACCTCTGGTTGAATATCATCCTCATTGGGAAGGCTCGCTCTCACACACTTTCTAACAGACGCCTTCCACCTCTCTCTCTCTTCTGGAGACAGCAACGTATTCAATAGCTGTTGTATATCCTGCCACGTTGGATTATGTGTCTGCATAATAGTTTGAAACAGATCTGCCATCTCAGTAGGCTTGGTAGTTAATGGCCCATAATGCTGTTTCCAGTTTAAAAGATCAGTAGTGGTAAATGGCACGTACTGAAAAAGGGGCCTGTATCCCTCCTGTCCCTGTTGATTCATTACTATCTGATCCACCTGACGTAGAGGTGCCACAAAATCCTGCTTAGCAGACTTCAACTTAGCTGTAGCCGCACGAGTTTTCATGCCCCCCCGGTCTTCTCCTCCCACGGCCCCCAAGTCATCATCATCATCCTCTCCCTCACTCTTACTACTATCTCTAGGCGAATGACTCTTCTTAACTTTAGGCTTCGCCCCAGGATCGCTCATACGCCTCTGATTTCCCCCTCCGCTTCCCCCAACAGCCCCCTGCTGTTGCTGAGCCCCGGGCTGCTGTTGTTGTGCCGGTGGCCACGCTGGGGCGTAAGGGGGCGGTCTAACCAAATCCTCTGGCTCTTCTGCTAATACCTTTCGATGGGTGGTATATTCCTCCTTTTCATCTCCCGGTATCCTTCCTTGCTTACACCGCAACCCCCTACTTTTCCTGCTTGTTCTAGATACGTACAACCTAACCATCTCCGCTTGGCATTGCAACAAATCATCAGCTTTCTCCGTTAAAGCTCTCGCCCATTGATCGATATAGGGAAATTGGTCAGGATATTTATCCTGATTCACTACTATCACCCCCCACAGTTTATCCACTAATCCTTCCCTAAAAGATCCTTGAGGGGGCCAGCCAGTCCCCATTAGTGGCCATACATTTCTACATAGAAATTTTAATCGGTCTTTTGACCCTTTCGGGTATGAGGGATTGCTGAAATAATTATCAAAACCTTTTAACATGCATGCCAACGGAGTGTTGGGCACGCTTTGAGTCCTCCCCATCCTGTCACACTGCCGTCGACTCAGAGCCCCGGAACTCACGGTCACTGATGAGAACTGCGGTGGCTTACCCAACCCACACAACCTGACACGGACTTCGTTAGGGTCACTGCCCCGAGTCCAAGGGATGGATCAGATCCCTTCTTCTGTCTACAAATGAGACAGGTACAATACTTTTACTATATACTTGCCTGAGACGTTTCTACTCCTCCCCTTCCTGGCCAGGAATTTGTTCAGACCACCTTTCCTGCACTGCAGGGTTCTTGGACTCGATCTGAGCACCGTCAGTCCCACAGGGCTGCCGCTGCCGTCTCCCGGAGAGATACCCCCGTGGCGCCTGGAGAATGTTCGGGAGCGACTTCCCGATGGTCCCGAGGGGTTGAACGGTCCTCAGTGAAACATCGCCTCGTGCCTGGTCCCACCAGAGTCGCCAGCTGTTCCAGCAAAAAGATAGAGACCAGGCCAAGCTCTTCAATGCAGGAAAGAGTTTATTGTGCATGGTTCAAACCACCCTAAGGCAAACAAAAGTCTGAACCCCGAAGAGTTCCTCGGGACTAGTATTTATATCATTTCAACTACATGTACATATCAGGGAACTTTGCTTCTAACACGTAGAAACTAACCTTCATCAATTTACACGGATCAAAGAGGAAAGGAAATAATAAACACCCCCTGACACATTCATGTTATCTGGGAAGTGTCTTAAGACAAAACATAAGAAGATTAGGGACAGGAAGACGCCTCTAGGGCAATAAAGGAAGCGTCAGTTGTTATCTGGGCATATACATGACATTTGGGGTGCAATAAACAGTAAATCACAGGATGCATTTATTTTGGGTCAAGACACCCTTTACAGATAGGGACCTCTGTCAAATACCTTGGTCAAGCCAGCAACCTTTTATGGCTCGGGAGAGGAAAGTTACCCAGGGCCAAAATGTTAAGACCCTAATATTTGGGGTATAATCCAATATCAGAATTTGTGCTGCCTTACTCCTCTTCCAACATTTCCCCACTACAATTGTGTTGGATTGTGAAATAATTCCCCATTATCAGGTTCCTAAAGGTGGACATGAACCTCTAATCCAGGGGTGAAATGTTTCCAGTTTGGACTGGATCGCCTGATCCGGTAATGATGGCTGCGGGTGGTTCAGAGAACCACTAGCAAAAATCCCTGCCCCCCTTCCCCCCCCCCCCCCATGCCCAGCTGAACCGCACGATCATCAGAGGCTGGTTTTTTTTACTTTTAAAAGTATTTTTTCTACAACCTCTTCGGCTGAAAAAATACTTTTAAAAGTTTTTTAAAAAGCCTCTGATGATTGTGCGGCTCAGCTGGGATCATCAGAGGCTTTTAAAAGCATTTTTTCTACAACCTGTTTGGCCAAAGAGGTTGCAGAACAAATGCTTTTAAAAGTAAAAAAAAAAAAGTTGGCCATGCCCACCCAGTTGTTATGGAATGAAGGGACCAAACAACATTCCTGGGTCAGCCAGAGAGAGTTTATTTCCAGAGGTTCAAAGCCAAATTTGTACCTGAAACTTTGAACAAAGAAAACAGCTCTGATAGACAGTTTATATATGTTTCCAAGACAAAGGATTCGGTGAGATCATGCATTTTCCATATATGGTTAACATGAGCTCATACATTTTCTATATATGGCTAACATACACTTGTTATATGATAATTGACATTTCCTAATTACTAAACCATTAGTAAACCATTATTTTTGGTTTATAAGATTATCTTAGTTTAGACAACCTTCCTTAAGTGCTTGTAGTTGCTAATGGGAAATGTACTGCTATCCTTGGGTCGTAAGTGACTTTTTGTAACATACATATCTTTGTGTCTTTGACAGTGATGCCCATCAAATGTTTTCCATATGGCTTGTCCTTCCTTGGTAGCTAGCTGAGCTTTCCTCATCAGAAGATATATTTACCAATAATGGGTTTTAGCTGATTTTTAATATAATCTCCAAGCCCTTTTCTTCCTTATAATAATGCGAATAGAGAGTGTCCTTTAACTGACCCTTTCTCCCTTATAATACAAGTGAACAAAGAGTGTCCTTCAGGGTTCATGTAACTGACTCTGTATGATTCCTACTTTATTCACTTTTATTCCCATTTACCTTATTCCCATTATTATTTTATTCACTTTTATTTACTTTACAGTCACATTACCAACCCCCCACCACCACCACCAAGCCATGCCCACAGAACCGCTAGTAACAAATTTTACATTTCACCACTGCTCCAATCCCTTTAAGCTCTACACTACTGTGGCTTTCAATGTGTTGTTACCTCAAGAACTGTGATTTTCCATCTGTCTCCTTTCAAATATACATTTATATATTTGGATAGATAACAAGATTCCTGTGGCATTTTAAAAATTACAGTCATTTATTATACCAAGGTTTCTGTACAGCTTACAAATGTTCAAAGAATCAGAATGCAATTCATGAAAATTTATGTCATAAAACCTGTTGGTCTCTAAGGTGTAATCAACTCATGTTTTTGTTGCAAAGCCTAGCATGGCTATTCACTGGAAATTCCCATACTTGCAAAAACTGTTACAGGTAGTCCTCGATTTACAACCATTCATTTAGTGACCAGTTACAATGGCACTGAAAAGAGTAACTTATGACCAGTTTTCACACAGCTGTTGCAGCATCCCCATGGCCTACATGTTCAAATTTCAGGTGATTGATGACTGGCATGTGTTTATGACAGTTGCACTGTCCCAGGGTCATGTGATCACCATTTGTAACCTTCCTAGCCAGCATCTAACAAGCAAAGTCAGTGGGGGAAGCCAGAGTCACTTAATGACTACATGATTCACTTAACAACTACAGTGATTTGCTTAACTGTGGCAAAAAAGGTTGTAAAATGGGGCAAAACCCACTTAACTGCTTTGCTTTAGCAATGGAAATGTTGGGCTCAAATATGGTTGTAAGGTGAGGACTACCTGTAATTGTATTTATGTTCAGGCCTCCCTTCACTGAGTTCCATAGAGGGATTAAACTTCTTCAAATTAAGAGTTTTGTGTTTAAAATATCCAATTATCAATGGCATAATAGAAAAATCTATTGCTGATAGAACATCTCAAAGGTGCTTTTTCAAGAGGCATCTGGACTTTCTTTTTTTTCCCTTGAAGACATTTCAGTTCTCATCCAAGAAGCTTCTTCAGTTCCAGTCCCAAAGCAAAGTCCAGTTGCCTCTTGAAAAAGCACCTTTGGAACAACCATGACCTGGATGACTGACAATCTCCATAGACCTTGATAGAATGTATTCATTTTTGCAAATGACAACCATGAGTCTGATCAAACTTTCAGGTAGTCCTCCTGTTAGAAGAATTTGCTGTCTGTTTCCAAGCTGAGACACCCAATGAAGGACACAGGACAATTGCTCAAAGTAGAGGTACAGTTTATTCGGCAGCCAGACAGCGAAATGGACAGCAGGTTGAAAGTGGCTGCAAATTAAAGCCAGAGGTAGCAATATTTATAGGGAAATTCATTCCTTGTTCATGAATTCTGCAGATATGCCTGCTGATGTGTTTGCTCCGGGAAATGTGTGGGCTCCAGAGGGGAGGAAATGTGGTTTTTCTCACCCTGCAGACTATGATAATCTTTGACCCTTTTGTGTGCCTAGGTGTTGGATTCTTTTTTTTTAAAGTTTTTTATTTTTTTATTTTTTAACAAACATCAATGCGTGAACAGTGTGGCACCTGGGTGTCATACATTCCAATACAAATAAAAGTAGAATTAAGGGCTTCCGGTGGCGTCCTCGTGGTCGCTGGGCGGCTTGTTTGTATGGCTGCCGCCTTCGCCGCTTGTAGAGCCGCTTTGCGATCGGCAAAGCGGCTTGGAAATCTTCCCTTCAGATCGGAAGGGAAGATAGAGCGGGTGGCTTCAGGTTGAGCCCCCAGAACTGCTGCCAGGGTTCCCTCTTTGCCCTGGTAAGCGTTCTGTGTGTGGGCTCCCTTCCCAGGCTACCGGAGCTCCGAGCGGCGAGGGACCTCTGTTTTGAACGGAGCGAGACGACGAGAGCAACTCCACTTACAATAATTCACAGTCTTTCAACATTTAAAGGATTTGGTGAGATCTGGACTATTTTTTAAAAAAATTTAATTATATTTAAGGGATTTTTTTTAAAGAAGAAACTGAGCTGTCTCTGAGTGAAAGTGTCTGGAAAATGGCGGCTGGCTAAAGCGGAGCAAGTGAAAGGGAAAAGGGAAAGTGTTAATTATCACTTTGCCTGCCAGTAATTGAAACTAATGTATCTGCAAGATTTTTAACTGAAAAATACAAGTGATTTGATTCCTTTTCTGTAAAACTGGGGAAGACAGGAAAAGGAGGAAGATTTTCTTTTTTCCAGAGACTTAAATCCTGTTCTGGCATGGCTTCAAAAAAAGCGGGGGGAGATTCCCCTACACACCAGACAAAGGAAAAGTCAGCCAAGTTACCAGCGCCAGCTCAGAGTCAGACACAGGACAGTGGGACTGAGGATTTGAAAGTTTTCATACTTAATATACAAGTCCCTTGGAGAGCTTTCTGGAAAAATGAGTAAAATGGATGAAAGGATGGAAAAAAATCAAAAGGAAATGATGGAGTTGGTTGAGGAAAAAATTGACAAGTTAAGTCAGAACGTGGCCACTGTAGCTACTGCTTTTACTGATGCTTTGTTGGTGGTAGAGAAAAAAGTGGATGAATTAAATCTTGAAGTGGAATCTAATAAGAAGGAAGTAAATGAAAAAATCTTTAAAGTTGAGGTCAAAAATCAAAGGCTAGAAGATGAAATCACGATGATGCAATTTCGGAATATGGAGTTCGCTATAAGACTGAGAGGTTTAAGAGAAAACAGCAGAGAAAATCTGAGGGCAGCTTGTGTGGATATATTGGCTAAGATTTTAAAAATTGAACCAGATGTGATTGCTAATAGAGTTGACAAGCTTTACAGAGTTAATTCGCGTGTGGCGAGACAAAGGAATTTGCCAAGAGATGTAGTGATTTATTTCACTGACAGATGATTGAGAAATGACATTTTGCAAAGTTCTTTCCACACCTCTGTTCAACATGAGGGTAGCCAAATTGGTGTTTTTAAAGAGCTGCCACCTAAGATGTTAAGAGACCGGAAAGATTTTGGTTTTTTGGTAAATGAATTGAAAAAGCGCCAGATTCCATTCAGATGGGATGCTCCCGTTGGCATTATCCTGAGACATGAGGATGTAAGATATCATATTAACTTGGTGGAAAAAGCAGAATATTTTTACAACAATGTTCTTAAAAAAATTTCAACACCCCCACGTTCATCTACACTTTTATCTGTAGAAGAAATTTCTAAAGAGAAGGATCTTGAAGAGGGGACTCAAGAATTGATTCAGCAAAAAGAATCACAGGCAATTCGAGAAACAGTAAGGGAGGAAACTCTAGGAGCAGTAGGTGGTCTCTCAGAGGATTTTTTTACAGATTTTTAGAGTCTAAACCAAAGCAGTCTAGAGCTACAAGAGAGGTGGAGCCGGACCTCGATTTGTTGTTGCAAGAACCGAAAGATCAACGTATAACTCGTGCAGCAGAGAAGCAAAGATTAGAGAAACAAAATAAACAGAGGTCCAGGATGCCACAAGAAGAGAATGGTGCAAATGGGAAGAAACTATACTCTGAAGCAGTGGGAGGAGCGAGACCAAAGACATCTGCTGTGGAACAGAGTCTTAGGCAAATGCTCGAATCGCTTCAGTCATCCCCAAAATGACAGTTAGATTTTTATCATGGAACGTGAATGGTCTGAATTCACCACAGAAAAGAAGGAAAATATTTCATTATTTGAAGCAATATAAAAATGATGTTGTTTGTTTGCAAGAAACTCATATTAGAACCCAGGACCAAAATTTTTTGACAATTTCAAAACTTGGGTCACATTTTATATCTTCTAGCTCTGTGAAAAGGAATGGATTAGTTTTGTACATTTCTAAAAGAATACCAGCTAAATTGATAGAAACGGATGATGAAGGAAGATATATCGCAGTTGAAATAAATATACAGAATGTTTCGATGCTTCTTATTGGGATTTATGCCCCAAATCAACAGCAGGAAATTTTTTATAAATTATTGAACACTAAAATATTGCAGTGGAATTATAAGTCTTTTTTGATTATGGGTGATTGGAATGGAGTGATTGACACAAATCTTGATAAGAAGACTTTGGCCAAGAAGGGGAACAAATTACCACAGATGTTCTTTGCATTGAAAGAAGAATTGGAACTGAAGGATGTATGGAGAATTCATCATCCGAAGGAATTGGACTTTACCTTTTTTTCTGATAGACATAAATCCTTCTCTAGAATTGATTTTATGCTGGTTACTTCTGATCTACTGACTAAAGTGGTTAAGACAAAAATATTTCCCAGAACTTTAACGGATCATAGTTCGGTATGGATGGAGATGGATTTTGGTAAGAGGGAGAGAAGATCTTGGAGAATGAATGAGAATTTATTTAGATATGAAAAGAATATTATGGATCTTAAAAAACACGTTAATGAATTTTTTCATATTAACTTGAACAAGGGTACACCTATTGAGACTGTTTGGGACGCAAGTAAGGCTTATATGAGAGGTGTACTGATTTATATGAATTCTAAATATAGATCAACACGACAAAAGTCTAGAACAGAATTGGAGTCAGAAATTAAGGAAAAAGAACAACTGCTTATTAAAAATCCGACTGATGAGAAACTACAGCTAACTATAAAACTTTTGAAAGATCAATTTCAAATATTGATGGCTGATCAGATGGCAATTAATTTGCAATATGCCAAACATAATACTTTTTGTAATGCTAATAAACCTGGTAGATGGTTGGCTTATACCCTGAGAAAGGAACAAAGTTCTCGTGTTATAAACACTATTGAGTATAAAGGGAAACAAGTTTTTCAACAGAACTTAATACATCAAGCCTTTTTAGATTATTATTCTAAATTATACCATGCTGATAATATTAAAAAGGATTTTATTGATGAATATCTTGAGAAGAAGAGGGTTACAAAAATTTCAAGTATACAAAGTGATAGACTGAATCAACCTATAACATCTGAAGAGATTCTATTTGCAATAAAACAACTGAAATTATCCAAAGCTCCTGGTACGGACGGTTTGACAGCAGTATATTATAAGACTTTACAATCGGAATTGGTTGAGCATCTTAAGGACTTGTTTTGTAATATTCAGCAGGGGGGCAAAATACCCCCCTCATGGAAGACGGCTTTTATTTCACTGATACCGAAGGAAGAGGGATCTACAAAACCAGAAAATTTTAGACCAATATCTCTCCTGAATACGGATTATAAAATTTATGCAAAAGTATTAGCCAACAGACTGATGCCAGTTATTCAAGATGTGATTCATGAGGATCAAGCAGGTTTTATAGAAGGTAGATACATGAAGGACAATGCAACTTATAGATTTATTGGAATATCTTGAAAAAAATAAACAGATCCCTGCGGTGCTGGTGTTTTTGGATGCGGAAAAGGCCTTTGATCGAGTCAATTGGGATTTTCTAAAAAAGATTTTGCATAAAATGGACTTTGGGGACCAGTTTATACAAGCGATTTCAGCAATTTATCAAGAACAGACTGCACAAATTATTATTAATGGGAGTTTAACTACTAATTTTCATATACAGAAAGGAACCAGACAAGGCTGTCCGCTATCCCCATTGTTGTTTATCCTAACTTTAGAAGTGTTGTTGAACTCTCTAGGGGACTCTAATAATTTGAATGGAATAGTTGTAAGGCAAAAAGACTACAGAACAAAAGCATTCGCAGATGATCTGGTTGTTACCCTAACACGACCTTTGGAATCAATCATACAGATGAAAAACATTATAGAGGAATACGGTCTGGTTTCAGGTTTTAGTCTGAACCAGAAAAAGACTAAGATGATAGTTAAAAATATGTTGGCACCACAAAGGAGTGAACTGGAAAGGCTGGCAGGCTTTGAAATAGCTACAAAGGTGAAATATCTAGGAGTTCAGGTTGCAGCTTCTAATATAAAACTTTTTCAAAATAATTATGAGGAATTGTGGCATAAGATTCAAAAGGATCTTGAAACTTGGAAGAAACTGCAACTATCTTTACTTGGCAGAATAGCAGTTATTAAGATGAACGTTCTACCTAGATTTCTGTTTTTATTTCAAATGATTCCGGTGCTTAAAAGTGATAAAACCTTGATGGAATGGCAAGCAGGCTTAAATAAATTCATTTGGAATGGGAAAAAACCAAGAGTCAAACTTAAAATCATGCAAGATGTTTGTGAAAGAGGTGGCCTCAAAGTTCCAAACCTACATTTATACTATGAGGCAGCAGTGTTGACACAAGTGGGTGATTGGTTTGGAACAACGAAAACAGAAATTTTGAATATAGAAGGCCATGATTTGGAATTTGGTTGGCATGCATATCTATTTTATGAAGATAAGTTGGACAGAGTATTTAACAGCCACATTTTGCGACATGCTTTGATGAGAGTTTGGAAGAAGCACCAGCTTCAATTGGATTATAAAATACCTTTGTGGTTGGATCTTGGGCAGATTATGCCAAATATAAAGTCACTCGGGGGGATTTTATATAAAGAGATGCTTTTTAATGATGGGGGCAGATGGATTTTGAAACCTTTGAATATCCTGTTGGAAGAAGGGACGAATTTAACTTGGTTGCAGTACCTTCAACTTCAAACGAGATGGAGAGAAGATCAGAAAATTGGACTAATGTTACATGAAGAAGATTTGGTGACTCAGATAAAATGTAAAGGGCCGATGCATATTAAGCGAGTGTATAATTTATTGTTAGAAAGAGATTCAGAGGGTGAATTAGTTAAAGATTGTATGATAAAATGGGCACAAAATTTTGCAGAACCAGTAATGTTGGAAACATGGGAAAAGATCTGGGTCCAGAATGTTAAATTTACACAAGCACAGAACTTGAGGGAAAATTTTTATAAGATGTTTTATAGGTGGCATTTAGATCCCAAAAAATTATCATGTATGTATCCAAATGTTCAACCTAAATGTTGGAGGTGTGATTGTTTGGATGCAACATATTTTCATATTTGGTGGACGTGCAGAAAATTGAAAGCATTTTGGATTAAACTTTGGTGGGTTATGCAGAACATTTTGAAGAAGAAGCTTGAATTTTCTCCTCAGTTTTTTTTGCTGGGGATAGTTAAGGGTTGTTCATCAACGGAAACGAGATTAATCTTACATATGATTACCGCAGCTAGACTACTGATTGGTCAATACTGGAAGAAAGACAGTGTACCTACTATAGAGGAATGGATATTGAAGATGTCTAATTTCGCAGAAATGGCTAAGATTTCTGCATACTTAAAAGACAGGACCCATGAAGTTTTTGCTAGGGAGTGGAAGAAATGGGTAGAGTATATGCAGAATAAATATCAAAGTAAGAAGTTTCAATTAGCATTTGACTCATAATTATATCTATTAATTATTTTATTATATAATTGAATTTATATTTTTATTATGTTATATATTTATATTAATATTTAGACACATTATAATGCTAAAAATAAGTTTATATACTTGATAGATTTGCCTTATACTGTCTAATTTTAAAAAAGAAATTTATGATGTATTGTTTGAATTTTATATACCTTTTTAAAGAACATTACTAAGATTGAATATTGGGAATTATATTTAATGTTAAACATTTATATGATACTTCATTCTAAAATTTATGATGCTCAAAATTAGTTTTATTAGTTTTTTTTATATATATATTTGATATATTTGTTAGATTGCCATGAGTTTTTATAAATGATTTATGCTATTATATATTTGATTAGGGGGGTAAAAGATGTTAGAAGTCTAGATTAATTTCTTATTACTTAAGGTTGAATTTGTTATATTTTTAGCTGGATCTCACCTAATTTTTTTTTTCTTATGTTGTTTGATGTTGATTGCTATATATGATTGGTTAATAGTGGAAGTCAGGGGGGGAAGGGGGGAGGGATAGGGGGGAAAGGGAGGGGGTGGCTGTTGGGTGGGGGGAATTGGGGGGGGAAAGGGGTATAAAAATTTGTATTTTAAAACTTTTTCAATAAAAAAAAAGTAGAATTAAGGTGGACTTTGTACAATATCTGTATGACAAAACCGCTCAGATTCAGGAACACCTGGACTCTGACTGGGTAGATCCAGGAGGGATGACGGAGGCAGGTCTTGGTAATATTATTTGGGAAGAGTTTGATCCTGTGACTCCCGAAGGTGTGGACAGGATACTAGGCAGACTGAGCGCGGCCACATGTTTACTGGACCCGTGTCCTTCCTGGTTGGTGCTGGCCTCTCGGGAGGTTACACGAGGCTGGCTCCAGGGGATTATAAATGCTTCTTTGAGCTAGGGTGTCTTCCCCGCTGCCTTGAAAGAGCCGGTGGTGCGGCCTCTCCTCAAGAAGCCTTCCCTGGACCCGGCAGTGTTGGCTAATTATCGTCCAGTCTCCAACCTTTGCTTTGTTGCGAAGGTTGTTGAGAGTGTGGTTGCGCAACAGCTGCCTCAGTACCTGGATGAATCGGCTTATCTAGATCTGTTCCAGTCGGGCTTCAGGCCTGGGTACAGCACGGAGACAGCATTGGTCGCATTGGTTGATGATCTCTGGAGGGCTCGGGACAGGGGTTGCTCCTCTGTCCTGGTCCTATTAGACCTCTCAACGGCTTTTGATACCATCGACCATGGTATGCTGCTGCGCCGGTTGGAGGGGCTGGGAGTGGGGGGCACCATGTTACGGTGGTTCTCCTTTCTCTCCGACCGGTTGCAGTCTGTGTTGACAGGGGGGCAGAGGTCGACCCCGAGGCCCCTTGTATGTGGGGTGCCACAAGGATCGGTCCTCTCGCCCCTCCTGTTCAACATTTATGTGAAGCCGCTGGGTGAGATCATCCGTGGTTTTGGGGTGAAGTACCATCAGTACGCTTATGACACCCAGCTGTACATCTCCACCCCAGACCACCCCAATGATACCCTTGAAGTGATGTCCCGGTGCCTGGAGGCCATACGGATCTGGATGGGGAGAAACAGACTCAAGGTCAACCCTTCCAAGACCGAGTGGCTGTGGTTTCCGACATCCCGGTATAGTCAGCTGACACCATCTCTGACTATTGAGGGTGAGACATTGTCCCCCACGGATGGGGTTCGCAACTTGGGTGTCCTCCTGGATACATGGCTGTCTTTAGAAGGGCATATGACAGCTGTGGCCGGGAGGAGTTTTTATCAGGTCCTCCTGATTCGCCAGTTGCGTCCCTTTCTGGATCGGGACTCGTTACGTATGGACACTCATGCCCTCGTCACCTCATGCCTGGACTACTGTAATGCTCTCTACATGGGGCTCCCCTTGAGGAACACCCGGAGGCTCCACCTGGTCCAGAATGCGGCTGCGCGGGTGGTTATGGGAGCGACATGGCGCTCCCATGTGACCCCCCTCCTGCGTGAGCTGCACTGGCTCCCAGTGGTCTTCCGGGTACGCTTCAAGGTCTTGGTCACCACCTTTAGAGCACTCCATGGCTTAGGACCAGGGTACTTACGAGACCGCCTTCTGCCACCAGTAGCCTCTCACCGACCAGTACGCTCCCATAGACGGGCTCCTCAGGGTGCCGTCGGCCAAACAGTGTCGACTGGTGGCCCCCAGGGGGAGAGTCTTCTTTGTGGGGGCACCTGCCATCTGGAATGAGCTCCCCCTGGAGATACGGAGGATCCCAGATTTACGCACTTTCCGCTGTGCCCTCAAAACATTTTTATTCCAGCAGGCTGGTCTGTCTTGACTCCCCTTTTAATTGGCTTTTTAAGTTTTATACAAATTGAGTTTTTTTAAATTTGTTTTGGGCCTAAATTATTTAATGTATTTTTAAATGGTTTTTTAACTTTTGTATGATGTATTTTACCTTGAGGCTGTTCACCACCCTGAGTCCTTCGGCAGTAAGGCGGTATATAAATTTAATAAAATAAATAAATAAATAAATGATGAAAAGAAGCTATCTTCCTGCATGCACTGTTTGATAAATCAGAACAAAAAATGGTATTGAAATAGTGGTCTTCATTGCCACAGAAGGAAAAACAGGAAGGAAAACATAACATAGCGCTGTTAAGATACAACCTTCCACTCATCATGAATATAAAAATAATTATAACATCTAGAAAGGAGTATCATTCACACATACACACCTTGGAACATTTGGGAGGACTAAACCTGAACAAATGCAGGAATCCTTAAAACAGACCCTGGCAAAGTTTCCATATATGCAGCTAAAAATATGTCACAGCCTTACATTTTACACAACTACCCCCTCCCCAATGCCTCCCCCTTCCCACACACAGCTTAGAAATCCCACAGTCCTGATTAGTGAAGACAGTATTAAGCCCCATCTTTTCCCTTGTTTCATTATCCCTGCTAGCAACTTTCCTAAGAAAAGGAGAGTTGGTAAGAGTTAAAAAAATACTGTTAAATAATGCATCTGTAATAAAATTATATACTTTTCTTTAAATCCATTTCTTTTAAAAGCTAAAATCACACACTGTTTTTTCTCCTTTTTTGGCTGGTGAAGTAACAGCAAAGAATTCTCTCCTTTTTCTTTTACATTGTTTTTTCTTTATGAATGGACAAACTTTCATCAAAACAGTTTGTACAAGTGATACAAGAAATCAAATTATTTACAATAAATGTCGAGTCTTTCAAACAATGACAGAATGGAGGAGAGAAGAATACAAAAAAGGAGCATGTCAAGAAAGTATTGGTCATGAAATAGTCAACATATGCAAAACTGTGTTACAAAGAGGATTTTATGACACATAGCGTGATCCAACTAAGGCGGCTGTCAAACTCCCAGCCCATGGGCTGGATGCATCACACGCTGGCCACACCCATGCCCAGTTTAGCGAAGGGGGGGAAAGTCCTGATATGTCACGTGACAACACTG
This sequence comes from Coluber constrictor foxii, assembly GCA_038048745.1. Classification (NCBI taxonomy): domain Eukaryota; kingdom Metazoa; phylum Chordata; class Lepidosauria; order Squamata; family Colubridae; genus Coluber; species Coluber constrictor. Next base: position 15,233,184 of record CM075961.1, read on the forward strand.
ACGATGCAAGTTTGACACCCCTGAACTAAGGAGATTCATCCTTGTAAATAGGCTTGCATGCATATATTGTATATATCGCTTGACAGATTAAGAACTACAGGCCATAGAACACATAATTTAGATGTGCAAATCAAAGCACAGCTGAGTGATGATGTCGTCGTCACACAAAACTGCATTGTGTTGAAAGTGTGTTAATGCTCATCCACAATGATTCCCAGGCCAGAGTTATTCATGATTTGTTTGAACATGCCTGATGCAGGATCAGGGCCAAAACATGCATTGAGACTGAGGATAATATGTGATTTTCCAGAGCGCTGCGTCTCCACTCCATGCATGGGATTCTTCCTCTTGTCTGGCAGCAACTGAGAGAAACTAAAGGGTTAATCCCCAGGCTGTGCTCTGGCCACGCCTCCTACCCAAGTAACCCCAGTCTTTCTCTCAGTTGTTGGCCGACTGAGGTGTTTCTTTGCTGTGCTCTTGGAGATTAGTGCGTTTAGGTATTTGTTGTTTTATTTTGAATAGTCCTTTTGTTTTTCTTACGCGTGGAGAGCTGCCTGGAGTATTTCCCTGCCTGCCTGTCAGCTGGAGCGCCGGTAACGAGCCAGGGGTTTCCCAGGCCGTTCCGGACCTCAGCGCTCGTAGAAGCGCCCAGCAGCTGGCTTCCGACCCTGCGGGGCGGTACCGGCCGACCTTGCCGCCGGTGGTGTGGGCGCTGAGCGGTTCGCCGCTTATCCCCTCCACCAGGATCCAGCTCAATAATTGCTCTCCGCTAGTTAGGAGGCGGCGGCGGCGGGAACTTGTGTTGCCGGCTTGGAGGAGAAGGTGTGGCTGCAGCGCGCTTGGCTTCCACGTGGAGCCGTTTGTATCCAGGACTCCTACCAGCCGTGAGTGTAAGGGGGGTGCTAGTTTCTTACTAGCCAGGCCCTGCTATCCCATCTCTGGACCTCCGTGGCTGTTAATAATTTGTGGGGCATCGTTGCCTTAGCCCACGAAGCGGTTTGGGCGGGCTAGATGACCGGAGGAGGCTGCCATAGTAGCGGTTGAGTTGCGCCCGCCATTTTGGGGCGCCCCCTGCAGGCCGCGGGCGGACTGACCTCTCCTCTCCTTCCACTCCATTGAAGGAGCAGCGGGTCGTAGCCTACTACCTGGAGTAGGAAGAGGCCTTTCACCCTACCTCTCGAGGGCGGCCTAGTAGTTCCCCCGGGAGCGTCATCTCTCCCTCACTGCAGGCCTGCTGCAGGGGGGGGGTTCTATAGTTAAGCATATTGCTTCTTGTTTATTTATATAACCAATCATAATAATAATATAGAAATTTAACCTTTAATTATTATATCATAGTTTATTAATAAAAAATTTTTTTTCTTCATATAATTTTGATACATATATATATATATATTTATAGTTATTAAAAAAAAAGAAGAAAAAGAAAAGAATATATTCATTTAAATAAATAAACATATATCAAAAAAAAAAGAAAAAAAAAGAAGGGGGAAGGCAATAGAGTCTGTGTACTCTATTGGACATACCTGTTGCCTCAATTTCTGGAGGTGTTGTGGCCCCGTCCTCTGAGCCTATCCCTTTGGAGGAAGGAAGCTCTGAGCAGGAGGAAGAGGAGCCAGCCAGATCTCCCAGCCCCCCCCTCTGGCACCGGCTCAGGTGCCAGCTGAAAGAGAGCCAAGTAGTGGGGAAACAGGTGTCTCAGATGAGAGTGAGGGAGAGACGTCATTCCTGGACGCACGCCAAAGAAGGCGAGACAAAAGAGTATTGCAGCTGCGGCGTATGAGGAAATAGTCCTGAGTCACTGATTGGAGTCATGGGATCAGTGAGTCACTGGACCACACCCAGAAGCCTGTCTATATAAGACAGGCCAGTGAGTCACGAAGTTTGTGACGAACAAAGCTAAACAAACGGAGCAACCTCGTAGTCTTGGAAGCTAGATGAACGGTAAAGCTACGTAGGTGATTTTCTTGTTTGTGTAACTAATAAAGTCCTTGGCAGACGGTGTGCATATCGCTGCCAAGGTTGAGATAAGAACTGCGGAGTGTGCCAAGTGATTCTTAACCCTCGGCTGGCTGTGTTTTTGTGGGTCTCTGAAGGGGGGGGACAGATCATCTTGTTCGTCACCCAAAACTCCATCGTTAACCCACGATGGACCAACAGCTGCAGCAGCAGGTACAGCAGATGCTGGAGGCCAATCAACTTCTGCAACAGCAAGTAGCACAGCTAACTGCACAACTTGCTTTGGGAAATGCTCCTGTAGCAGCTCCACCTGCTCCCCTTCCCCGTCCAAGATGCCCAGTGAACATGCCAGATAAGTTTTCTGGGCAGCAGGAAATGTTCCCGGCCTTCTTGGGACAGTGCCAGCTGTACATGGCAATGCGGCCGGAGGATTTTCCGGATGACCGGGTTCGGGTGGCTTTTATTATCAGCTCCCTCTCTGGCACTGCCGCCCGATGGGCCACGCCCCTGTTGCTGCAAGACAGCCCCTTGCTTCTGGACTATCAGGGCTTTTTGCAACACCTGCGCACCATGTTTGAGGACCCCCTCCGGGTGCAGACGGCAGCGAGGCGCATCAAAGACCTCCGCCAAGGCAAGCGCCCCCTGCAGGACTATATTGCGGAGTTCCGATTGCTAGGCCAGGATTCGGCCTGGAATGAGGCGGCGCTGATGGATGCCTTCCAGGACGGCCTCTGCGATGAGATGCAGGACGAGCTGGTTCGGGTGGAGGCGCCACAGACCCTGGACGCGCTGGTGACCCACTGCCTGCGCATCGACGCCCGCCTACAACGGCGACGGCCCCGTAGGGCTCTTCTGGAACCACCGACAGTGCCGGCACCCCCGCGTTTCGTACCAACAGCGCCCCGGACCGTACCGCGTTTGGTGGCGACGGCTGAGGAGCCCATGGAGCTCGGAGCAGCCAGACCTCAACTGACGGCCCAGGAGCGGATGCGGAGACGCCAAGGGGGGTTGTGCCTCTATTGCGGCGAGGCTGGACATTTCGCCGCCTCGTGTCCCCGGAAGCGGAGTGGATCGCTCAAGCCTGTTCCGGAGCCTCAGCGTGACCAGCCGGGAAACGGGTCAGGCCTGGCTTAGGGGAAACTCTGGGTCAGGCAGGTGATCATGCCCCGCCGGAGGCGGCGGCTGTGGACTGTGAGCCCCCTCGGCACCTGATTTTGAACACCCGGGTGTTGTTGGCTAACCGGTCGGAGGGGCTCCAGGCGCACGCGCTGGTGGACTCGGGGGCCACCACGAACTTTATGGACCAGGCCTTTGTGGCCCATTACAAGGTTCCCTTGGTTCCAGTGGACCCTCCGTTGAGGGTCGAAACTATTGATGGGTGGGAACTTGTGGCGGGGCCCATCAACTTCGCTACTCAGCCCTTGCACCTTGCCATTGGGAACCATGAGGAGGCGATCCAGTTTTATGTGACGGCGGACCTGCACTTCCCCTTGGTCCTGGGGATGGCCTGGCTTCGGGCGCACGACCCTCAGGTGGCGTGGTCGAGAAATGCCATCTCATTCCCCAGCCTGCAGTGTGTCGACCACCTTCGCCACACCTGTGCCGGCCAGGACGTCTCTGCCCCGAACGTCTCCTTACCTCCGGAGCTGACATCCTTCGCCGACGTGTTCAGCGAGAAGGAGGCGGATCGCTTGCCCCCGCACCGACCCTACGACTGCGCGGTGGACTTGATGCCCAACGCGCCCCTGCCCTCGGGACGCCTGTACTCCATGTCGGAGCCCGAGCTGGCCGCCTTACGGGACTTTCTGGACAAGAACCTGGCCCGTGGGTTCATCCGGCCTTCAACCTCCCCGCTCTCGGCCCCAGTCCTCTTCGTGAAAAAGAAGACGGGGGACTTGCGCCTGTGTTGCGACTACCGGCGCTTGAATGCCATCACGGTACGGAATCGCTATCCCCTGCCGCTGATCCCGGAGCTGATGGAGAGGTTGCGGGAGGCCTCGATTTTCACCAAGCTCGACCTCCGGGGAGCCTACAACCTGGTGCGGATGCGAGAGGGGGACGAGTGGAAGACGGCATTTGGCACCCGATACGGACACTTTGAATATACCGTCATGCCGTTCGGGTTGACCAACGCCCCCGCGGTCTTCCAGCACTTGATGAACGACGTGTTCCGGGACATGCTGGATCGGTTCGTGGTGATCTACCTGGATGATATTTTGATCTATTCCCGGACCCCGGAGAGTCACCTCCAGCATGTCTGCCAGGTCCTGCAGCGCCTGCGGGAGCACCAGCTCTATGCGAAGTTGGAGAAATGTTACTTCTTCCAGACTTCCATAGAGTTCCTCGGGCACATCATCACCCCCGAGGGCATCGCGATGGACCCACACAAGGTGGCGGCCTTGCGCAGTTGGGAACCCCCGCGTCGGGTGAAGGACGTCCAGCGTCTGTTGGGCTTCGCCAACTACTACCGGACCTTCATCCCGGGCTTTGCCACCCTGACCGTGCCGTTGACCCAGCTCCTTCGGAAGAAGGTTCCGTTCCAGTGGGGGCCCCCGCAGCAGCAGGCCTTCGAGGTTCTCAAGCAGGCCTTTGTCACGGAGCCGATCCTGAGGCACCCCGATCCACACCGTCCGTTCGTGGTTGAGACAGACGCGTCCAACGTGGCGATTGGAGCGGTGCTGCTACAGGCTCCGGTGGATGGCGGCACTCTTTTTCCCTGCGCTTACTACTCCCGGAAACTCACTCCTTCCGAGCGCAACTACACCATCTGGGAAAAGGAGTTGCTGGCTATCAAGGCCGCGTTCGAGGCTTGGCGACATCACCTCGAGGGGGCCCGACACCAGGTGGAGGTGCGGACGGACCATCGGAACCTGGAGCACCTCACCACGGCCAGGAATTTGAACCAGCGGCAGATCCGGTGGTCGTTGTTTTTCGCCCGGTTCAACTTCCACGTCACATACATTCCGAGCCACCTCAACCAGAGGGCGGACGCGCTATCCCGTAAGCCGGAATACTTTTGCCCCAAGGACTCCCTTTCCCCCCGGACGGTGCTGCCAGCGGACTCCTTGGCCGCGGTCCAGGAACCGGTGGACCTGCGGACTCAGGTGCTGGAAGCGCAGCGACGGGACGACTGGTCGCAGCAGCGGAGAGCGGACGTCGGCCCCGCGTCCCCATGGACCGTGGAGGAGGGCTTGCTCAGGCACCGGGGTCGGCTGTACGTGCCCACAAGTCCGCTCCGAGCCCTCGTCATGAACCAGTGCCATGACAACCCCGCGGCGGGGCACTTCGGCTTCTTTAAGACCTTGAACCTAGTGACGCGGACTTTTTGGTGGCCTCGGGTACGGCACGACGTGCACGCCTACGTGACGTCCTGTGTGCCATGCCGACAGGCCAAAGCCGCGTCCGGCCCCCCTCCTGGACTCCTCCAGCCGCTGCCGACACCGGAGAGACCGTGGGGAGCCATCTCCATGGACTTCCTGACTGACCTGCCCCTGTCCGCTACGTTCACGACCGTCCTCGTGGTGGTGGATGCGCTCACGAAGATGGCACATTTCATCCCGTGCCGCGGCCTGCCCTCGGCTCGTACCACGGCTCGCCTGTTCCTGCAACACATCTTCCGCCTCCACGGCCTGCCGGACCGGGTGGTTTCGGACCGTGGGGCCCAGTTCACGGCCCGCTTCTGGAAAAGCCTGATGGCTGCGCTGGAGGTGCAGGTGTGCCTGTCGTCGTCACACCATCCGGAGACTGACGGGGGCACGGAGAAGGTCATTGGCATACTGGAGCAGTACCTCCGCTGTTTTGTCAACCAGCAGCAGGACAACTGGGCCGAGTACCTTCCCCTGGCGGAGTTCGCTTTTAACAACTCCCAACATACCTCCACCCAGATGACACCGTTCCATGCCAACGTCGGGTACCATCCACGTTTTTTTCCGTTGACCATCATGGACTCCCCTGTTCCTGAGACCCGGGACTTCCTCTCGGAGCTGCAGGCGGTGCAGCAACTGGTGCGGCAGCAGCTGATCCGGGCGAAAGAGGACTATAAACGGTTCGCCGATCGCGGCCGCCGGGCGACGCCACCGCTGGAAGTTGGAGATCGGGTGTGGCTGTCCACGAAACACCTCCCCACGGACCAGCCGGTGAGGAAACTGGCCCACCGCTTTATCGGTCCCTTCCCCATCGAGGCGGTCATCAACCCGGTGGCCTATCGGTTGACTCTACCCCGCTCCATGCGGCTCCACCCCGTTTTTCATCGGTCCCTCCTGGTCCCTGAGACTCCCGCTAGCCGTCTCCGCCGCCCGCCGCCGCCTGCCCCCCCAGCCGCAGCCGACGAGGACGATGCCTCGACGTATGAGGTGGACAGTATTCGGGACTCCCGTTGGCTGAAGGGGCACTTCCAATACCTCATCGCTTGGAAAGGGTACGGGGCCGAGGATTTCACCTGGGTGGACGTGTCTGCCGTTCAGGCCCCTGACCTGGTGCGGGCTTTCCACGAACAGTTCCCGTCCCGACCCCATCCCGACCGTCAGACCCAGGGGAAGGGCCCTGCGGTGGGGGATAGTGTTGTGGCCCCATCCTCTGAGCCTATCCCTTTGGAGGAAGGAAGCTCTGAGCAGGAGGAAGAGGAGCCAGCCAGATCTCCCAGCCCCCCCCCTCTGGCACCGGCTCAGGTGCCAGCTGAAAGAGAGCCAAGTAGTGGGGAAACAGGTGTCTCAGATGAGAGTGAGGGAGAGACGTCATTCCTGGACGCACGCCAAAGAAGGCGAGACAAAAGAGTATTGCAGCTGCGGCGTATGAGGAAATAGTCCTGAGTCACTGATTGGAGTCATGGGATCAGTGAGTCACTGGACCACACCCAGAAGCCTGTCTATATAAGACAGGCCAGTGAGTCACGAAGTTTGTGAAGAACAAAGCTAAACAAACGGAGCAACCTCGTAGTCTTGGAAGCTAGATGAACGGCAAAGCTACGTAGGTGATCTTCTTGTTTGTGTAACTAATAAAGTCCTTGGCAGACGGTGTGCATATCGCTGCCAAGGTTGAGATAAGAACTGCGGAGTGTGCCAAGTGATTCTTAACCCTCGGCTGGCTGTGTTTTTGTGGGTCTCTGAAGGGGGGGGGGGGACAGATCAGGAGGTCCTTGCTGCAATGGCTGAATCTTCATTGTCTTCTGATCTCGAGCAGGAGGTCAGCCCTCCTGGGTCTCCCAAGGCCTCTAAGAAAAGAGGGGACAAGCGATCTGCATCTACCAGTCGCACGTCCCTTCGTTCCAGGTCCTCGGCTGCAGACGACAGAGATGCTCTTAGGCTCCACAAGGCCTTTGAGCGCCAATATGAGAAGGCCAGGAAAGCTGCAGACATCTCGGCCTCTCGTGAGGAGCCGGCTGGCTCAGTGGCCCGTGCTCCACTCCCCTTAGCCTTATCCAAGGGGGTGTCGCAATCTCTTCCCGATGTGTCAGCCGCGGGCCTGCTCCGTTCTTCTCCGACTCGCAGGGCCGCTCCTTCAGCGACCTTCACTCCAACAGCCGCGGGTCTCCGCCCTGAGGAAGGTCCAGCGGGGGGACCACAGATGGACCTACAGGCCATGCTTTCAGCGGCTCTGGCTTCAATCATGGCAGCGGGAGCTCATCAAGCAGCCCACGGTGTTCCCCCAGCTCCTCACCATCTGGCTCCAGTGAACCCGAGAGTCCGGCGGTCGCGTTCACCTCGCCGTTTAGAATCTGACTCCTCTCTCGATTCTGATCAGCCAGAGGACTATCCTGAAGACCTCAAATTTTCAGAGGATGAAGGGCTGCAACCTGACACCCCTGCCTTCACGGGCCTGTTCCGGCCTGCCTTGTTCAAGTCTCTTCTCCACAAGGCGCGCCTGACCACGAATTTGGGCTCAGTGGGAGCTCAACCTGCTGCTTCTTCTGTGGAGGCCGGTCCACATGACGCCCTCTTCACGCAAGCCAAGAAGGAGAAGGACTTTGTCCCTTGCTTGCAACTTTTCGCGGATGTACTTCAAACCCCTTGGAACCAACCGGGGTCTTCTACTGCTCCCAACATTCTGGACAAGAAGCTTTACTGTCCTGACCCGGCATTGGAGGCGCTGTTAGAGTTGCCGGTAGTTGATGCGCCGGTGGCTAGCCTCATGTCTCATTCCGTGGTGTCGGCAGATCCCCTGGACAGCCTCCGGGCGGAGGACAGGCGCACTGAACTAGCCTTCCGCAAAGCGCACCAGGCGGGGGCTTGGACTGTCAAGACCGCGACTGCCACGTCCTTCTTCAACCGGGCTTCGCTAATTTGGCTTCGCCAGTTGCCGGAGAGGATTCCTCCTGAGGAGACCCGCCTGCATCAGGACGTGAGTAAAATCATTGCGGCCACCGAGTATTCAGCAGATGCATTGTTGAACTCCCTCAAGTTCGCTTCTCGGGCCATGGCATCTTCGATCACCGCCCGGCGCCTTTTCTGGCTGAGACCGTGGAAGGCGAAGGTCAAATCTAAGTGGAGACTCGCGGCGGCACCCTACAAGGCCCCCAACTTGTTCGGGACTGCTCTGGATCCTCTCCTTGTAGAGGACAAGGACAAGCGGAAGATCCTCCCTTCGACGTCCCGACGACAGGAGAGGCGCTTTACTCCATACTCTCAACGGCAGTCCTTTCGCTCTTACGCTGGGGCGGGCGGGCCCTCTTCCTTTTGACCGCAGCCGCAGTCTTCGGATCGCTACACTGACAGACACGCCTCTCACGACCGTGGCAGACAGCAGACCTTGGCGAAGCGCCCCTTTCGAGGCTACTCCAGCAGGCCCTACAGGCGGGGCAAATGACTCACCGCCCCCCAGTCCCGTCAGAGGTCGTCTCCAGCAATTTTGTCATCAATGGGAGGCTTCGACGTCGGACGAGTGGGTGCGTCGCACCGTAAGAGAAGGTCTACGGATAGAGTTCATCACTCATCCTCCAAGCCGTTTTGTTCGTTGTCCCGTACCCCGTTTGGCCGAGTCCCGGCGTCTGATGTCGGCGGAGATTTCACACTTGTTGGACATCAAGGCGATAGAACCGGTTCCCCCAGAACATCAGGGGACCGGATTTTATTCAACGCTCTTCCTGGTTCCTAAGACCTCAGGGGGGGGGGGGTCCGGGCCATACTCAATCTCAAAGAATTGAACCTGTCGGTCAAATACCGTCGATTCCGCATGCACTCACTCCAGTCCATCCTGTCCGCAGTTCGCCGCGGAGACTTCATGCAGTCAGTGGATCTACACGAGGCTTACTTACACGTCCCTGTTCAGCCATCCCACCGTCGATTTCTCCGGTTCGAGTATGCGGGCACGCACTATCAATATTGTGCCATGCCATTTGGACTTTCCTCGGCACCCAGAACCTTCACCAAGCTGGTGGCTGCTGTTGCAGCAACCCTCACCCCAGTTCCAGTGCGCCTTCTGTGTTACTTGGACGTCATCCTGGTTCTCTCGTCCACCGAGGCTCTGGCGACACGGGACATTGCTCTAGTGCTGTCCACGTTCCGAGCACACGGCTTCACGGTGAACCTGGACAAGAGCTCTCTCGTTCCTTCCACCAGGATTCTGCATCTCGGCTCCGTGATAGATTCAGCTTCGGGTCAGGTTTTCCTGTTGCCCGAGCGCATCAAGAGCTTGGAGGCCCTTTTAGACAAAGTTCTTGCTCATCGTTCAGCTCAGCTGTTGACTCTTTCCCAGTTGCTCGGGAAGCTAATTTCCTGTTTCAAGGTGGTCCCGTGGGCCCGCAGGCATTCCCGCCCCCTGCAGTGGCTCCTTCTGCCCTTCCAGCGGAAGGGGACAGCGACCTCCTCCAGGTCGATTCCGGTCCCTCCTCAAGTTCGGTTGTCGTTGAGATGGTGGAGGTCCCCAGCTCTTCGGAAGGGCTGTCAATTCTTTGTCCAGAGGAGGGTGGTCCTGACCACCGATGCCAGTCTACATGGGTGGGGTGCCCATTTGGAGAATCAGGTGGCTCAGGGTCTGTGGTCCCCAGCCGAACAGAGCCTCAACATCAACCTGCTCGAGCTGAGGGCGATTCGGTTGGCGCTGCTTCACTTTGCGACGAGGATTCACGGCTGCCACCTGTTAATCCTGACCGACAACACATCCGCCAAGGCCCACGTAAATCGAGAGGGAGGCACGAAGTCTCGTGCTCTGATGCTGGAATCGGAGAAGTTGTTCCGGTGGGCGGAGCGTCATCTTCAGTCAGTGAGAGCGGACCACATATCGGGCTCGGCCAACCTCCGAGCGGATTGGCTGAGCAGGGAGAGGATCGACCCGGCGGAATGGCAACTTCACCCAAGGTTATTCAGAGAACTGTCACTCCGTTTCAGCGCCCCAGTAGTAGATCTGTTCGCCTCGCCAGTCAACGCCCAGTTACCCCGGTTGGTCTCCCGATACCCGTCTCCTCTAGCAGAAGACACAGACGCGCTGCGGTGCCCGTGGCCACCCGGAAGACTGTACGCTTTCCCCCCCATCAACCTCATCCCGTTGGTGATTCGGAAGATGGTGGCGGAGAAGGCCTCCCTACTCCTGGTTGCTCCTCACTGGCCCAGGAGACCTTGGTTCGCCGACCTCGTCGAGTTCGCGACAGCGGATCCTTGGGTGATACCTCCTCATCGCATAGTGCTGCGCCAGGGGGCGATTTGCCATCCAGAGCCCCAATTCCTTCAGTTAGCCGTTTGGCCTTTGAGCGGGTGCTACTGAAGAAAGGTCGTTTAGCGGACGATGTGGTGGATACGATGCAAGCGGCTCGTCGACCCTCCACGAAGCGTATTTACGAAGCTACCTGGAAGGCGTTCTGCAGGTGGTGTGCTTCGCACCACGTCGATCCAACCTCGGCGGTTGTGCAAGACATCTTGGACTTCCTTCAGGCAGGCCTGGCTAGGGGCCTGGCTCCGGCTACCTTGAGGCACCAGGTGGTCGCGCTTTCAACTGTCATTTCCTTACCTCCTTTCCAGTCCATTTCTCACCACCCCTGGGTTAGGGAGTTCTTGCATGGGGCCACAAACTTGAGACCCCCTGTTGTTCACAGATACCCCTTGTGGGATTTGGGCCTCGTTTTACGGGCTCTGACCGGCCCTCCGTTTGAACCTCTGGGGTCTATTTCCTTAAAGTTCCTATCGTTTAAGGTGGCATTTTTACTGGCTATCACTTCCGCCGGAAGGATTTCTGAACTAGCGGCCCTTTCGGTTAGGAAGGACCTGTGTATTTTCCACGCCAACACTGTGGTGCTTAGACTGGACCCAGCCTTTACCCCTAAGGTTAATTCCTGGTTCCATCGTGCACAGGAGATTGTTTTGCCTGACTTTTGCCCCTCCCCTCAGCATCAGCGTGAGGTCCTTTGGCATACCTTGGATGTGCGCAGGGCCCTGCGCCGTTATATTCGCAGGACGGAATCGTTCCGTAAGACTGAGGCTCTGCTGGTGTCCTTTCACCCTGCATCCATGGGTCAGAAGGTGTCTTCATCTACGGTGGGCAGGTGGATTAAGGCCTGCATTTCCTTGGCCTATGAACATCAGGCCCGGACTCCTCCTGCTCGTATCCTGCCGCATTCCACCAGGAGTGCGGCCACGTCGGTGGCTTGGGCGACTCAGGCTTCTGTCTTGGACATTTGTCGGGCGGCTACATGGACGTCCTTGTCACCGTTCATAAGACATTATAGAATTGACTCCTTTGCTTCGGCGGAGGCTTCATTTGGGAGGCGTGTGTTACAGAGGGTTGTTGCTGATTCTGCTGAGAACTGATTGTTGCCCGCCCTGTGGAATTGAGCTTGGGTATATCCCATGCATGGAGTGGAGACGCAGCGCTCTGGAAAAAGGACGTTGTCTTACCTGAACGTCCATTTTCTGAGCGCTGCGGATACACTCCATTTCCCTCCCCTGTTGTTGTTAACGACCTGTTGGTCGTGGTGTTGATGATTGTTATTTGTGTGGTTAATAAAGTTTGATTGTTTTACCTGCTACTTCTTCGTTCAAGACTGGTGTTACTTGGGTAGGAGGCGTGGCCAGAGCACAGCCTGGGGATTAATTAACCCTTTAGTTTCTCTCAGTTGCTGCCAGACAAGAGGAAGAATCCCATGCATGGAGTGTATCCGCAGCGCTCAGAAAATGGACGTTCAGGTAAGACAACGTCCTTTCCTTTCTGGATTTACATAGGATAATTGTTAATTAGGATAGTAAATGAAAAAGGGATAGGACTGAGGAGGGATGGTGGAAAAATGAAGTCATAGAGAAATTAAGGCATTAACAAAAATGACTTAAAGGCACACTTTTCCCCCTTACTCCTTACCTTGTGGGCTTTTTCTAGAGCTTACTCCAGAACAATACAAATTGAGGAACACTTTAGAGCAAAGGTAGTATTAAATCCAAACATTTGTGTATCTATTTTGGTGGCGGGGAGAACATGAAAACATTATAAATTGCAAAGTCAGAGAAAGAGTATTTGAAAATTTGGGTGGGGGTGGGATTTTCAACCCTAACTCAATGTTCAAATAACCCAGGAGAGAGGAATGCCATTTCAGGATCAGATTCAGAAGGAGGTGAAGTGGGCAAGTCTGGCTCAATGCAACAGGCAATATGGATGGCCTGCCTAGGATAGCAGAACTTCTGGGGCTCCAGGCTCCATAGGAAAATTCTCCTGCCCTAGACTCTAAAATACAAAGGGTGACTGTGGGTCCCTTTGTTCAGATTGCAATCCATTTCTCTCATTCCAAACGAATGCGCAAAACCTATATATTCACTTGTATGGAGGAAGGAAAAGGAGATGGAGTTGAATTACAAGAGTTGGAGATGGCCATTTAGGTCATTAAATCCAACACCCTGCTCAATATGGGCATCCAGATTAAAGTATCCTTGACAGATTACTGTTTAGCTGGAATGCTGGAAAAAATTATTGAGGAAGAATACAACTCTTTGCCCCTCGTACTAGATGTCTGTAAGAGACACAGAAATTATTTTCCCCTCAAATAGCAAAATGGCTTTTCCAGTCCTAAGAAGGGGACAGGCTTAGTGGCCAATGGATGGATGAGAGGGAGGGAATGATATCTAAGAAAGGATTAATGGGGATGTCCATGTGAAACCCCCCCACCAGTCATCTCACAAAACTCCAGAGTCAGAAGAAAATGGTGATGCTGGTGAGAACAAATGCTAGGAGACTGACACGATCACGCGCATACACAGAGACTCATTTTGTCCAGTGCAACTCTTTTTTTTCTTTTTAATAGATAAAAAATAATGTTTTCATGAACTCACAAATGACCAATTAAACCCACAGAGTGACAGCTACAGAAATTGAAGTCTTGGCACTTCACAACACTGGTTCAGCCTCCATTGGCTCTTCTACTGGTCTATGGGAAGAAGGAAAAAGAAGGCGAAGAGATGCTGATTAATGGTCTTTCACTGGTACAGAGGTCAACACAGCTATTGGTTCTGCTGTTGATCAAACAATGTTCAAGCAGGGCTGTTCTAATAGTAGTAGGGGCACTACCAGTTGAAAGCCTTTGATCTGGGTGGAGGAGAGGCCCAATGGCAGCCACTCCAACCTAGTGCCTTCCAAATGTGCTCTGACCACTAGTATATTCATCCTAGTTTCTGATAAATTAAGGACCAACAAACCACATTAAAGACTAAGACAATGTTTTGCAACCTCAGTGATTTTAAGATGCATGGACTTTAACTCCCAGAATTCCCCAGCCAGCATACTGTTGTCCACACATCTTAATGTTGCTGAGATTGAGAAACACTGGACTAATGACAGTGAGTTCTACTTCACAGGACTATACAGAGAGGGGACATCAGCTCTATTAGGACATGTTTTATTTTAAGCCCTAATTTTGAGTTAGACAACTACTTTTTTTTTCTGACCATATCTGTCTATATTTTCTGGCACATCAGCAGAATCTGCCCTGAATCTCTTTCTGAACCTGCACTATGTATGTCCTTAAAAAGACACTGATGGTTTGGATCCTCCTCTTGAGAGGTGAACTTTTTTATCTTTTCATTTGATAAAACAAAGGTGATGCCACTAAGCTGCAGAAAGGCCTTTTGTTACTTTAGCTACAATAGAGCAATGACTTTTTTCAGAAAGCTAAAAGATAACAACAGATTAAACTTGCAAGCTGCCTGACTCTCAATATCTGTGAGCAACTCATAACAATCAAACAAGTAAATTACAATAAAATCAATAAAACATAAAACAAACATAAAAGAAGGCAAGTGTGATGAGTGAGGGGTCTCACTCTCTCTTGCCAAAGGTCTAGGTGAAGAGCCAGTTCTTCTAAGGAACAGCACAGCAGGTGCACTGGACAGCAACTCTTAGGTCAAGAGAAGTCAGAAAACATTTGGTTGATGCAAAGGAAAAAAAGACAGGCACTGCTGTATTCTTGGTGAATCAGGGTGTGTCAATGTTATGATACCTGCCCTCAAGAAACAGTGGCACACATGGTGCTGGGACAACTTGAACAGGCAGATTAGATCTCAATCAAAACCCACACAGACAGACACTTGCCATCTCCCAAAATGAACCTACTGGACACCACAGTCTGCTTTTCCCTGCTCTGTGTCCACTGACAGTGATGCCATGGCACTGACTGTCTCTGCTTCTTCTGCCTCACTCTTCTGTGCTTCTAGCAAAGAGCAGCCGACAATTGCTGCAGAACTTTTCACCGAATTCCAGTGTTTGCCTGTGACACAATTGCAAAGCATTAGGCTAGGAATGCTAATACTTTGTTGAATTTTTGGAGATGCTCCAGGACATCTACCTTTCTTCCTTTCTCAAACACATCATATTGTCAATGAAACCACTAATGTAACACCTTAATTCTTTCTGATAAATGACCATAATAAAGTCTTTATATGGAACATCTGTTGCTATAATCATGCCTATAATCAGTCTCTTGCTATAATCATGCTTCAGGAAATTAATTAAAATAAATGGCTAATATTCCCAACATGTCCTGAGAAGGACTAGAAAGTTAGAATGAGCCAGTTAAGTGGAGTTTAGGGAAGAGAAATTTCAGGGGTGCTCTCTTCTAAAGGTTGTTGGACAGGTTGCAGAAGAAACGTGGTGCATCAGAGGGCAGGACTAGGACAACGGGTAGAAAGTGCAGGCAGGAGGATTTGTGCTAAAATTTAGAAAAGCATCTAAACTACTACCTCAGAAGGTAGTGGGCTTTCCTTCTCTAGTATTTTAAGCAAATACTGGAAGGCCATTTGTTTGGGCTACTGTAGTTGGTGATTCTAGAGGGCTGAACTGGGTAGCGTCTAAGGCATGTTTCAATCCTAAATTTTATGACTCTGAATCAGGAGTCAAAATTCTAGTCCAACTAACACCCCCCACACCGCCAATCCCAAGTATGGTGAGATGTTGAAGTTATTTATTTTAGATCACCGGCAAATTTTGTAAAATGAATTAATTGTTTAATTAACATTAAACAAGATTATTTGTGGATGTTGCAGAACAGCCACTTGAGGAGCTGAAATAAGTACAACTTCGACAAATCCCCCACAAATCCAATCTTCATTTTTTAAAAAAACTACATTTAATTAAACTTTAAAACATGTTAGGTTTTTGAATTGTATAATTTTTAAATTTTTAAATGTTTTATTTTTTTATAAAAAATATTTTTCTAATTCTTGCATTAGTATATAATTTTTACAATTTCCTAATTTTTAAATTTTTATATACCGTATTTTCCGGCGTATAAGACGACTGGGCGTATAAGACGACCCTCCTCAGAGCCATTTAAGGCTCGTCAGAGCCTTATGGACTGGTCTGCCTGGTTACAGGAGAATGAGACCTGGCGTATAAGACGACCCCCGACTTTTGAGAAGATTTTTGTGTGTTAGAAAGTAGTCTTATATGCAGGAAAATACAGTAAATTTAATTTTTTTTAAAAAATAATTTTTATATAATCTTTATAAATTTTTATTTCAAAAAAAGAGGAAAAATAATTATTTTAAAACATTTAATTACACTTTTAAAAACACATGAAAAATACACAGTCATGGAAAAAAGGTCCAACATTATTGGACATTATTGAAACACTTGAAAAAAAAGGTCTAGAAGATAAAGCTATGGCTTTTTCTTTTTAGAGACAAGTCTAGCCACTCCAAGACTCAAACAACAAAATAAGAAACCCCAACTAAAGGAAGAAGACTGCGACCAAAGTGAACACAGTAAGGAACAATTAATTAACAGAAAAATGAACCTTTCCTTTAGACATAGATAGATGGTGACATGTCACTCATAGAAGGAAAAAAAAATCAAACCTAGGCCAGTCTAGTGCAGCCCCACTGGAGCTAAATGATCAATTTCATAACCTTCCCTTGGAAGAAAGTATGCAGACCCCTGGAGAAGGAACATCATCAAGTGTACCAATTGCAGAAAAAAAGTGGGCCAGATTTTTTTTTAAGGAAAAAAAAAGGTGTGTGTTGGTGATAGGAGACTCATTGCTCAGGGGAACTGAACCAGCAATTTGTAGACCAGACAATCTAACTAGGGAGGTTTGCTGCCTCCCAGGAGCAAAGATCGTAGATGTGACTGAGGGGCTTACTAAAATAATTAAGTCCACAGAATATCCATTTTTCCTCTTTCATGTGGGGATAAGTGATGCGACAAAGCCTAAAAACAACATCAAGAGACCATGAGCAGCTAGGCATGAAAGCCAAAGAGATGGGGGCACAGGTGGTGTTTTCTTCTGTGCTCCCAACAAAAGGCAGACAATCCAACAAGGGAATGTAGAACTTTTGAAGTAAACCAGTGGTTTAGGAGATGGTGCTGACAAGAGTACTTTGGATTCTTAGACCACAGTTTACAAAACCTACACGAGGGGCTTCTGGCAGGGGATAGGCTACACCACACAGTAACCAGGAAGAACGTCTTTGGAAACCAACTGGCTCACCTTATCTGAAGGACTTTAAGCTAAAACTGGAGGAGGAGAGAGATGTACTTTTAGAAGCTAATTCCAAGCATAAATCTTAAGACAATCAACCATGTGGTAAGAAAGAAGGGGAACTCGTTTACAAAACAGGAGATGTAGGAAGCAAATGCAGGGTCAGTCAAAAAGGACTCAGATGCCTATACATGAATGCTCAAAGTATGAGGAAGAAACAGGGCAAACTTGAAGTCCTACTGTAGTGCATGAGGGCAAGTATGACATTGTTGGCATTACCAAAATTTGGTGGGATGAAACCCATAAAGCTAGAGAGAGTTAAAGTGTTCTAAAGATACAGACCTAATAAAACAGGTGGTGGAGTATAAGAAATAACTACACTTCTACAGAAATACAAAAAAACAAGGTTGGAAACTTTCTTGAATACACGTGAGTTAATAATAGAAAAGGAAAAAGGAATGATATTGCCATAGGTGTATAGTATAGACCACCTAAACAGAGGAAATAGATGAACTTTTTGTTAATTAGTTAGCTAAGGTGTGGAGGAAGCATACTGCAATAGTAACTACCCTGATATCAACTGGGAGACAAACTGCATCAAGTGGGAGACCGAACAGGTTCCTGACGAACCTAGCAGACAACTTTATCTCCCAAAAGTTGGAGGAGGGAACTAGAGGGTCAGCTATATTGGATTTAATTCTTACTTACTAAATGATAGAAAGGGTTGAAGTTGCGGGAACTTTGGGGGAGTGTGACTGTGTCATATTAGAATTCAACATAATACAGACACAAGCAATAGAACAAAGTCAAACTAATGTCTTAGACTTTAAGAGAGCTGATTTCAACAACCTTAGTGACAGCTTGGTAAAGATGAAAATCTTGAAAGGGAAAACAACTGAAGCAGCTCGGGAAACTCTGAAAAATGAGATTATAAAAGCCCAGCCTAACACAATACCACTGAAAAATAAAAATAAGAGATTCCAGAAGAAACCAACATGGAAAAACTGGAAAGAGGGACACATAACTAAGGCAGAATATCAGCATATATCCTGAGTCTGCAAAGATGAAGTCAGGAAAGCTAAGGCTCAGAATGAACAAAGACTTGCAACAAATTTTGAAAATAATAATAAAAAAATATTTCAACATGTAAAAAAACTTTAGTCCACCAATGGGAGATGATGGTAAGGAAGTGACGGGCAGCATGGAGAAAGTGAAACTGTGAAAAGAAAAGCTTGTACACTGTGTTATAGAAGGAGATACTCATCAAATTGGCAGATAACACCAAGCTAGGAGGAATAGCTAAAACTTTAGAAGATAAGCTCAAGATCCAGAAGGATCTAGACCCGTGATGGCAAACCTATGGCACACGTGCCACAGATGGCACACGGAGCCATATCTGTGGGCTCACGAGCCATTGCCCTAGCTCAGCTCCAGTGCACAGGTGCACGGGTGTCACTGCGTTTTTATATTTACCAGCAGAGCTATTATTTCTGGACTGTCAGACTCACCGTAGTCATATTCCTTATCAGCACCTACAGCACCTACTACGCATGTCTTGCATTCTTTTGTATTTTTTCTAGAAACTTTCCTTTGTTCTCCAGCCAGCTGAGGTCAGGCTGGGGATTCTTTGCCAACATGTAATCTATTTTAGGTAGTGAGATGTCTTTATTTTCTTACAATAAATATGAGTTTAATTAGAGAATGTTTCTTCGGTTTTATTGATCAAAGTATGCAGCAGGATAAAAGCCACGATCCAACTCAAAATGAGGGCAATTACCCCACGCAAGGTAACGGGGCTGATTGCCGCTCTGACAATGGCAGCAGGAGGATGGTTGATTTATGGCATTTCCTGGTTTGTTACTTTTGATCATGACCATCTAGGCTAATTAGACAGATAGTTGATTTAGTGACTGCGGAACACTAAATAATTAACTTCTAAGATGCCGAGAAAGAAGAAAAAAAAGGAAAAATGAAAGAAAAGGGCAGAATGAAGCCCAAAATTCTATCCTCTTCAGATGAGGATGAAATAGAAAGATCTTCAAGATTTCAGCCTCTGGCATCTGCCACTCAGCTAGAAGCAGAAGAATCAGAGAAAATGCTCTTAACGAAGTTTCAGGAGGAAAATAACAGAAGAGCTTCTTTTGAAGGCAAAGCACTACGACCGAGGTCAGTAACTCCCCCTTCTAATTATGCATGCTCTCAAACTGTATTCCTAGAGCCTTCTGATTTTGAAACGCTCGGGGCCAAGCCAAAAATTCCACAAACGGCAAAACCTTTTTCCTCCCACGCAGAGGGAGAAACATTTTATTATCCCTCTCAAACCTTCAGAGTCACTCCTCATGAGCAAGCTATAAGAAACTATCGTGACCAGATAGAAAATTTTGAACGTGAGCTATCTGAGGCAAAAATGGCTTTATCTAGGCTTGAGCCAGATAAGAGAGAATCCCACATTTTTGAAATCTCTAAAACCGCCATTTTGCCGCCTTCTCCCTCAGAGCCAAAGACACACCCCCTGGTGGATATTGTGTCAGGCAAATCAGAACAGAGAGTTGTGCACACGTCACATTTGCCACATTATTCTCAAATTATAAATGCCACGCAGGCAGAAAGATTATCTGAGCTGCCTACAACTAAAGTTGCAGCATCATCTGCCGGCCAAAGTAATTTACAAGAGAAAGCTGAAATGCATCATGATTTGAGAGAGTGATTACAGGCATTGCAACAGACTTTGTTAGATATGTCCTTAACTCACTCAGAGATTCAAACTGCAATGCCACAAGTGTCTCCACAGGCTCAATTTTCAGCACCCCCTGGTGGTGCTGGTGTCTTTTTAGATGGAGCACAACAACGCTTAATGCAGCAAAGGCAAATGACTGCATCTCCAGCAAGTCATTTTAATATTGCAGCTCAAATGCCACAGCTACAAGCTCATGCACACGTGCCTCCAGCTGTACAACCAGGACCAGCCCCTGGTCCACCTCCAGCACAACAAGTGCCTTTACCCCCACAGCCAGCACCTCAAGTGCCTATTCCTCAACAGGCATACTCTGTTGCTCCACTGGCTGGTGAGTCAAAATTAAAGATGTCAGGGCAGAATTACAAGGCCTGGGTCAGTGAGGTTGGACTTTTGCTACGTAGAGAAGGCACCCATCGTATGGTGTTTAACCCTCCTGCCCAACCATGGACGCCTGAAATAAGAGACTTAGAGACTAAAGCCTGCACAACATTATTGATGTCCATGGATACTGAACTGCAGGTTACTTTTCCGCCTGATGCAACAGCCCAACAAATTTGGGTCTAATTGGAAAATTGCTACAGGCCTGTCTCAATTGAGTCTTTATGTTTGCTCATGTCTGAATTCCATGGTTCGAAATTGAAACCTGGTGAACAAATTGGAGGACATTTGACCAAACTGAAAGGTATGAGGAAAGAATTGAGAGAAAGTGGCTATCCTATTGAAGATATTCAAATGATCAGCATTATCATTAACTCTTTGAACTATGAATGGAAAGATGCCATTACAAAGATTAACCAAGTGCCTATTGCTCAACGCACAGTGGACAATAACTGCAGACTCTTAATTGAAGAGGAGGCACTGATGTTAGCCACACCACACTTGAGAGGACCACCCGCATCAAGAGCTCCAGCTAGGCGTCCCTTCCGAGGAAGGACCTACACTCCAAGGATGCCAAGATGCAACATCTGCAACCGTGTGGGACATGCAACCCGGGATTGTCCCCAAAGAGTTCCAGCTCCCATCACGTACCAGCTCAGAGGAACAGACTCCAGAGGCAGAGGCAGAGGCGGTAGACAAGGTCGTCGTGGTCCAAGGCGTGATTCACAAGCTCCACTCACCACATTGGTTTTAACCAATGATCCACAACCTCATCCAGAGTACGACAGACGGCTTTTGTGGACTTTGGACAGTGGTGCAGCTTTCCATGTTACTTACAGAAAAGAACTTTTCACAGAGATGCACGAGCCTGAACCTGAACTACGTGAACTTTATTCTTTTTCCAATCATCCTTGTCAGGTCAAAGGAAAAGGAACTGTTTATGTTGAAGAGCTCAATGCATTCATTCCTGATGTCTGCTACATACTGACAGCAACTTTTAGTTTGCTTAGTCAGGCTCACTTGTCTAGAGTTTTAAAGTACCAGGTTCACCACCTCGAGAAAGCAAGTTACATGGTTAAAGATGGAGATATTGTTGCTGAAACCATGTTAATTGGTGGTGTTTATTACTTAAAACCAAAATCTAAACCGCAAGCACAGGCAAGTATACAAACTCCAAAAGAGGAGAGCACAGGCCCAGAGAGAGATGTCCCAGTGAGAGATCCTGTTGCTACTCCAAAGGCTCCTAAAGCCAACAAAAAGAAAATTGAGAAACAGGTTGCTCAGAGCAAGCCTGAGGTTCCTCATAAAACTGTTAATGTTGAAAATTCACTAACTGGTAAACCTTCGCATTCCAGGTGCATCCATAAGTGGCATAGAAGATTGGGACATGCCAGCTTCTGGGTTCTTAGAAAAATGCCGGAGTTCGCAAAAGGTTTGGATCTAAAGGGGTGTAAGGTGTTTCTGGATTGTGCTGTCTGCAAGAAAGCCAAATCCAAAGCAGCAGCCATTCCAAAACGCGCTACACGCCTGTCAACACACATTTTTTATTTGGTACACACTGACATAGTTGGTCCTTTTCCACCAACAATTGGTGGTAGAAAATATTTTTTAACAATTGTTGATAATTATTCTAGATATGGATATGTATATCCAATGAGAGAAAAATCTGAGACCTTTCAGATCTTTAAAGACTTTGCAGCCCTTGTCTCTACCCAACACAGAGTAAGCATCCCCAGAATCCAGAGTGATTGTGGTGCCGAATTCATGTCTCAGCGTTTCCAAGACTGGATGCGTAAGAATGGAATTCTTCATCAGACTTCGGCTCCTTATACTCCCGCTCATAACGGAGTCTCAGAGAGGAGACAGGGGGTCCTGCAAACCATGATGCGTTGTCTTTTAGAAGACGCCAACCTCAGTAACCCATACTGGGGTGAAGCTCTTAAATATACAAATTACATCATCAACCGTACTTGGAGTAGTGCGATAAATCAAACTCCTTTCTTCATGATGTATGGCTACAAGCCAGATCTCAAGAACCTCCATATTTTTGGTTCGTACGCTATGGTGAACATTCCCTTAGATCAAAGAAGGAAAGGAGGTCCAGCAGCAAAGAGGACGAGATTTATGGGTATTGATGACAATTCAAAATGGAGCAAATTTATTGACTCTAATCGTAGACTAGTGACTTCCCAATCTGCTAATTTTGAGGAAGGTATTGACTGGTCCAGGATTCATTCCAATGATCCTGGAGTTTATTTTCCTAAAGATGAAGTTACTGATGCCACGCAGCCTGATGACCAAGATTCACAGGCAAATGTTCCACCCACCAGTTCTTCCAAACATGATGTTCCGTCTTCGCAAGCCGCGGATGCTGATGCTAGCGACGATGATGAAGACGAGGACGAAACGGAAGAAGAATGGACGACTGTTCTCAGGCGTTCCAAGAGAGCCACAAAGGGAATCCCTCCACAGCGATATTCGTGGCAACTGACAAAAGCACCCTTGCCTTCGATTTGTAATGTTACACTTCCTCCCGATAACTTCATACAAATCAAACATCTTCCTGATTCAGAGCAAGAGAAGTGGTATGACGCAATGCAGGCTGAAATGGACAGTCTAAAGAAACTTAAGGTGTTTACGCCTGCAAAACCTCCAGCAAATAAAAAGGTCATTGGCACTCGATGGATCTACAGAATCAAAAAGAAGCCAAATGGTGAGTCATTGTACAAGGCCAGACTTGTAGCTCAGGGTTTCGCTCAACGTTATCCTGAGGACTACACAAATACCTACTCACCGACAGTCAGAACTGAAAGTGTAAAAATTGCTTTAGCCACTGCAACTATCCTTGGTTTAGAAGTTTTCCAGTTTGATGTTGACACCACTTATCTACATGCTGACCTAGATGAAGAAATCTACGTGAGAGGTCCTCCAGGATTCCGACAGCAAGAAGGTGATACCTGGTTCCTGAACAAAAGTCTTTATGGTCTGAAACAGTCTGGTTTAATGTGGTACTTATGTCTTACTGACAAACTAAATTCAATGGGCTTTATTAAGTCCGAAACTGATGAGTGCGTGTTCACAAAAAGATCTAACAATGCATATGAGATAGTTCTTGTTTATGTTGATGACATTGTTTATATTGGTCCAAATAAGCAGATGCGTGAGATTTTTGCCAAAGCTTTGCAGAAATACTTCACATTGAAATCTTTAGGTCATATTAGCACTTATTTAGGTGTTCAGATAGAAAAAACACAGAAGGGGTTTAGTCTTTCACAGGAAGATAAAATTGAACAAGTTTTGCATCATTGCAACATGAAGGATGCTAACACAACAAAGACACCCATGCAAACAGTTTTTCACAACTTGACACATGAACCAAGTCCTGAGTTCGAGGATCAAACACTTTATCGTTCAGTTATTGGATCACTGTTATACATTAGTAGTTGGACAAGACCCGACATTGCACTCATTGTTAATCTCTTGTCTCGACACGTAGGTAAGGCAAAACAGTTTCATTGGTCATGTATTAAGAAATTACTGAAATACTTAAAGCACACTAAACACATGAAGTTATTGTTAGAACCAACACACACTGATTATGCAGAATTAAGTTGTTATGCAGATTCTGATTGGGCAAGTGATAAGAAATCATGTAAAAGTACTTCTGGTTATATGATGTTCTTAAATGGATGTCCTGTTTATTGGCAAGTGCATAAACAGAATTTTGTTTCTTGTTCTTCTACTGAAGCTGAATATGCTTGTGTTTCAGATGCATGTAATTCTCTAATGTGGTTTGATGCTTTGGTCACAGATATCTGGACATGTCCGATCCGACCAATCACAGTGATGGAAGACAATGAATTGGTGGTTTATATTTCTGAATCACATTTCACAGGTTCTAGGTCCAGACACATTGACATCCGTTATAGAAATATCAAACAATTAGTGAAACACGGTTTTGTAAAATTGCAGTATGTGTCTACACATGATCAGATTGCAGACATGCTCAACAAACCACTTCCAGCAGCTCAGCACGAGTATCTGCGTAAGAAGATGTGCCTTATCTGATGATGTACCTGATGTTCGCTCAACTGGCAAAAGAAGGGGTGTCACTGCATTTTTATATTTACCAGCAGAGCTATTATTTCTGGACTGTCAGACTCACTGTAGTCATATTCCTTATCAGCACCTACAGCACCTACTACGCATGTCTTGCATTCTTTTGTATTTTTTCTAGAAACTTTCCTTTGTTCTCCAGCCAGCTAAGGTCAGGCTGGGGATTCTTTGCCAACATGTAATCTATTTTAGATAGTGAGATGTCTTTATTTTCTTACAATAAATATGAGTTTAATTAGAGAATGTTTCTTCGGTTTTATTGATCAAAGTATGCAGCAGGATAAAAGCCACGATCCAACTCAAAATGAGGGCAATTACCCCACGCAAGGTAACGGGGCTGATTGCCGCTCTGACACGCCAGTCAGCTGATTTTTGACTGGCCCTGCCCAAGCTGCCCCTCCCCTCCCAGGAGTCTCCACGCAGCTCGTTTTGGATGCCAGGTAGGTACAGGGTTCACATGGAGGCTCTGGGAGGGCGTTTTTGGTCTCCGGTGGGTCTCGGGGGAGGGGGGGGAGGCTGTTTTCGCCCTCCCCAGCCTCCAGGAAAGCTTCTGGAACCTGGGGAAGGTGAGAAACGGGCCTACTGGGCCCACCAGAAATCGGGAAATGGGCCGTTTCCGGCCTCCAGAGGACCTCTGGGGGGAAGGCTGTTTTTGCCCTCCGGAGGCTTCAGGTAGGTCTGCTAGGCCCAAAACAGGGCGCAGGGGGGGTCGTGTGCACATGCACGGGGGAGCGCGGGGTCAGGGCATGGGAGGGCATTGAATTATGGGTGTGGGCACGTGTGCGTGCCCCCCCCCCCCCCCCGCTTTTGGTATGTGATGGCAAAAAGGTTAGCCATCACTGATCTAGACAGACTTGAACACTTGGCCCTATCCAACAAAATGCAATTCAGTGGTGAGAAAAGTAAGGTTTTACACATAAGCAAGAAAAACCAAATGCACAGGTACAGAATAGGTGGCACCTGGCTCAACAGCAGTAACTGTGAGAGGGATCAAGGTGTCCCAGTGAACCACCACTAAAGTATGAGCCAGCAGTGTGCGGACGCAGCCAAAAAAGCCAATGCAGTCCTAGGCTGCATCACCAGAGGACTAGTATCAAGTTCACGTGAAGCATTTGTACTGCTATATACTGCTTTATTAAGACCACACTTGGACTGCTGCATCCAGTCTTGGTCACCGCAATACAAAAAATATATTGAGACTCTAGAAAGAGTGCAGAGAAGAGCAACAAAGATGATTAGAGGCCTGGAAGCTAAAACATATATTGAACGGTTGCAGGAACTCTGTATGTCTAGTCTAAGGGATTACGGAGACCTGGTTGGGCCAGGAGTGGGGGTTCCCCTCGTTGAGATGTGCCCACCTGGCTTCCGTGCATTTCATCAGCTGAGGGCGCAGGGGAGGGGCGAGGGGGGGGGTGTAGCGGCGATTATTAAAGAAAGTCTTCCTCCAAGGGAGGCAGCTGTTCCTCAGATAGCCGGATGTGAGTCCCTCCTTGTGAAGTGGGGCCATGGGGTGCAGATGGGTTTGCCACGTAGTGGCAGCCCTGCCTGAGCTGCTCAACGTAATATCCGGGGTGGTAGTGGATACCCCCAGACTTATGGTCATGGGGGATTTCAACCTGCCATCTATCGGTGAAACATCGGAGGCAGTCCGGGAGTTCCTGGCTTCCATGACGGCCATGGACCTGACCCAGTTAGTTCAAGGCCCCACTCACACGGGACTTGATTTTTGTCTCTGGTCAGTGGTTGAATGATCTAGAAATAGGGGACTTAGTCATCAAGCCCTTGTCATGGACAGATCATTCACTCCTTCAGTTAGACTTTCGAGCCGCTTCCCTTCACCGCAGGGAGACGGAACTGACCAGGTGGTTCCCTCCCAGGCGCCTGATGGACCCGGAGAGGTTCCTGATGGAGCTTGGGCCATTCCCAGAGGCTCTGGCTCACGACTCGGCTGAAGAATTGGCGGCCGCCTGGGAGAGGGCGTCCGCTGGAGCTTTGGACCGTGTCGTGCTTTTGCGGCCTCTGACCTGGTGTCGATCTCAATTAGCTCCCTGGTTCTCTGAGGAGCTGAGAGAGATGAAGCACCGGAAAAGACGCCTAGAGAGTGATTGGAGGGCCAGCCGCTCCGAATCTGACTGAACACAGGTGAGGTCTTATATCAAGACCTACCTAGTGGCGATAAGAATGGCAAAATCTAACTATTTTCCCGCTCTTATTGCATCTGCAGAGAACCACCCAGCCGCCCTGTTTAGGTTGACCCGCTCCCTACTTCATGTGGGAGCACGGGAGGATCCCTTGCAGGGTGGGGCTGAGGATTTTGTACAATACCTGCATGATAAAATCGTTCAGATTCGGGAAGGCCTGGACTCCGATTGGGTAGGTTCAGATGGGATGACGGAGGTGGGTCTTGAGAGTGTTATCTGGGAGGAGTTTGACTCTGTGGCTCCTGAGAATGTGGACAGGATTTTGGGTAGGCTTAACGCTGCCACATGTTTATTGGACCTGTGTCCCTCCTGGTTGGTGCTGGCCTCCTGGGAGGTTACACGAGGCTGGCTTCAGGGGATTATTAATGCTTCCTTGAGTGAGGGTGTCTTCCCCACCGCCTTGAAAGAGGCGGTGGTGAGGCCCCTCCTCAAAAAGCCTTTCCTGGACCCAGCTATATTAGCAAATTATCATCCGGTCTCCAACCTCCGCTTTGTGGCGAAGGTTGTTGAGAGTGTGGTGGCGCGACAACTTCCCTGATACCTGGATGAAGCTGTCTGTCTAGATCCGTACCAGTCGGGCTTCAGGACGGGATACAGCACGGAAACGGCATTGGTCGCATTCGTTGATGATCTCTGGAGGGCTCGGGACAGGGGATGCTCCTCTGTCCTGGTCCTGTTAGATCTCTCAGCGGCTTTTGATTCCATCGACCATGGTATCATGCTGCGTAGGCTGGGGGGGTTAGGGGTGGGGGCACTGTGATGCGGTGGTTCTCCTTCCTCTCCGGCCATATGCAGTCTGTGTTGGCAGGGGGGCAGAGATCAACCTCGAGGTGCCTCACTTGTGGGGTGCCTCAAGGGTCGGTTCTCTCGCCCCTCCTGTTCAACATTTATGTGAAGCCGCTGGGCAAGATCATCCATGGTTTTGGGGTAAAGTGTCACCAGTACGCTGATGATACACAGCTGTACATTTCCACCCCAGACAACCCCAATGATGCCCTTGACGTGATGTCCCAATGCCTGGAGGCCATGCAGGTCTGGATGGGGAGAAACAGGCTCAGACTCAACCCCTCCAAGACTGAGTGGCTATGGTTCCCGGCGCCCCAGTATAGCCAGCTGGCTCCATCACTAGCTATTGGGGATGAGATCTTGGCCCCCTCAGAGAGGGCTCGCAACTTGGGTGTCCTCCTGGATACATGGCTGTCTTTAGAAGACCATATGATGGCTGTGGCCAGGGGGGCCTTCTGTCAGGTTCTCCTGATCCACCAGTTGCGTCCCTTTCTGGACTGGGACGCCCTGCGCATGGTCACTCACTCCCTCGTCCCGTCCCGTCTGGACTACTGTAATACTCTCTACATGGGGCTCCCCTTGAAGAGCACTCGGAGGCTCCAACTGGTCCAGAATGTGGCCGTGCGGGTGATTATGGGTGCGACACGTCACTTCCACGTAACGCCCCTCCTGCGTGAGCTGCATTGGCTTCTGGTGGTCTTCCGGGTGCGATTCAAGGTGCTGGTTACCACCTTTAAAGTGCTCCATGGCTTAGGAACTGGGTATTTACAAGACTGCCTGCTGCCACCGATACCCTCTCATTGGCTGGTACGCTCCCACAGAGAGGGCCTCCTCGGTGCCATCGGTCAAATTATGTCGACTGGTGACCCCCAGGGGAAGAGCCTTCTCTCTGGGGGCTCCCGTCCTTTGGCACAAATTGCCCCCAGATATTCGTTGGATCCCCGACCTTCGCGCCTTTCACCGGGCCCTGAAGACCTTATTGTTTCAGCAAGCTGGTCTGACAGTATGAGGATTTTAGTGGGTTTTTAAATTGGGGTTTTTAATATTTGGCCAAATTATTGTATTAGTTTTAAATTGTTTTAACTTTTGTATCGATGGTTTTTATTATTGGCTGTACACTGCCCTGAGTCCCTCGGGAGAAGGGCGGTATAAAAGTTGGATTAATAAATAAATAAGGAAGAGAAGGACTAGGGGTGATAAAATAGCAGTCTTCCAGTATTTGAGGAACTTGTACAAAGAAGAGGGGGACAACCTATTCTCCAAAGTACCTGAGGGATAAGAAATGACAGATGAGGGTGGAGGTTTGTTCTTTCGAGCTTGTGGATTGGCTGCCGAACGTTTCATTACCAGGCTAGGTAACATTGTCAGCAGAATTTAGGGAATGTCCATTTTGGTGTTCTTCTGATTATAAGGCTTCCTGTGGTCAGTAGATCTTGTGATGGGAGAGTCATGTCAGGTGAGGATCTTGTGATGGGTCAGGTTTGGGTGGTGTCGGGTGAGGGTCATTGGTAGGTGAAGTGCTGGTTGGGGGGATTGTGTGGGTTAGTTGAGGGTTGGTGCCATCGCTGGTTGGTTGTGCAGTTGATTTGAATTCTCAGGGGTTTGTAGGCTGGTTGTAGGTCGATGTATCTGTTGATCCACAGAAATGCCAACAAAATACAAATCCAAAAATGCAACTCACTGCAAGAGAAACTCAATACCATCATCACAAAACCACAAGACGACAACTCAGAACTATGGATCAGAAATCTGTCCAGCAGACCTCTATCAGACGAAAGAAAGACCATCCTCACACATGGCCTCAATTTCAACCACAAAGACGCCAACCCCATTGAATTCCTAGCCTACCTCGAATACATTCTAAAAATGAACCACCTGGTCCAAGAAACACAAGAAGACATCAGGCAAAGAATCATCCCAAACGTACAATGCAACAGACACAACAAAACACTCAGCCAAAAGGAGAAGATAGCACTAAAACTGAAACAAGACAAAAGCATCATCATCCTATCGCAGACAAAGGCAGACTGACCATGGTAATGGACAAAACTGACTACATCAGCAAAGCTGAAAACCAATTAAACAACACTTAACACCTACCAAATAATCCACAACGAAAAAGCTAGGGGAACAAAATAAAAGACACCCTAAGAAAAATGGAAAAAGAAAAACTGCTAACACCACTAGAGAGAAAGGACATGCAACCACAAGACTCCTCCACACCCAGGTTCTACAGACTCCCCAAAATACACAAGAACAGGATCCCCTTACACCCAATTGTGTCTCTACTGGGAACATCAATCTACAAACTAGCAAAAACCCCGCAAAGGAAACTCAGACACCTGGTCAATGACTCAACTCACTCAATGAACTCCCCAGAACAATTTCTCCAACTCATCAAGCACACCAAGATCAACAAAGAAGAAATCATGGTCTCCTTCAGTGTCACCACACTTTTCATCTCAATTGACATCAACCTGGCTAAACAAACCATACACCACCTACTCACTAAACACCATAACCACAAAGATGTCTCCACCAGAGAACACTCCATGTCCACAGAAACTATCATGAAACTTGTCCCAAAGGTACTTTTTCTTTTTTTAAAAAAAAAAGTTTTTTATTTTAAATACATTAAAAACAAACACAAAACAAACAACACATATATACAGATCATTTTTCCGTTGTTAACAGCTCGTTTAAGGTGATCCTTTCTATTTATTTACATATATTCTAACTTTATCTTAATCTACTTAGATTAAATTGCTAACAAAAAACCTTACTAAAAAACAAGAGATAGAATTGGAGAACATTACAGATATTTAGATAACAAAGAGAATAAAGTACTTAGGGATTTGGTTAACAGCAAGAGGTTCCTCAATCAAAAAAGATAACTATGATAAATTAATGCTGCAAATTGGAAAAGATTTAGAATACTGGAAGAACCTTCAAATTTCATGGATGGGAAGAGTGGCGACAGTAAAAATGAATATCTTGCCCAAAATACTGTTCCTCTTCCAAGTTATACCGATAAAAATAGAAAAAAATTTTTTTGACCTATTAAACAGACTGATTGCAAAGTTCATTTGGCAAGGGAGGAAACCCAGAATTAGATTGAAAATTCTACAGGACACAAGGGACAGAGGAGGAGTAGCCCTACCAGATTGGGAGACCTACTATCAGGCAGCATGCCTGACCTGAATAAAAGAGTGGATTGAGTTGGGAAATAAAAGAACTTTAATAATTGAGGATCATGACCTACAGGCTGGATGGCATACATTTTTATGGGGCGAAAAATACAAATTACATGGATATTTCAGTATAATTAGGAATTCACTATTAATAATTTGGAACAAAATTAAAAAACAACATCATACAGGAATGCCAAATTGGATTTCACCCAATGAAATATTAACCCTCCCAACTCTATCAGATTGGACTAAAATAATTAGGTATAGGGATATACTTAATGAATTGGGAAATCTAAAAACGAAACAAGAATTAGAACATGATCTAAATAGGGAAGTACAATGGTGGACATATTTGCAAATCAGATCAAAATACACAGAGGACACAAAGATTAATCAGATACAATTGGAACAAAATGAATTAGACAAAATTATATATGGGAAAGACCAAAAATTAATTAGTAAAATTTACAAATTTTTATTGCAGTATAAAATGGAAGAGGAAACTGTGAAGGATACTATGATTAAATAGGCAAGAAATGTTAATCACACGATAGAATTAGAGAAGTGGGAAAAGATGTGGAAAATAAATATGAAATTGACAGTATCAATGGCATACAAGGAAAATCAGATGAAAATGTTTCATAGATGGCATCTTCCGCCAGCTACAATAGCAAAAATGTTCCCTGGTAATTCACCGAAATGTTGGAAATGCAAGAATAATTATGGAACATACTATCACCTCTGGTGGACTTGTCCGGTGGCAAAACAATTTTGGACTAAAGTTAAAAAACTATTAGAGGATATAATACAGAAACCAGTAAAGGGAGAGCCAGAGCAATTCTTATTAGGGATTGCAACAGAAAACTATACAAAAGAAATTCAATATTTAATATTACATATATTAACTGCAGTCCACATAATATACGCGCAAAACTGGAAGAAGGAATATCCACCAACAGAAGAGGATTTAATCAAAAAAATCCTTGAATGCGCAGAGATGGACAAGCTTACAAAGGAATTTAAGGAAAGAGAGGACTCAGATTACTATAGAGTATGGTTTAGATGGTATGACTGGTGCGAGAAAAGGAAAAACGAAAAAAATGAATAAAGAGGGAAAAAAAGGGGGAACAGAAATAATACTCTATTGTTTATTTTTGTGATAATATGGATTGAATGTGCTGAAGATCAAAGTAAAGAGAAGTTGGCACAAAGGAAATTAGATTATCTAAGTAGACAAAGGTACTTTTTCAAGAGGCAACTGGACTTTCTTGTTTTTCTTTGAAGACATTTCACTTCTCATCCAAGAAGCTTCTTCAGCTCTGACTGGATGGTGGGGAATGGGAGGATACTCCTTGCAGACAGCTGGTCATTTGTATTCTTTTAGTGTGTTGTTAAGGTCACCTGGAGGTTTATCTGTGTCATCAGGGTCACCTGAGTGGTGCAAATGGATGTGGAGCCTTCTTGGAACTGTTGAAATGTCTGTGTTGTAGATAGGAGATAGATGATGTCATATCCAGCGGTGGGTTTCACATTATGTTCCTACCAGTTCACCCCACGCGCGCATGCTTGCTTCGTGCGCATGCACACCTGGTTCGCATGTGCCTGCCTTCCACACATGCACCCGGCTTTCCATGCATCCGCTTTGTTTGCATATGCACCTTCCACGCATGCGCTCGGCCTCAAAAACATGCCTAAATAGGAAAGCATAAAGTCAGGGCGGGCCCACCTGTGATTTCCGCTACTGGTTCGGGTGAACCAGTCCAAACCGGCTGAATACCACCTCTGGTCATATCCCTCCACCTCTGTTCAATTTTGACATAGATGGCCTCTTTGACCCCTCTTTCAAACCAGTGGTCCTCTCTGTCCAAAATGTGGACTTTGCTGTCTTCAAAGGAGTGGCCTTTGTCTTTTAAATGCAGATGGACTGCTGAATCTTGTCCTGATGGGTTTGTTCTCCTATGTTGTGCCATGCGTTTGTGAAGTGGTTGTTTTGTTTCCCCAATGTACAGATCTGCACATGGCTCACTGCATTGTTCTGCATATACCACGTTGCTCAGTTTGTGTCTTGAGTGTTTTATCCTTGGGGTGGACAAGCTTCTTCCTTAATGTATTCTTGGGTTTGAAGTGTGCATGTATATTTTGTTGGCTTAAGATACTCCTGAGTTTTTCTGATATTCCTGCAGCGTATGGAATGACAACGTTGCTTCGTTTATTGTTCTCTTCTTTGTTATGGAGGAGTTCCTGCTGGTTCTTTTTTTGAGATTTGATGAAGGCCCACTTGGGATAGCCACACGTTCTGAGGGCTTCCTTGATGTGTTTTCATTCTTTTTCTTTCCCATCTTTGCTGGTAGGCAGGCCTTCAGCTCAGTGGTGTAGGGTTCTGATTACTCCCATTTTGTGCTCCTGTGAAGGAGTTTAGGGCTTTGGTTTCTACCTCTTTCCATGTAGAGATTGGCCACAATGGGGGACACGTTTTTGTCTGTAGAAACCTTTATTGTATTTAAAATAGGTAGAGGTCAGGCAGAGGTCCAGCATGGCACATATGTGGCCTGGGCTGAGGTTGATTCTGTCACCTAAGGTGCTGTGTAGCAATAGTTTCTTCACTACCATGATAGCTTCAGTTGTTGGAATGCAGGTGAAGAGAGAAGTCACATCATAGGAAACCATGGTCTCATCCAGGTCCAGTTTTAGTTTCCAAAAACTTGCTGGCAAAGTCCTGTGAACTGTTGATGTGATGGGTGGTGTTGCCAACTAAAGGAGCTAATAAGGTGGTTAGATGTTTTGCAATGTTGTTAGGTGACAGAGTTGATGCTGCTGACAATTGGTCTAAGTGGAGTTCCCTCTTTGTGGATTTTGGGGAGTCCATATACAGTATATCACAGAAGTGAGTACACCCCCTCACATTTTGTAAATATTTAAGTATATTTTTTCATGTGACAACACTGAAGAAGTGACACTTGGCTACAATGTAAAGTAGTGAGTCTACAGCTGGTATAACAGTGTAAACGTGCTGTCCCCTCAAAATAACACATCAGGATCTGAAAAAATGAATTGTTGCTCTACATAAAGATGGCCTAGGCTATAAGAAGATTGCCAAGACCCTGAAACTGAGCTGCAGCACGGTGGCCAAGACCATACAGTGGTTTAACAGGACAGGTTCCACTCAGAACAGGCCTCGCCATGGTCGATCAAAGAAGCTAAGTGCCCGTGCTCAGCGTCATATCCAGAGCTTGGCTTTGGGAAATAGACGTATGAGTGCTGCCAGCATTGCTGCAGAGGTTGAAGGGGTGGGGGTCAGCATGTCAGTACTCAGACCATACGCTGCACACTGCATCAAATTGGTCTGTAGGGCTGTCGTCCCAGAAGGAAGCCTTTTCTAAAGATGATACACAAGAAACCCTGCAAACGGATTGCTGCAGACAAGCAGACTAAGGACATGGATTTCTGGAACCATGTCCTGTGGTCCAATGAGACCAAGATAAACTTATTTGGTTCAGATGGTGTCAAGCGTGTGTGGCGGCAACCAGGTGAGGAGTACAAAGATAAATGTGTCTTGCCTACAGTCAAGCGTGGTGGTGGGAATGTCATGGTCTGGGGCTGCATGAGTGCTACCGGCACTGGGGAGCTACAGTTCATTGAGGGAACCATGAATGCCAACATGTACTGTGACGTACTGAAGCAGAGCATGATCCCCTCCCTTTGGAGACTCTGGAGACCTCCAAAATGACCACTGCCTTGCTAAAGAAGCTGAGGGTAAAGGTGATGGACTGGCCAAGCATGTCTCCAGACCTAAACCTTATCGAGCATCTGTGGGGCATCCTGAAATGGAAGGTGGAGGTGCGCAAGGTCTCTAACATCCACCAGCTCCATGACGTTATAATGGAGGAGTGAAAGAGGACTCTAGTGGCAACCTGTGAATCTCTTGTGAACTCTATGCCCAAGAGGGTTAAGGCAGTGCTGGAAAATAATGGTGCCCACACAAAATATTGACACTTTGGGCCCCATTTGGACATTATCACTTAGGGGTGTACTCACTTTTGTTGCCACCAGTTTAGACATTAATGGCTGTGTGTTGCATTATTTTGAGGGGACAGCACATTTACACTGTTATACAAGCTGTATACTCACTACTTTACATTGTAGCCAAGTGTCATTTCTTAAGTATTGTCACCAGTGGTGGGATTCAAATTTTTCTACTACCGGTTCTGTGGGTGTAGCTTGGTGGGAGTGGCTTGGTGGGGTGGCACCTTGCTTTGAGTGACATTGAGTTGGCCACACCCACTCAGTCACATGACCCCCACCAAGCCACACCCACAGAACTGGCAGAAAAGGCAGCTCCTGTGGCCTGTCCCTTTATGGTCCCCCCTACCCCCGGGTCAAAGTACCTTAAAGGGACATTGCAGTCCGACTGCCTTCCAAGCAGCTCCGCTGCGACGCCGTCCCTCCAGCGCAACAGGCTGTTCTCCTGGCCAGGTCTGGTAATGGGGTGTGGCCGCACACACACACCGGCAGGCAATGGGGTGCGCATGCACAGCCAGCAAGAAGAACAGGGTGGCAACGGGGGCGATGGGACTTCAGGCCTCTTTTTTGGCCTTTTTGGTGCAAGAAGCCTGCAGCCACCGCCTCTTTTTCAGAGCGAGAAGCCTCTTTGCCAGCCAGAACTGAGCCGGAAGCGGCGGCTGGAGGAGTTTTCTTGCGCTGAAAACTACTGAAAATTACAGGCTGAAAAAGAGGCCTGAAGAAGTCCCGTCGCCATCGTTGCTGCCCTGTTCTTTGCGCCAGCTGCACATGCGCACCCCACTGCCTACCGGTGCCATTCACGGCCAGACCCGGCCAGGAGAACGGCCTGCTGCACCGGAGGGATGGCGTTTTCAGCAGAGCTGCTCGGAAGGCAGCCGAAAACTACCAGTGGCTGGAGGCTCACCGGCTGAGCCTTGTTGTGGACCCCCACCAAGGCACAAACGAAGGTGAGCGAGGCAGAGGGCGAGCGGGCGGCATGCAGGCAGAGGCCCCGGGTAGGCCAGAGCCGGGGAATGGCACATTTCCCAACCCGGCTAAGGTGAATGGCGAGCGGATGGAGGCTCCGACCGGGGCCTCGGGGAATGGTTCCTCCCTGGGCCCCGACCCAAAGGCAAAGTGTGAACAGGCAGTATGCTTACCTTTGGTGAGCAGAGCGGGCGAGGCACAGAGTGAGGTGAGGCGATTAGCTGGGCCTCATGGCAAAGGCAACATATATAGGGCAGGGTGGGGCAGGGGTTGGTGGGGTGAGCAGGCGGGTGGGGGAGACCGGCAACTGGGGAGATGGGGCGGGGCCAGCCAGAGGTGGCATTTGCCAGTTCGGTGAACCAGTTAAAATTTCAGCTACCAGTTCGCCTGAACCGGTCCGCACCTGAGACCTTGTACCACTAACAAGTCACATGACACCAGGGAGGGAAAATGACTACTTGGGCCCCATTTGGACATTATCACTTAGGGTTGTACTCACTTTTGTTGCCACCAGTTTAGACATTAATGGCTATGTGTTGCGTTTTTTTGAGGGGACAGCACGTTTACACTGTTATACCAGCTGTAGACTCACTACTTTACATTGTAGCCAAGTGTCACTTCTTCAGTGTTGTCACATGAAAAAATATACTTAAATATTTACAAAATGTGAGGGGGTGTACTCACTTCTGTGATATACTGTATGCATGGCATGACTTCCCCAGGGTAAAGACGGTAGTATTGTGGCTTGTCAATGGCATTGTCCTTCAGTAGTTGTTGCCAGAATTCAATGACCTGTTTTATGTAACTGCTGGTGGGATCTCTCTTCAGAGTTTCATACATGGCAGTGTCCTTCAGAAGACTGTTCACCTTGGCCTTGTAGTCATCTGTGTTCAGAATGACTGCATTTTCCTTTATCAGCTGGCAGGATGGTGATGTTTGGGTCTCTTCTTAGGGATGTCACTGCTCTCCTTTTTTGAATTGTGAGGTTGGAAGGGGCTGTTTTAGCACTGGCGACAGCTGCAGATCAGTGGTGAAATCTGAAAATTTTCGCTACTGGTTCTGTGTGTGTGGCTTGGTGAGCATGGCTTGGTTGTCATGTGACCAGGTGGGCATGGCCAACTTGACATCACTCACTGTTAGAGTCAGGAGCTGCATATTATGAAGCACATTCTGCCCTTCTGAAGCCCCCAACGCTTTGAGTTTCCCTCTGCCCATCTGGCTTGACTGCCCAAGCGAACCTGGAGCCTTCTCTTGCCCTGGTTTCCATCCCGGAGGTCCATGCAGTCTCCTCTGCCAATCCTCCGTACAAACCACCCACCCCATTTCTGCAAAGGCAGAGCCCCCCTGCTGGACATGTGCAGCAACCCTGGGATGTCCATGGCAGTGCAGCAGTGTTCCAGGAGGGCAGGCAGGCCACGGACATGTGCAACATGTGCAGCAGCCCACGGCCCGCCTGCCCTTCCGGAGCACCATTACGCCACAGCCTTTCACTTTCTTCATTGTCCCGCCGTGAAACGAAAGCGAACAGCGGCAGGGTTGCTTTGGGAGGTTGCTTCGGGCAAGCAGACGTCTGCAGTCAGGCAGTGAGGGAGGGTGGTGACAGCAGCGGCCCCTTCCATGTGCAGTGCATGGAGGCGGTGAAGGCAGCCCTGGCGAGTCTTTTGCTGTGGAAGCGCACCAATCTCTCTGCCAGGGCAGCCTCAGGAGGGCCTACATATGCCTCTGTGCCCATGCCATGTTGTGCTCCAGCCGGCCGCACAACTACAAGTGAGGCGACCTGCTCTTTGGGAAGATGAAGGACTATCCACGCTGGCCCGTCTGAGTAAGCGCCACTGCCCAGGCCGAAGGGAAAGTGCCCCGAGCCTGGCCCTCTCCCTGTGCGGGGGCTGCTGCCCCGCCAACCGCCACCAGATTCCACTCCTCTCGCTACAGTTTTTCGCCGCCAGGAAGCAGCGCTACAGCTGAACCTCCTTCCCCTGGAGCGCTGGACTCCACGGGCTGAGTTCCCAGAGAGGTGCTGGCAGGCAGATGGCCGGGTACAAATCCAGTGGGCTGCTTTGGAGCCCCAAACCCCACGGAGCCAGCATGGGAGGCACGGGTGGAAGGTGGCCTTTTTTGCAGCATCCCCCTCTTTGGATCGCCTGCAAGAGGTGGGCTCTGCCTTTGCAGAAACGGGGCGGCCACATGTGCAGCAGCCCAGGAATGTCCGCTTGCCCTCCCAGAGCACCACCTCCACCCATCTAAGCCCCAGCTCAGCGTCTGCGTTTCCACCAAGGGCTGCCCGCCCACCCACTGGCCGGGACAGAACTCAGAAGGCAAGCGGGGGTGGGGAACCACCAGGAAGGCATCGTGGAAGGCAGGCAAGCATGGCAGGCTCCCTTCCCCAAAACCCTGCCATGCTTGCCTGCCTTCCACGTGGAATACTGCCTTCGCAAGCTGGCCACAGGGATGCCAGGAAGGCCACATGGAAGGCAGGGAAGCATGTCAGGACTGCGGGCCGTGGACTGGTTCGGCAAACCAGCCCAAATCTCCGCTACCAGTTCTCCTGAACCAGTCCGAACCAGTAGCATTTCACCCCCGCTGCAGATACCTTCATCCTTAATCCACCCCAAGGATAAAACACCCAGACACAAACTGAGCAACGTGGTATATCCAATACAATGCAGTGAGCCATGTACAGATATGTACATTGGGGAAACGAAACAACCACTTCATAAACGCATGGCACAACATAGGAGAACAAACCCATCAGGACAAGATTCAGCAGTCCATCTGCATTTAAAAGACAAAGGCCACTCCTTTGAAGACAGCAAAGTCCACATTTTGGACAGAGAGGACCGCTGGTTTGAAAGAGGGGTCAATGAGGCCATCTATGTCAAAATTGAACAGCCCTCTCTCAACAGAGGTGGAGGGATATGACATCATCTATCTCCTAACTACAACACAGACCTTTCAACAGTTCCAAGAAGGCTCCACCCCCATTTGCACCACTCAGGTGACCCTGATGACACAGATAAACCTCCAGGTGACCTTAATGACATGCTAAAAGAATACAAATGACCAGCTGTCTGCAAGGAGTATAAATCCTTCCATTCCCCACCATCCAGTCAGAGCTGAAGAAGCTTCTTGGATGAGAAGCGAAACATCTTCAAAGAGAAATAAAGTCCAGTTGCCTCTTGAAAAAGCACATTTGGGACAACTATAACCTGGATGACTGAGAATCTCCATAGACATCATGAAACCTCTGGATCTACTGTATGCCTCAAAACATACTTCAAGTTCAATGGGAAAATTTACAAGCAAGTACAAGGCACCCTGATGGGATCACCCATATCCGGCCTAATAGCAGAAGCAGTCATGCAATGTCTTGAATCCATAGCCCTACCCACCATCCAACCAAAATTTTGGACATGCGACATTGATGACACCTTTGTCATCACCAAATGCTCCCAAATTGAAGAAACACATCACCTACTCAATAACATATCCCCCAGGATCAAATTCACATGTGAAGAGGAAACAGACAAGAGACTCCCATTTTTCAATAGTAACATAAGACGACTAAACAGAGGAGAACTGGAAACCTGCGTCTACTGCAAACCCACTCATATGGACCATATTTTCAGCTTTGCAAGAAGCCACCCCACTGCACACAAAAGAAGCTGCATCCAGACCCTCTTCAGAAGGGCCAGGACACACTGCAGCACCACAGCACTAAGAAAAGTGGAAGAGAAACGGCTATCTGAAAAACTTTGTATTCCGAAACACAGCACCCAAACAACAATACCCCACACAGCCAACCACCACGCAAAAACTAACCCTACACAAAAGGGGTGTCAGAAATGACAGCCAGAATTCTCCAACCTCTAGGAATAGCAGTAGTCCACAAACCCACAGCCACACTCTGGCAGGAATTATCCAGAACCAAAAACAAGATACAGAAGGATGAAAGAAACAATGTAATTTATAAAATCAACTGTAACAATTGCAACCAATTCTATGTGGGAGAAGCATCATGTCAATTGAAAACCAGAATCCATGAACACCAGCTGGCAAGTCAATCGCCATGATCCCAAATTCCAACTCTCTACCCACACTGACACCGAACAGCACCAATTCGTTTGGTGCTGACACTCCACAAGCAATTCCATCAACAGACACATTGACCTACAACCAGCCTACAAACCCAATAATTCAAATCAACCGCACAACCAACCAGCGATGGCACCAACCCTCAACCAACCCATGCACCCCCAAACCAGCACTTCACCTCCCAATGACCCTCATCCAATGTGACCTCCCCATCACAAGACCCATCACAAGGTCCTCACCTGACGTGACCGTTCCATCAGAAGACTTACTGACCACACGAAGTCCGTATAAGCAGAACTCCGACACTGACATTCCCTATATTCCGCTGAAGATGTTACCTAGCCTGGTAACAAAATGTTTGGAAGCCAACCCAGAAGCTCAGAGAACGAACCTCCACCCTCACAATAAATAACAGACGGAAACTTATCAAAGAGAATGTCAGGGTTCCAAGTAACACCCCCAACGAAATCAAACTCCGAGGCTTGAAGTTCCTCAAAGCTAACTTTTATTAGGGATGTCATATTGGCACATCTGGGAAAACCCGAATCTGAAAGCTTCCGGGTTTTCCTCACCCACAAGAAAGTTCAAGACCTTGCCCACATCTCCCATATGTCCACACAGCTCCAATCAGTTCTTTCCCGAACAGAAGACATGCTCCAATTTCTTCTTTGCACAGCTGCCGGATACCATGGCCTTGAACTTCTCATAGAGAAGTTTGTTATGGCTATCTCTACTTCACTCATGCAATCCCCCCTCCTAACTTCCCATGGTATGATTGTGGCAGGCCTGGATCCTCAAGGCACAGAGGTAATATGGCTTCCAGGCATGACAGAGAGATCCAACCTATAACTAAGAAGAAATTTCCTGATGGTGAGAACAAGTAATCAGTGGAACAGGTTTCCTTCAGAAGTTGTGAGTGCTCCATCACTGGAGGATTTTAAGAAGACATTGGACACCCTTTTGTGCAGAATAGTGTAGGGCCGTGATGGCGAACCTATGGCATGTGTGTCAGAGGTGGCATACAGAACCCTCTTTGTGGGCACACGTGCCATCGCCCCACCTCAGCCAGCTGGTCGTCGGGTTTCCGAGGCACGCATGTGCGCCGGCCAGCTGGTCGTCGGGTTTCCGAGGCACGCATGTGCGCCGGCCAGCTGGTCGTCGGGTTTCCGGTGCTCTGGGGCATGCATGCATGCGCGCATGTGTGCATGCAAGCGCGCACATGCGCCTTCCAGTTTGGCCACTCTGTGTCTAAAAGGTTTGCCATCACTGGTATAGGGTCTCCTGCTTGAGCAGGGGATTGGACTAGAAGACCTCCAAGGTCCCTTCCAATTCTGTTATTTTATTGAAAGAGGCAGCCTGGCTCTTAGCATAATGCTACCAACCCGTTTTTCATACTAGTATGCTGGCTGGGGAATTCTGGGAGTTGAAGTCCACATATCTTAAAGCTACCAAGGTTGAGAAACACTGTTTTATACTATAGAGCGATCACTAGATAAATAAATCACTAATTCAAGCTTTTCTTCAAGAAATATAACTTTTTTCATGAGAAAATACAACATGAAAACACCAAAAGCCCATGCCTCCAAAACTTACTCTGGATTTCAATGACATTCTCCAATGTGGCTATGGCATTTGAATTGGGTTTTTGTTGCAAAAGCGCTTGATCCAGCTGTTCCAACTGCAACAAAGGAAACTTAAGAGTTTCGGTTCTTGCTTTCACATCTGACTAGTAGTCATGAGAAAGGAAAGATACCAGTAGTTCAAATAAAGAGGCACACAAGAAAGGGTGCGTGTGAAAATGATTGGGAAATGGCAGCAAAAAAACCCAAAAACAAATTCTACTTCCATTTCCCACAAAGCCTTCAAATACCATTCCATCCACTTAATGTTGTGAATATATGAACTTTGTTTCTATTTATGTTTGACATTTGGGTTTTTTTTCTATTTCATTTTTATTATGTCTTTGATATTCATTAAGAAGGTACCTGTGCTTAAATATAGCAGTTTGCATGTGTCTTTGTGCTCTGCCTCTAATATTGGTATACATACTGTATACAGTACACAATTACCAAGTCTTTATTATTTTGCAGCTGAAAATTATGGTCAGATTTACCAAGGAAGAACTAAACATTCTTAGGAGCATTTGCATTCTAAACAGTGGACTAGAAAAATATCTAAATAAACAAACCATATTGTTTCATACATGTTATAAATGGATATGCCAAATGCCAAATCACTTAGTTTTAGATGCTGCTTATGAATGAAGAATTTTGGATTATTAAAGCAGTAAAATATGTGAGGTATCATATAAAAATGTATATATTTTGCTTTAACATTCCCATTTCCCTCCCACGGCTTTTGCACTTCTAGAAACCCCACGCGCCCCGCACCGGCTTACCAGTGAGCCCCGCAGCCAGGCCATCAACGTGCCGACAACTGCCTGGCCTTGCAGTGGCTGCTCCAGCAGCCTGGTGCAGGATCCCATGTGGCCACCAGCCCGCTTCTTCTTGTTTGCCACCGCAATGAAGCAGGAGGCTGAGCCTTAGTGACTGTGGCTTAGTGCCACAGTCACTAAGCAAGGCGGTGGTGGGGTGGAGGACAAAGCAAGGCGGGAGGTTCAGAGCTGCCCCACAGACCCCACACTTCAGGGCCCCTGCAACCAGGCCTCCCACCCCAACCCTAACCCTCAATGAAATAAAGTTTGACACCCCTAATTTAATGGTATTTAAAGGGAATTATATTTTGATCCACAGACAAGATGAGTGCAAAAAGAAAGAGCTATTCCATCAAGTTCAAGAAAGGAATTGTGGAGGACTCTCAGGGCAAGAATCTTACGGCTTTCTGCAAAGAGAAGATGTTGGATCTCTGTATGGTCCAAAAATGGCGAGCAGCGTACAATAACCACAGTTAACAGGTGCGCATGGGAAATGCTAAGAAGCACAAGTGTGGATCAGGTCGGCAACCATTATTTCCTGAACTGGAAGACAACATCTGTGAATGGATTGCTGACAGGAGACCAAAGGCTTTGGTTGTGCTCAGGGCAGATATTCAAACATTTGCCCTTGCAATGGCACCACAGTTAGAAATATCCCCAGAAGAATTCAGAGCATCACAACATTGGCTGGATGGCTTCCTTCAGCGATATGAACTGTCTTTAAGAAGATCAACAACACTGTTCAAGCTGGAAGATACTGAACTTACCAAACGTGCACTTGCATTCAAGACCTTTGTTGATGGCATCGACTTTTCTAAATACCAACTCTCCAACATGATTGCTATGGATGAAACTGCAGTGTTTATGGGCCAAGGATCTCAAACGACAATTGATCAGAGGGGTTACTCATCAATCTACATTCTCTCCACTGGTTACTTTGTTATTTTGGCAATTCGTCTGGATGGAAAGAAAGCCCCACCTTTAATCATCACTAAGGGCAAGAAAGGTAAGATTGAACGTGTTTCAGGCATTTATGTTCTTGAAACCAAAAAAGCCTGGTGGACACAAACAGTTATAAGGAAGTGGGTTGATTTAATGCTGCCACTTGTTGTGTGACGTGGCCAAAGAGGTCTGCTAGTCTGGGATTCAGCCAGCACCCATTGCGCTAAAGACATGAAGAAGTTCCTTGCACAGAGAAGAAGAGATCAAATAATGATTCCTGCAGGAATGACTGCCTATCTCCAGACTCTTGATATTGCAATAAGCAAGCCATTCAAAAATCATTTGCACATGGAAATCAATGACTACATTGAAAATAGAATGGAGAGAAATCAACATGGAAACTTTGTGAAGCCTAGCCTGCCAGAGGTTGTGACTTGGGTGAAGAATTCATGGGATAAAATCACTGACACCTGTGTTGCCAATGCACTACGAGCAGGCTACATGGACAAGAAGTACTCATTTATGGAGACCTCTATTGCTAGACATGAGAGATTGGGGCCAATGGTTTTACAGGAAATGGAGTTGCAAGAATTCAGGCTGGAATTCGGTGTTTGGAGAGTTATGACGATGTTCCAGAAGAAGATGACATGACTGTATTTGAATAAATATAGATTGTTGTACATTTGTATTGTGGTTGCCCTGGGGTGGGGTGGGTTAGGGTTTGGCATTGTGGTTGCTCTGGTTGCCGTGGCGAGCAAGGAGAAGAAGCGGGCTGGCAATCCTGCATGGGGTATTGGAGCTGCTGCTGTGAGGCCAGGTAATTGTTGGCACATTGATAGCCTGGCTGCTGGACCCTCAGGTAAACCAGTGCGAGGAGCGTGGAGCAGCTTCACACCCCCGACCTTGCTTCGTCCTCCTCCCCTCCACTGCCTCACTTAGTGGCAGCAGCACCGGTGCATCACTCAGCCTCCACCGCCTTGCTTCGTCCTCCACCCCCCCCCACCTCACTTAGTGGCCACATCGGTGCATCGCTTCGTCCTCCTCCACCACCACCACTGTATCACTTCATCCTCCACCCCCCCACCTCGCCTCCTGCTCCATTGCGGCTGTGAAAAAAATAAGACCTACCCTGAAAATAAGCCCTGGTGCTTATTTTGGCAACCAAAAAAATTATAAGACCGGTTCTTATTTTCAGGGGAACACGGTTTCTAAAATAGATCTGCATTTTCCCATCTATCCATGTTTGCAACTGATTTATTTTATTTTTTTCTATAACTTGGATTATAAGAGACCTTCCTATTTATATTGCTCCATTTTCCACACTGGAAAATAGATATTTTGTCAATTTCAGGATAAGTCTTGTGCAGATACCACTGAAGAGGTCAATAGTCAACTGCCGTGATTGTGTTCTCTCATGGACATGTCCCTTCCAACAGAATAGTCCTTTTTAAGATACGCTATTAGAGGCTCGCTTACCTGACACACAGGAGAGGCCCTATATTTGGGCCTCATTCACTCAGTGTTTAGAATATTTGTAAAGATGTTCTTTTGTGAGGCTTTAACAAGTGATTAATTTTTGTCTTGATTTTAATACTTTTAAATTACTAATTCTTGCAATAATTTTTAGCTACCTTGAGCTTTGCTTGAATAAAAGGTGGGCTATAAATTAAATAGTTACATTTAAAAATGTATTCTTAATCAGAAACTGACATGCATTAATGTGTCAGGGCAGTTA
This sequence comes from Coluber constrictor foxii, assembly GCA_038048745.1. Classification (NCBI taxonomy): domain Eukaryota; kingdom Metazoa; phylum Chordata; class Lepidosauria; order Squamata; family Colubridae; genus Coluber; species Coluber constrictor. The sequence goes on from CM075961.1 coordinate 15,277,622, forward strand.
TGCTTTTATTCATGTTTCTCTTCTACAGCTCTACCCTGTTGAATGCCAGTTCTCTTTTCAAAAGCATGAAGAAAATCACAGCCAACCATTGTTGGAATCTTTTGATGTTTCCATTCCAAGCCCCTGATTGAGACTTTCCCAGCACCTACATGCATGTGCTACCTGTACTTACCTCAAGGCCAAGCAAGGCAGAGACACAGACTTCAGAGGCATCACAGATGGCAGTCAGGTCATGACCACCTTCTAAAGCTAGGATAACATGCCCATCTGCCAGTTTCATTAGTTGTTTTGTCAGGTGCCCAAAACCTACATGACCAAGAAGGAAACATGAATAAATGATTTCTGCTTTAGATTTTACATTGCTCTCCATCTTTCATCTCTGCTACAAATTCAAGAAAGTCATGGATGTCTATTGTGATGAAAAACAATATCCTTACAGTATGAAGATAGAGATCAAGCTATTTAGAGCTTGGAAGCAGGGTAGTCTCTAAACTACTACCCAGGAATATCTGTGTTCTGTGTTTTTAATAATGCTTGTATGAGACATCAACGAGGTAGAGATAAATGATCTCCATGGAGAATTTATCAGAAATAAAAAGAGCCACAGCTCCAACTATTTGTAGCATCATCAAAACGCGTGGAGAGAGTATAGCTCACTAACACAGTATACAAACTTTTCTTTGCACTGGCAACAGTTTTCAGATAATGAGGCTGGGAAAGGCATGTCACAAAAGCTATTACTTGTAAATAGGAGATGATCAGTAATCTGAATTACTATCAAAAAACATCCTCCTATATTCATGCTGGTGCTGGAACTCTATCATTTAAATGGCTTTTGCTAAGGTTAGGAAACCTGTGGCCCTCCATATTTGCTGAACTACCATTTCCAGCATTCTTGACTAGGTTAACTAGCACTGCTAGAACTGTAATTTAGCAGAATTTTGAGGGCCACGGATTCTCCATTTCTATTAGAACAGTTTGCATGAGTTATAATGGAAATATTTCTAAAATATGCAGAGGTAGAGATGTATCATCTCCCTTGGTTATTTACATTAATGTTTTAAGAGCTATTCTGACTAGGCAACAACCTCAACTCATGTTTATTGTCAAAAAGAGGCAAGGCTTGGCAACTGGCAAAATGAGGCAAGGCTTGGAAGATGATTTTTCCCAATTTAGCGGCTTCCAGTTCCCATAATGCTGAATATGTTAAGGGTCCCGTTTCCTGGCTATATTGCAACTGGCCAAGTATCTCACCTGTTATGTATATTTATTTTAAATGTTTTTATTGTTTTTTATCATTTTAAAATGTTTTTCGTGTTATAATTCTAATATATTTTTTGAATTGTAAGCCACCCAGAGTCATAGACTGAGATGGGAAGCTACAGAAACTAACTAATCAACTAACCAACTAACTAACTATCTGTAAGAAACTGATGGAGATAATGTTGTTTTTGCAAAGAAAGCAATTTTTAAGAATTGTGAGTATAGAAGTTCAGTAGGACATTGAGACATTAAAGGTAAAAAGTTCAAGACTAGTGTTGTGGCCCCGTCCTCTGAGCCTATCCCATTGGAGGAAGGAAGCTCTGAGCATGAGGAAGAGGAGCCAGCCAGATCTCCCAGCCCCCCCGCCCTCTGGCACCGTCTCAGGTGCCAGCTGAAAGAGAGCAAAGTAGTGGGGAAACAGGTGTCTCAGATGAGAGTGAGGGAGAGACGTCATTCCTGGACGCACGTTAACGAAGGCGAGATAAGCGCTTGCAGCAGCTGAGGAGACGTGCGAGGGAATAGACCTGAGTCACTGGACTTGAGTCACAGGACCAATGAGTCACTGGACCACACCCAGAGACTATATAAGACAGGGTGGTGGTTAATGATCCCTGTGACGAACAATAACTCAATCTGGTAGCCATTGGAGCTAAAAGAACGGATTTTGGCAAAGCTACGTATGTGATTTTCTTTCTGTGAACTATTAAAGCACTTGGCAGACGGTGTGCATATCGCTGCCAAGTTAGAGATAAGAACTGTGGTGTGTGCCAAGTGCTTCTTTAACCCTCGACTGGCTGTGTTTTTGTGGGTGTCTGTAGAGGGGGACAGATCATCTGGAAAACAGGAAGAAACTGTTATTCCAATAAGTGAGTCAGCTTGGTTAAGCAGTTTAGTTAACAGTTTTAACCACACAGTCTAGTAATATAGTGGAGAAATTAATTAATTGCTTGCCTCAATTTATTATGCTTATGCTGCAAGGATTGTAATGAAACAAGAAATATACAGTTGCAAGAAAAAGTATGTGAACCCCTTGGGATTACGTGGACTTTTGCATGAATTGGTCATAAAATGTGTTCTGAACTTCATCTAAGTCACAACAATAGAAAAACACAGTCTGCTTAAAATAATACTACACAAACATTAGATGTTGCCATGGTTTAATTGAACATAACATGTAAATATTCACAGTGCAGGGAGGAAAAAGTATGTGAACCTTTGGACTTAATAACTGGTTGACCCTCCTTTGGCAGCAATAACCTCAACCAAACATTTCCTGTAGTTGCAGATCAGACCTGCACAACAATCTGGAGTAATTTTGGACCGCTCCTCTTCACAAAACTGTTTCAGTGTAGCAATAGTCTTGGGATGTCTGGTGTGAATCGCTCTCTTAAGGTCATGCCACAGCATTTCAATCGGGTTGAGGTCAGGACTCTGACTGGGCCACTCCAGAAGGCGTATTCGTGCTGTTGAAGCCATTTTTTTGTTGAATTACTTGTATGCTTTGGGTCATTGTCCTGTTGCATCACCCATCCGCTGCGGAGCTTCAGTTGGCGGACAGATGGTCGTACGTTTTCCTGTAAAATGTCTTGATAAACTCTGGAATTCATTTTCCCATCAATGACAACAATCCGTCCAGGCCCTGAGGCAGCAAAGCAGCCCCAAACCATGATGCTCCCTCTGCCATGTTTTACAGTGGGGATGAGGCTTTGATGTTGGCATGCTGTGCCTTTTTTTCTCCACACATAGTGTTGTGTGTTCTTCCCAAACAACTCAATTTTGGTTTCATCTGTCCACAGTATATTTTGCCCGTAGTGCCGTGGAACATCCAGGTGCTCTTTTGCAAACTTCAAACATGCTGCAATTTTTTTTTGGACAGCAATGGCTTCCTCCGTGGTGTCCTCCCATGTCCTCCATTCTTGTTTAATGTTTTCCTTATTGTAGATGTGTCAACAAAAATGTTAGCATGTGCCAGAGATTTCTGTAGGTCTTTAGCTGACACTCTAGGATTCTTCTTTACCTCATGAAGCATTCTGCGTTGTGCTCTTGCAGTCATTTTTACAGAACGACCACGCCTAGGGAGAGTAGCAACAGTGCTAAACTTTCTCCATTTGTAGACAGTCTGTCTTACCGTGGACACATGAACATCAAGGCTTTTGGAGATACTTTTGTAATCCTTTCCAACTTCATGCAAGTCAACAATTCTTGATCGTAGGTCTTCTGAGAGCTCTTTTCTGAGAGGCATGGTTCACATCACACAGTGCTTCTTGAAACCAGTACACCCAAAACAGGTGTGTGTTTTTAAAGGGCAGGACAGATGTCAGCAACACATCCAATATCATCACACTGATTGGAGTCAAGGTTGGCTCACTCCTGGCTCCAATAACTCTTGGAGAAGTCATTAGGCTAGGGGCTCACATATTTTTTCCTCCCTGCACTGTGAATGTGTACATGTTATGTTCAATTAAACCATGGCAACATCTAATGTTTGTGTAGTATTATTTTAAGCAGACTGTGTTTTTCTATTGTTGTGACTTAGATGAAGTTCAAAGCACATTTTATGACCAATTCATGCAAAACTCCACGTAATCCCAAGGGGTTCACATACTTTTTCTTGCAACTGTAGGTTAAGAAATAAAAAAGGGACAAAAGGTCGTCTGCAAAAAGGGGAACTGTGTAAAAGGTGGGGAAACAGATTAAGCATGGGGAAATTCATGGAGAAACAGGCATTCCGGGAAGATTGCAACCTTGTGGTCTTTGTCAAAGGAGGCTGCAGGAAGGGATTTGTGGTTTGGGTGGAGGGAATAAAAAGTTGAAGAAATGTATTCCTTGGTGTGCCTACTTGTCAGCCACCCGCTCTTGCAAGAATGCATTTTACAGTTTGCAATAAACTGCTTGCTGCTTCACTTTATGACTCTGTCAAATTTCTGACTGGTGAGTCTGTTTCTCACAAGTGGGGGTTCAATGTCATAGTGGGGATTGGGGCCATCTGCCCTGGAGCCAGGAAGACTTATCCTGTTGATTTCAACGGTCTCGTGTGCCACCGGTGGTCGTCCAGCTCCTCCGACTGACTGTAATCCCAGGATACAATCATAGGGGTTTTTTAAAAATTTGATTTATATGCCGCCCTTCTCCGGAGACTCAGGGCGGCTTACAATGCGTTAAGCAATAGCCTTCATACTTTTGTATATATATACAAAGTCAGCTTATTGCCCCCACAGACTGGGTCCTCAATTTACCTACCTTAGAAAGGATGGAAGGCTGAGTCAGCCTTGAGCCTGGTGAGATTCGAATTTACAGTAATTTCAGACAGCTAGTGTTAATCACAATGCTTTTAGTCTTCTGAGCTATCCAGACTCCTGTGAGTCAGCAACCAGGAAGGCAGTTGGAGAAAGTAAGTAGGCACTGCAGCAACCAGGCAACTCTGTGCACAGACCAAGGTAAGAAAAAATGGACTTAAGTTTTGCCTTGGTGGTTGAGATATTTTGTGAGACTCTTGAAAGTCTGTGTGTGAGATGTTGTGGCCCGCTGGCGGCCAGTGGAGCTGGCAGCAGAGTCAGAAAGTGAGGAGGTTGGGGAGGAACATGGACCAGTCCTGGGGGCTGTGGAAAGCTCAGACGAGGGCTCTGCGTTGGAGGCAGAGAGGGAGATAGACAGCAGTGAAGCAGAGGAACAGCTGGAGCCCGTTCCCAGTGTGTGCATGCGCAGGGCTGCCAGAAGACAAGAACAACTCAGAAAGCAGGGTCGACTTGGGAGTAAACCCACACCTTGGAGATGATTGGCCCCTCCCATAGGAAACAAAAGAGGAGTGAACAGGGAGGGGGCTTTTGCAGGAAACAATTTGCTCATTCGGTAGTTTCAAGAGTGAAAAGTTCTGTTCGTGACTCTAAGAGACTCTGTGCCATGTTTTACCTTACTCTGTGGTTGGAAACAAGTTACGTGGCAGCTTGCCAAGCGAGATAAGGTGTGTTGAGAAATATTCCTTTGAAAAACTGTTTGGACAAACCTTGCTGACTGTGAATGAAAGTAATTCACAGTTGTGTAAATAAAAGAGGTTTTACTGGGACTAATTCCTGCTTCCTGCTTTTTAAGGGAGCCTAGGTCAGAACAGACGTACAAGTAAGTATGAAGTGAGTGAGGAGTCTAGGTTCTGTTCTTCCGTGAGGAAAACAGCTGGAGAAGGACAAAGTGTAAGAAAACAAGAGAGAAAGTCTCAAATAGGACAGAATGGGAAATAGGAGTTCTAGACCTATGGAAAATAAAGGGGATGTGAAGTCAAACACCCAGGAAAGCATACCTCCTGATAGTCTATTGGGAAAGATGCTAAAGTACTGGAAAATTAATTCCTGTACAAAGTATAAGGATAAAAGAAAAAACGATTCAATATTGTTGTTTCAGGGGTCATGATTCAATATTGCACTGAGGAATGGCCAAGGGAATTGTTGATTCTTTGGTAGTTGTGAACTCAGGGGAGGGACCCCATGGATCTGAAAAGATCCAGGGTCAGGTTTAAAGGTTTAATATGGGTAAGTCCCAGAGCAAAGGGATGGGATAGGTAAAATGCCCAAGGGAGGGGGAGAAGGAAATCTCCCAAGAAAGTCCTCTAGGTTTAATGTTAAAATATTGGTCTACACATAAGAGGACAAGGAGTCTGAAGAAGAGGATTATGATCCAGTATTGTACTGTGAAATGGCCAAAATATAAACTTATGGCAGAAGGTTTTCCCACTATTGTCTCAAGACAACAGAAAAGGGGATAAGTATTTATGGCACCCTTTAGAGAGGTGCCTATGGGAGAAGACAACCTGGGGTATGTTGAAGCCCCCCCCCCCCCCAACAGCTTGTGAAATCAGGCAGTTTAAGAAAGAATTGCCTGCCCTAAACTAATAGAAGAAACACCAATCAAATGGTTAGACAGGTTAAAAAGTCAACAAAAGAAGTTCAAAAAGTATATTACAAATTAGAAGAGGGGAGAGACAAGAGAAAAGTCAAAATGATGGTTCAATTAGGATGGGATCAATGTGCCATCTATAAAGAAAGAGGACACTGGAAAAACAATTCCCTAAGAGGGAGGAGGGGAAGAACTAGCTAAATTCGTCACGTCGCTCGTCACGTCTCACTTGGACTACTGTAATGCTCTCTACATGGGGCTCCCCTTGGGATGCATCCGGAGGCTTCAACTGGTACAGAATGCGGCCGCGCGGGGGATTATGGGAGCGACAGGGCGCTCCCATGTGACACCTCTCCTGCGTGAGCTGCATTGGTTGCCGGTTGATTTCCGGGTGCGTTTCAAGGTGTTGGTAATCACCTTTAAAGCGCTCCATGGCTTAGGACCAGGGTACTTACGGGACCGCCTTCTGCCACCTATTGCCTCCCACCGGCCGGTTCGCTCCCACAGAGAGGGCCTCCTCAGGGTGCCGTCAGCCAGACAGTGCCGGCTGGCGACCCCCAGGGGGAGAGCATTCTCTGTGGTAGCCCCCACCCTCTGGAACGATCTCCCTCCAGATCTGAGAACTATCGCTGACCTCCGGACCTTTCGTCGGGCGTTGAAGACTTATTTCTTCCAACTTGCCGGACTTGCCTGATCCCTCCTATTTTTAAATATTTTAAATTCTTTTAAATTCTTTTAAATTTTTAGTGTTTTAGTGTTTTTATTCGGTATATTATCAGCCTAAATTTATATTGATTTTAGTATGTTTTAACTTATTCTATTGTATTGGTTTTAATTGGCTGTTCACCGCCCTGAGTCCGGAAGGAGAAGGGCGGTATAGAAATTTGATTAATAAATAAATAAATAAATAAATAAATAAATAAATTGATGAATTTTGAGGACTAGGAGTGTCAGGGGTCACACTTGTTTTCTGGTCCAGCTTTTCAAGAACCCCTGGTAAACCATAAAGTTGGACCTCTGGAGGAGGGAATGGCATTCCTGGTGGGTTTTGGTACCATCAGATCTACCCTGAACTATATCTCTCCAGGAATGCAAATTGGAGAAGGGAAGATTAAGGCTTAGGGAACTGGAAGTAAAAGCACTGATATTTAAACCCCCTATGGTCCAGGCTATAGCAAAAGGATCTGAAATATGATGCAATTTTGTATTGGGAGAAGGGAGTTGTAATTTGGCCAAGAGGGACTTAATTAATAAATTGGGGGTTATTATGGGGAATGAAAAGGAAATAATAGTAAATATTATGGCCTTGAGTAATGAAGTTTAAAGAAAAAGACCCTCTGACACATGAGCCCAAGAGGGCAATAGAGTAGCGGTACACATGGATCCTTTAAAGGTGACTTTAAAGAACCCTGGTGAAATAATTCACCAGAAACAGTATAACATTATGTTGGATGGAAGAATGAGTTTAAAGCCCCTGATGGAAGGGCTGCTGAAAGACAAACATGTGAATGTGCTAATGTTAAACGGTATGAATGCCTGTGTGTTTGATCCCCACCCCTAGACTGTGAAAGGGACTAGTTACCTTGATTTCCTTTTTTACAAAGAAACAGTAAGTTGCAGATTTTTTTATTGTGAAGTAAGTGGAAGGGCAATAGTAAGTGTTTATTTTTAAAAAAATGAAAATTAGGGAGAGAACCACTTAGAACTAAGGAAAATTTCCTGACTGAGAATAATTAATTAATGAGATGATTATCTCCAGAAGCTGTGGGTGCTTCATTATTGGAAGTTTTTAAGAAGAAATTGGACAAATTTGTTAGAAGTGAATAGTTTTCTGCTTCAGTAGGTTGGACTAGAGAACCTCTGAGGTAGCATCCAACTCTGATTGTGTGTGTCATGCTTCAATGATTTTCCTTTGTATTTTAGTCTGGATTTATCCTTAATAATGCATTTGCGGGCATTCTATTTGAAGGAACAATCCTATGAAGTTTTATTTAATGTCTGATTAAAGTGTGTGTCTTTGGAACACCTTGCTACTGCAAAAGTGGTGATTAGTTGCTACTTAATGTGTGTGCTTGATTTGTTTTCCTTGGAGCCAAGGAGGGGAAGGGCAACCTTTATGGAGAACCAGTTTGGTCTCATGGTTACGGCCACAAGCTACAAGGCTGGAGACTGAGTTCAAATCCTGCTTTGACCATGATGGTCAGCTGAGTGATTTTGAGCTGGTCATTTTTTTCCTCAGCCCTAGGAGGGAGGCTTTGGTAAGCCACTTGTGTAAGTGTTGTGGCAATTTTCTTCCTGTTTCATGTTTTGAGGGTTGCTTAAGCTCTCTGAAAGCAAAGGTTTTAGATAAACTATTTTTACTCTGCCAGGCTCGGGGGAGGGGGAGGCAATTTTTTGTCTTCCCAGCTATCCTGTGCCTTCTTTGATGTGCTCCCCCAAGAGTGATTTGAATATTATCTGCCTGACACAAAGACATTACAGAAGTGTTAATCAGTAAAGCCTGGGAGCCTTACCTTTTAAAATCCTGAATGTGTTATTTACAAATTTACTATAGAGCCTCCATGGACAAGTATAGTCTATCTGACACAGGACAAATGGGTTTTTTTCCCCATTTTTTTTCTTTCCTCCACCTTTAGCTGTGGAAGCAAATACATTCTCATGTAGCTTCCTAGCTTTGTAAGATCTCATTCTGGGAATTATCAAGAAATTGGAAAGTAACTTTTTGGCAGCAAAAGAATTGAAGTTATAGTAAATATACAATAATCAAACAACAAAAAGGGCCTTAAGGAAACTTTGTAGTTATCACAAAATACTGCAAGAATAGTGGGAAAAAATTACATGAGGGGAGTTATTGAGGAACTAAAACATTGGTAGAAACATATTTGAAATCCTATGCTACCCTTGGAATTTATGGGTATTATATTGTGGAAGTATTTGACAGTGATAGAGGAACCCATTTCACTGGAAGTGTATTACAAATAATAATGGACTCTTTGGGGATTAGGTGGGAACACTACACCCCCGGCACCGTTTAAAGTTCTGGAAAGCAAAACAAAGGAGCCAAACTTTGAAAAATCAGTTAATATTAGAAACCAAGCTACGTTGGACTGTATACTGGGGCTGTCCTCTTTGTCTCTTCTCAGAAATAAAGGACTTCTTGCTCAGCATCCACCATTAGAGTTTGCAGTCCACAATATCCAGCCTGGAGAGTGGGTCCTGATTAAATCCTGGAAAGAATCCAAACTACAACCTGGATGGGAAGTTTGGGAAGCACCTTTCCAAGTGCTGCTGACCACTGTAATGTAGCGGGAGGTGCTGGATGACCACTGGATAACTTTCTATTCACTATATTCTAAAAGCAACTATATTCTGAACGCAGGAAATACATCCGGTTAGAAAGTACAAAGTCAGCTTAAAATCTTTTGATATTCTGAGAGGCCCCTTTAGACCTGTCAGAGGATAGGGAGGATTCAAATGATAAACAGCGTAAAGGCTAGTAAGACCAAAGATAGCACCTGGACGGGAAATCATTTATCACAGAATAATTGTTTGGCAAGGATAATGTAAAACTTTAGTAATAAGGAAATGTCAATCAGATGTAACGGATGTATGTTAACCATATATGGAAAGTTGCTGTGTTAGCAGAATCCTTTGTTTGAAACAGTATAAAATTCGTCATACAATCATGGACTCTTTACTCAAAGCTAATCTAGCTTCTGAGTCTTTGCGCAAATAAACTCTCTCTCTGGCTGACCTAGGGATGTTGCTTGGTCACTTCATTCCATAACAACTGAAATAGCTGTAAGAACTGCTGAAAAAGGCTGGATGCACTACACCAGATTGAAGGAACCAGTCGAAGCTCCATGAGCAGAACAATGGAGAGTGGAACCTTCAACTGAACCTCTTAAGATGAGAATAACAAAATAATCAAGTATATGTTTTGCTTTTAGGGTACAGGACATATGGCAAGAAGATAACTTTGTCTGGACTCTAAACCACAGGTGGACAGTAGTTGGGCAACAGTTTACTGACCCATTACAATGGCCATATGGACCAAGCATAATTGAATCAGGTTATTTGTATCCTTGGTTTAAATATTGTATTTGGTATTATCCTGGGGGAGAAGAAAGTTGGCGCGGGTGGAATATAAAACAAGGCTTAGACAGAGTGTGAGAAGGGTTGGGAGTCACTAATTATGACAAGAAACTTCAGTTTGCTCAAAATTTCCACAAATTTGGTAGTGTCAAATTTATGTGTGTCATTTGATAAACTTGTGGAGATTTGAGCAACCAGAGACAATACACAAACAATGAGAAATGCATGTGTGTTAACTCAGATTGCTCTCTTTGAGGAGATGTATGGTGAACAACAGCAGCTAAGGGGTAAACCTTTTGTTCCACCTAATGATATAAAAGCAGTGGCCATAGTGGAAAGAGAATTTAAGACAGACTTTTGAAATAGAAACTGGATATGGAGATACAAATGTCTGGGTAGAATGGGTGAAATATACAGTACAGAAGTTTAAACAAAAGCAATTGCTATGCCTATGCCCAGAGGAGTTCAGTAGCTCAAGTGGTCCCCTTTCCACTAGGATGGACAATGGATCCAGGTCAGTGGTGAAATCCAATTTTTTTTTTATTGAAAAAGTTTTACAATACAATTTTTTCCCATTCCCCCCCCCTTTCCCCCCCCTCCCATCCACCCCCCACCCTTCCCTTCCCTTCCCTCCCCTCCCTTCCCTCCCTAGGCTTCCTTTACTAATAAAACATTAATCTTATATATCAATCAATATTAAACAAAAAATATAGGTGAAATCCAGATAACATATCATAAATTTTAACATTGAATAAGGTAAAGTTAATCTATCAAATATATGCTAAACATAAATTATATATATATACTTATCAGGTATTTTTAACATTATATTTTTTCCCCTAAATCAAATATATACTAACCATAAGTCATATATAAAAACTTAACAGATATTCTTGACATTAAGATTTTTCTAGATAGCAGTATAACAAATATATATAAACTTATTTTGAACATTATAGTTTTTCTAAGTAGTAATATGGTAAATATATATAACATTATAAGTTTTCTAAATAACAATATAATAGATATATACCAATTTTTTTTTACTACCGGTTCTGTGGGTGTGGCTTGGTGGACATGGTGTGGCTCAGTGGACGTGGCTTAGTGGGCATGGCAGGGGAAGGATACTGCAAAATCTCCATTCCCACCCCACTCCAGGGGAAGGATACTGCAAAATCCCTATTCCCTCCCCACTCCTGGGGGAAGGATATTGCAAAATCTCCATTTCCACCCCACTCTGGGGCCAGCCGGAGGTGGTATTTGCCGTTTCTCTGAACTACTCAAAATTTCCGCTACTGGTTCTCTGAACTGCTCAAAATTTCTGCTACCGGTTCTCCAGAACCTGTCAGAACCTGCTGGATTTCAACCCTGATCCAGATGGCATGAGGTATGTACTGAACTGACTTGTGGTGGTACTGTGGGGGAAAGATATTAAGGCTTGTACTTCCCCCAAAATGGGCAGAGACCTGTGCAATTGTTAAATTGGCTATTCCATTTACCCTGACATTTGAAAAAGATAAGGTAATAAAGGAAAACAATAGAATAAAAAGAGATGTGTTGGGAACCTCCTTTGATGATGGAGTGTACCTGGATGCCATTGGGATCCCTAGAGAAGTCCCTGATGAATATAAGGCCAGAAATCAGATAGCTGCTGGGTTCGAATCACTGTTTTGGTTGGTGACTATAAACAAGAATGTAGATTGGACTAATGATATCTATTATAATCAACAGAGGTTTATCAATTACACAAGGGATGCTGTGAAGGGAATAGAATAGAATAGAATAGAATAGAATAGAATAGAATAGAATAGAATAGAATAGAATAGAATAGAATAGAATAGAATAGAATAGAATAGAATAGAATAGAATAGAATAGAATAGAATAGAATAGATTTATTGGCCAAGTGTGATTGGACACACAAGGAATTTGTCTTGGTGCATACACTCTCAGTGTACATAAAAGAAAAGATACATTCATCAAGAATCATAAGGTACAACACTTAATGATAGTCATAGGGAACAAATAAGCAATCAAATCATATTAGGAAACAGTCAATATAAATCGTAAGGATACTAGCAACAAGGTTACAGTCATACAGTCATAAGTGGGAGGAGATGGGTGCTAGGAATGATGAGAAGATTAATAGTAATGCAGACTTAATAACTAGTTTGACAGTGTTGAGGGAATTATTTGTTTAGCAGAGTGATGGTGTTCAGGAAAAAATGATCTTGTGTCTAGTTGTTCTGGTGTGCAGTGCTCTATAGTGTCATTTTGAGGGTAGGAGTTGAAACAGTTTATTTCCAGGATCTGAGGGGTCTGTAAATATTTTCACAGCCCTCTTTTTGACTTGTGCAGTATACAGGTCCTCAATGGAAGGCAGGTTGGTAGTAATTGTTTTTTCTGCAGTTCTAATTATCCTCTGAAGTCTGTGTCTGTCTTGTTGGGTTGCAGAACCAAACCAGACAGTTATAGAGGTGCAGATGACAGACTCAATCATTCCTCTGTAGAACTGCATCAGCAGCTCCTTGGGCAGTGTGAGCTTTCTGAGTTGGCGCAGAAAGAACATTCTTTGTTGTGCTTTTTTGATGATGTTTTTGATGTTAGGTGTCCATTTTAGGTCTTGAGATAAGATAGAACCTAGAAATTTGAAGGTCTCTACTGTTGATACTGTGTTGTCTAGCATTGTAAGAGGTGGTAGTATGGGAGGGTTTCTCCTAAAGTCCACCACCATTTCTACGGTTTTGAGTGTGTTCAGTTCCAGATTGTTCCAGTCACACCACGAGGATAGTTGTTCAACCACCCATCTGTATGTGGATTCATCATTGTCTCGAATGAGACCGATCACTGTTGTGTCATCTGCGAACTTCAGTAGTTTAGCAGATGGATTGTTTGAGATGCAGTCATTGGTATATATATTCTGCTTAACCTGCTGCTTCCTGTCTGTTAGGACAGCTGCACAAGGGATGCTGTGAAGGATGCTGTGCTAGTAGCTCTGGGAGGTTGCATAATCCCCTGTGTTCGGGGACTTGTGCAAAGGTTAATAGAAACAGCAATCTCCAAGCAAATGCCCTGAAACCTCCTCCCTATAATGAAGCTATGCTTCTTCTTGGAGAAGAAGCAGCAGACGAAGAAAGGGAGAGAGAAAGACTTGATCCGGACAAAGAATGTGACATAATGTTGTCAAGGTTAGAAAGATCATGTGGAACCACCTGTCAGGAAAATGCAAAAAGCAACAATTGTGTAAAAAAAAAGAAAAAGAAAAAGGAAGGATTGTAAGAAACTGATGGAGATAATGTTGTTTTTGCAAAGAAAGCAATTTTTAAGAATTGTGGGTATAAAACACCTAGAGAGCGGTTGGGGGGCCAGTTGATCTGAATCTGACTTGACACTAGTAAGAGCTCATATTAAGACTTACATAGTGGCGATAAAAGCGGCAAAGTCTAATTATTTTGCCGCTCTTATTGCGTCATCAGATAATCACCCAGCCGCCCTGTTCAGGGTGACCCGCTCCCTCCTTCATTTGGGAGTGCGGGAGGATCCCTTGCAGGGACGAGCTGAGGATTTTGTTCAATATCTGGATGATAAAATAACTCAGATTCGGGAAGATCTGGCCGCTGACTGGGTTAGTTCAGGCAAGGTGACTGAGGCAGGTCTTGAGAGTGTTATTTGGGCTGAGTTCGATCCTGTGGCTCCCGAGGACGTGGACAGGATTCTGGAAAGGCTGAACGCGACCACATGTTTATTGGACCCGTGTCCCTCCTGGTTGGTGCTGGCTTCCCGGGAGGTTACACGAGGCTGGCTCCAGGAGATTATTAACGCTTCTTTGAGCGAGGGTACCCTACCGGCCGCCTTGATGGAGGCGGTGGTGAGGCCCCTCCTCAAGAAGCCTTCACTGGACCCAGCTGTTTTGGCTAATTATCGTCCAGTCTCCAACCTTCGCTTCCTTGCGAAGGTTGTTGAGAGTGTGGTAGCGTGGCAGCTCCCCCAGTACCTGGATGAAGCTGTCTATTTAGACCCGCTCCAGTCCGGCTTCAGGTCAGGATACAGCACCGAAACGGCATTGGTCGCGTTGGTGGATGATCTCTGGAGGGCCCGGGGTAGGGGGTATTCCTCTATCCTGGTCTTGTTAGATCTCTCAGCAGCTTTTGATACCATCGACCATGATATCATGTTGCACCAGTTGGAGGGGTTGGGGGTGGAGGGCACCGTTTTATGGTGGTTCTCCTCCTACCTCTCCGACCGGTCACAATCTGTGTTGACAGGGGGGCAGCAGTCGACCCCGAGGCGCCTAGTGTGTGGGGTGCCACAAGGGTCGGTCCTCTCGCCTCTCCTGTTCAACATTTATGTAAAGCCGCTGGGTGAGATCATCCGTGGCTTTGGGGTGGAGTTCCATCAGCACGCTGATGACACTCAGCTGTACATCTCCACCCCAGACCACCCCAACAAAGCCATGGAAGTGATGTCCCAGTGCCTTGAAGCCGTGCGGGTCTGGATGGGGAGAAACAGGCTTCGACTCAACCCCTCCAAGACCGAGTGGCTGTGGCTGCCGGCGTCCCGATATAGCCAACTGACGCCATCGCTGGTTATTGGGGGTGAATCATTGGCCCCCACGGAAAGGGTGCGCAACTTGGGCATCCTCCTGGACGCACGGCTGTCTTTAGAGGATCATACAACGGCCGTGGCCAGGGGGGCTTTTTATCAGGTTCGCCTGATACGCCAGTTGCGGCCCTTTCTAGATCGGGATTCCTTACGCACAGTCACTCAGGCCCTCGTCACTTCTCGCCTGGACTATTGCAATGCTCTCTACATGGGGCTCCCCTTGGGGTGCACCCGGAGGCTCCAACTGGTGCAGAATGCAGCCGCGCGGGGGATTGTGGGAGCGACAGGGCGCTCCCATGTGACACCTCTCCTGCGAGAGCTGCATTGGCTACCGGTGGACTACCGGGTGCGTTTCAAGGTGTTGGTAATCACCTTTAAAGCGCTCCATGGCTTAGGACCAGGGTACTTATGGGACCGCCTTCTGCCACCAATTGCCTCCCACCGGCCGGTTCGCTCCCACAGAGAGGGCCTCCTCAGGGTGCTGTCAGCCAGACAATGCCGGCTGGCGACCCCCAGGGGGAGAGCCTTCTCTGTGGTAGCTCCCACCCTCTGGAACGATCTTCCTCCAAAGTTGAGAACAATCTCTGACCTCCGGACTTTTCGTCGGGCCTTAAGAACATATTTTTTTTTCAGCTTGTCAGCTTGGCCTGATCCCTGTTAAATTTTTAGAATTTCTAGAGTTTTGATATTAATTTTAAATTGAATTGTTTTAATTATCAGCTAAATTTATATTTGTTGTTTTAAAATTTTAACTTTTGTGTAACTTGTTTTTTATCCGGCTGTTCACCACCCTGAGTCTGCAAGGAGAAGGGCGGTATATAAATCTAATAAAATCAAATCAAATCAAAATCAAAAGTTCAGTAGGACATTGAGACATAAAAGGTAAAAAGTTCAAGACTGGAAAACAGAAAGAAACTGTTATTACGATAAGTGGTTAAGAAGATTAGTTAACAGTTTTAACCGCACAGTCTAGTAATATAGTGGAGAAATTAATTAATTGTTTGCCTCAATTTATTATGCTTATGCTGCAAGGATTGTAAGGAAACAAGAAATATAGGTTAAGAAATAAAAAAGGGACAAAAGGTCATCTGCAAAAAGGGGAACTGTGCAAAAGGTGGGGAAACAGATTAAGCATGGGGAAATTCATGGAGAAACAGGCATTCCGGGAAGATTGCAACCTTGTGGTCTTTGTCAAAGGAAGCTGCAGGAAGGGATTTGTGGTTTGGGTGGAGGGAATAAAACGTTGAAGAAATGTATTCCTTGGTGTGCCTACTTGTTAGCCACCTGCTCTTGCAAGAATGCATTTTACAGTTTGCAATAAACTGCTTGCTGCTTCACGTTATGACTCTGTCAAATTTCTGACTGGTGAGTCTGTTTCTCACAATTGAAGGTTCAATTTGGGATATCGATGTCAGTGACAAAAATTTTGTTGTTTTATTTATACCAGTATAAATATATACGGTTTCTCCCAGAATCTCCAGACACATTTCTCCCAGAAAGAGGTAAAGCTGTTCTATTGGAAGAAGACACCAAAAGAACAGAAGCCTGGAATGCAAATAATGAAAAATGAAATATGGAACATAGGAAAAACATAAATAAATGGTGAGGGGGAAAAACACAGAATGTAATATTAAGTCCTATGGCACTGTAGCCTACCATTAGGCTATCATTAAAGGCCATCTTCACAAACAAAACAAAAATATCAAGATGAAAGCATATCCAAAATGGTTGATTTGGTGTATACAGTGAACAATGCTCAACAGAACTGAGCTAGGTACAGTTATATTCATACCTTTCTCACCTGGTCTGTGAATAGTTTGCTCTATTTATAAACTGGGAAGGGACCCTCCACCATGTTCCTCAAACTCACATTTGGCTGTGACGGAATATCCACCCAACGGGGACAAGTGTCCCTCAACAGCATCGAAGCCAGCAGAAACAAGGACCATATCTGGGGAGAACTCGTGGGCTATAGGCATCACCACAGTCCTGGAGGACACAAAATAGCTCTCAGATTTCTCTTAGGAAGAGGAGGCAGGACAGCATTAGCTCTGGGTCAACTGCAATGTACGGATTAGGAAAATTCCAGCCATTTCAGCCTTCCCATCTGAGTCTTTGTAACTTTCTCCAATGCACTTAACTAAACTGAGGCACATATCTGTAGACAAGCCTTCCTTAACTTGGCACCATTCAGAATTATAACTTCCACAGTACATTATTGTGGCTTTTGGCTATGAATGCTAGAAATTATGTTTTGTAATCCAACACAACTAGAGAGAAGTGAGTTGGGGAAGGCTGCTACAGATTATGCAAGTCAGACATGGAAAACAATCATGGGATATTAGAAGGTTCCTCCTAATTGTACTAAACAATTTCTAGAATGGGAGCTATATTAGTTTGTTGAAGCAAAACCAACAAACAAATTTAGTTAATTCTGAAACAACTTTTTTAATGGCATAATTTAAGCTTGAATGAAACCAATGGTCCACAAAAACAAATGTTCTAAAATCTTTATGAGGCCAGCTCTACCAATAGGCGGAGGTGGTCATCTCAAGCATCAAATGCTAAGTGACAGCAGAACATAGTAAGAGAGGGCTGTGGAACACGTAGCTTATTCGCCCTAATGCAGTGACCTTCAAACACAGTGAAAAAACTGTCCCATTGCCAGAGTTGAAGTGCGAAGGAGGGCCATCTTATTTTCGTCTCATTAGAAAATGTCTTGGACTATGCAGTTGTTTAAAGTTCCTAAGACAATTTTGCCTCCTGGAAGTGTTGCCACAAGGGCCCTTACTAAAAGACAGGTGAATAAATAAATTTGACAGGATTAAGACACTACTGTCATCATGTAATCTTTACTTTGTTTACCCCATAACAGCTTTAAGGAATTTATGCAAAATTGAGGCTGGGACAACTGAAGGCAAGACAACTATGTCCAAGACCAATCTCCCTGGACTTCCATATACTGTAGTTGGAGAGGAGGGAAGGGAAATCATGGGAAATCATAAACTTTCTTTTGTGGCCTGCAGAGCAGGGGTGGATTCTATTTACCTTTACCACCAGTTCGCAATGGAATCGCACGTGTGCTCACTTCACTTGCGTGCGCACCTTGCTTCTGTGCATGCGCAGAAGCTTCTGCGCATGAGCAGATCTCTGATGACGACATCCGGAATGGTGGGCGGGGCCTCCCACCGGTTTTACTACCGGTTCTTGTGAACCAGTCTGAACCGGGGGCAACCCACCACTGCTGCAGAGTCACAAACTGTAACACTGACTTTTAGCAGCAAATTGCTGAAAAGTGAATGTGGGATTTCCCATTAATTTCCAGCAGCAAATACATTAAAAAGTGTGTAAGTCTTAAAGGATTTAGATGAAGTTCACCAAAATAATCATTAAAAAATCTTAAGTAATATAACCTCTACCCATTCAAATCAGTGGCACCCTAACTGCCGCAAGCCCTGTCCCTGGAGCCAAACAATGTCTGGAATACCATGAATCACTTCCTTTCAGAATAATCATTTCTGGAAAATGACAAGCCACTCCTTGGCACATTTCCAGGAGAAAAACATTCTTATTTACTCTGGATAGCAACCCTACCTGAAGGCTGTCAGATATTCCACATCACCAATTGGGGGTTCCACACCACCAGTCCAGGCAATGTTTACATTGTAACCTACACCCATCCCATTGCCAAACTGGAAGAAAGAAACATGGTGCATAACAAAAGCCCTCAGCTACAGGGTTTACCATTCAGAGAGCTGCCAAGGTCTGGGAGGAAAGCTGTATAGGTATAAATCCAGTGGTGAAATCTGAAATTTTTTGCTACCGGTTCTGTGGGTGTGGCTTGATGGGCGTGACTTGGTCATGTGACCAGGTGGGCGTGGCCAACTTGACATCACTCACTGTTAGAGCCAGGAACTGCACATTCTGAAGCACATTCTGCCCTTCTGAAGTCCCTCTGCCCATCTGGCTTGACTGCCCAAGCGAACCTGGAACCTTCTCTTGCCCCGGTCTCCATCCCGGAGGGCTGTGCAACCCCCCTGCCAATCCTTTATACAAACCACCCGTCCTGTTTCTGCAAAGGCAGAGCCCCCCCCCCCCTTGCAGGGCGATCCAAAGAGGGGAGGGGGATGTTGCAGAAAAGGCCGCCTTCCACCCGTGCCGGCTCCGTGGGGCTTGGGGTTCCAAAGCAGCCCACTGGATTTGCACCTGGCGCCTCTCCAGGAACTTGGCCCGCAAAGTCCGGTGCTCTGGGGAAAGGAGGCTCAGCCACGGTGCTGCTTCCTGGCAGTGAAGAAGTGTAGCGAGATGGGCGGAAGCTGGGGGCGGCCAGTGGGGTGGCAGCCCCTGTGTGGGGAGAGGGCTAGGCCCAGCCGTGCCACCGCGGAGCCCGCAGCATTTTCCCTTTGGCCTGGGCGGCGGCACTTACCCAGATGGCCCAGCGTGGGTAGCCCTTCATCTTCCCAAAGAGCAGGTCGCCACACTTGTAGTCGCATGGCTGGCTGGAGCAGAACATGGTGCGGGTGGAGAAGCATATGCAGTCTCCACCGAGGGCGCTCTGGCAGAGTGATTGGCAGGCCTCCGCAGCAACAGGCTCGCTGGGGCCACCTTGCCCACCTTCGCCACCTCCATGCGCTGAGCAGAAATGGGGCAGGCACATGTGCAGCAGCCCAGGGATGTCTGCTTGCCCTCCCAGAGCACTGCCACCACCCCTCTCAGCTCCAGCTCAGCGTCTGCGTTTCCACCAAGGGCCGCCCACCCACTGGCCAGGACGGACCTCGGAAGGCAAGCGGGGGTGGGGGACTGCCGGGAAGGCAGCATGGAAGGCAGGCAAGCATGGCAGGCTCCCTTCCCCGAAGCTCCCTTCCCCGAAACCCTGCCATGCTTACCTGCCTTCCACTTGCCTGCCTTCGCAAGCTGGCCTTAGGGATGCCGGGAAGGCCGCGTGGAAGGCAGGGAAGCACGGCAGGACTTAGCCAGTGATTGCTACCAGTTCAGCAAACCAGCCCCAATCTCTGCTACAGGTTCTCCCAAACCCATCCGAACCGGTAGCATTTCACCCCTGTATAAATCCCAGAGAGGGGAGATTCTGGATTCTGAATTCTGTTACTGGATTCTAGTGGGTAGCAATGAGCAGGACATCTCCTGAGAATTGTTAATCTTGAAGTATGGCAGTGGGTGGCCAGATTAGTACAAGGGATGTACAGATTATACAGTGGGGCAAAAAAGTATTTAGTCAGCCACCAATTGTGCAAGTTCTCCCACTTAAAAAGATGAGAGAGGCCTGTAATTGATATCATAGGTAGACCTCAACTATGAGAGACAAAATGAGAAAACAAATCCAATCACATTGTCTGATTTGGAAATAATTTATTTGCAAATTATGGTAGAAAATAAGTATTTGATCAATATCAAAAGTTCATCTCAATACTGTGTTATATATCCTTTGTTGACAATGACAGAGGTCAAACGTCTGTAAGTCTTCACGAGGTTGGCACACACTGTTGCTGGTATATTGGCCCATTCCTCCATGCAGATCTCCTCTAGAGCAGTGATGTTTTGGGGCTGTCGCTGGGCAACACGGACTTTCAACTCCCTCCAAAGGTTTTCTATGGGGTTGAGATCTGGAGATTGGCTAGGCCACTCCAGGACTTTGAAATGCTTCTTACGAAGCCACTCCTTCATTGCCCGGGTGGTGTATTTGGGATCATTGTCATGCTGAAAGACCCAGCCACGTTTCATCTTCAATGCCCTTGCTGATGGAAGGAGGTTTGCACTCAAAATCTCACGATACATGGCCCCATTCATTCTTTCCTGTACACGGATCAGTCGTCCTGGTCCCTTTGCAGAGAAACAGCCCCAAAGCATGATGTTCCCACCCCCATGCTTCACAGTAGGTATGGTGTTCTTTGGATGCAACTCAGCATTCTCTCTCCTCCAAACACGATGAGTTGTGTTTCTACCAAACAGTTCTACTTTGGTTTCATCTGACCATATGACATTCTCCCAATCCTCTTCTGGATCATCCAAATGCTCTCTAGCAAACTTCAGATGGGCCCGGACATGTACTGGCTTAAGCAGGGGGACACATCTGGCACTGCAGGATCTGAGTCCCTGGCAGCGTAGTGTGTTACTGATGGTAGCCTTTGTTACATTGGTCCCAGCTCTCTGCAGGTCATTCACTAGGTCCCCCCGTGTGGTTCTGGGATTTTTGCTCACCGTTCTTGTGATCATTTTGACCCCACGGGGTGAGAACCTGCGTGGAGCCCCAGATCGAGGGAGATTATCAGTGGTCTTGTATGTCTTCCATTTTCTAATTATTGCTCCCACAGTTGATTTCTTCACACCAAGCTGCTTGCCTATTGCAGATTCAGCCTTCCCAGCCTGGTGCAGGTCTACAATTTTGTTTCTGTTGTCCTTCGACAGCTCTTTGGTCTTCACCATAGTGGAGTTTGGAGTGTGACTGTTTGAGGTTGTGGACAGGTGTCTTTTATACTGATAACAAGTTCAAACAGGTGCCGTTAATACAGGTAATGAGTGGAGGACAGAGGAGCCTCTTAAAGAAGAAGTTACAGGTCTATGAGAGCCAGAAATCTTGCTTGTTTGTAGGTGACCAAATACTTATTTTCCACCATAATTTGCAAATAAATTCTTTCCAAATCAGACAATGTGATTATCTGGATTTGTTTTCTCATTTTGTCTCTCATAGTTGAGGTCTACCTATGATGTCAATTACAGGCCTCTCTCATCTTTTTAAGTGAGAGAACCTGCACAATTGGTGGCTGACTAAATACTTTTTGCCCCACTGTATGAATTTGGTTTCGGTCAATATTATATGAATGTAAGTATTAGACAGTTATGGTACATTTTATATAAACTATTTTTAAGTGGTCTAATGGTTAAGGCATCAGGCTAGAAACCAGGAAACTGAGTTCTAGTCCCACCTTAGTCATGAAAGCTGACTGGGTGACTTTGGGTCAATCTCTCTCAGCCCAACTCACCACATAGGGTTGTTGTTGTGGGGAAAATAGGTGGAAGAAGGAACATCAGGTATGTTCACTGTCCTAAGTTATTTATAAAAATAATAAAGGCCGGATAAAAGAATGTAAAAAAAATTGTAATTCACTCACAACTTAGTAGTCAAATATACATGTTTTTGTGCATAACGTTTCCTAAAATACAGGGTTTTTTGGTACACAATCTTTCAAACATCTTTTTGTGTGAGGGTGGAGGTTCGTTCTCCAAGCTTATGGGTTGTTTTCCGAACATTTAATTACCTGGCTAGGTAACATCTTCAGCGCAATTTAGGGGATGTCAGTGTTGGTGTTCTTCTCCTTCTCCTTGCGTGGTCAGTAGGTCTTGTGATGGTGAGGTCACATACACTTTTTGTGTATCCAGCGTGTGCACACTCTTGTATATAATAGAGAAGCAAATTAATTGAGACCAATGTTAACAATCTTCATGAATTATGTTTATGCTGTGACAGATTCCATTTTGTAAGATCATCCCCATGTTTTGCTTGTAAAGATATGCATAGCAAATCTGTCTTCTATTCATATTTGTTCTGGAAATACAACACTCTCAGAAAGTCAGTGGAGAACTGCCAGCCACCCTCCTTTCCAAGCTCTCCCCACATAAAATGGCATTTTTATAACAAGGGAAAAAAATCAATGACTGTTCTTTTCTGTCTTGGGATTCAAAATTTCTGCTGGACAAGCCACTTCTATTTTTTTCTGCAACTCCTCTATCCACTACAAAGCCACATAACGTGAATTTAGAGGGCCCTCCTTGCTAGTTCCAACAGAATATTTTCGCTACATATCTTCTTCTATTTTCACCCAGCTTTTTTCTTTCTTTTTTTCCCTCTATTGAAGCAAGCAGATGGCACCCAATTCAAGGTGGAGTTTTATTTCTCCCTTCATATTTCTGGAACACTTTGGGATTTAAAAAATAACTAAGTTTTTTACCTATAGATTCCAAGCTGGTTCCAGCTTCAGCACCTCTTGTTCTACAAAATCAGATTCAAAAAAACAAAGGAGCACACACATACCTCTTCGGGAGCTCCACTGCCTGGGAAGAAATTGCCATTGTCATAACGATGGAGGGAGATGTAAAGCACACTGGGATCACTATAGAATGTCTGCTGGGTCCCATTGCCATGATGGATATCCTGCCAACACAAAGTAGAACATGAGTAAAAGAGTCAGTTTGGGATCAGAACCATGGCACATGTAGGCAGAAAGGGACCCCACAATTTTCTTCAATTATATTTGTGGACATCAGTTTTTAAAAAAATGTATTGTTGTAAACTCACAAAATCACCAAAGCTCACAAGATGCTGGTGTTTTCACATAACTTGCAAGAGTTCAGACAAGAATGCCAAAATTTCACAAGGTTAACATTCCCACACAAGATTCTAATGTTCTCACAGAATTGTGCTAAATATTAGGCACCATGATATCTCACTCTTTTAAATAACTGCATGACGAATCTGAACATCTGAAAAAGGTGCTGATGCCACCTTATCAAAGATAAGGCCCAATTCAGGATAGATATAGAATTCAGGGTGGAAATTGGGAATTCATGTCAGAATAGCTTCAGCAGAAATCCATGAGGGAAGACAAAGAACCTAAAGCCAAATCTTATTAAAACAGTAAATGATCACTGAAGCAAAAAGAGAAAAAGCCTTACCCAATCCAAAATGAGGATTTTACTGATGGCAAGTTTTTGTTGTAGAAGCTTAGCAGCAATGGCGACTGAATTGAAGAAGCAGAAGCCCCTAAACAAAACCAAAAGGAAGAACAGCATTATTGGACCTGGGCAGATGAACAGCCTAAGAACTGATATACTGTACCAGAATATGTACCCCCCGCCCCAAGCCCAATACTCTCCATTACAGTGGGTAGCCAGATTTCATGGAGAAAAGCATACCCATTGGTAGAGTGTCTGTCTAGGTGATTCTAGCAGCTACTACCGTATTTTTCGGACTATAAGACACCCCCCCCCAAAGAGGATGAAAATCTGGGTGCGTCTTATAGTCTAAATGTAGCCCCACCAACCCACTGGCCCCCACCCTTTGGCCTTTGCCTCCCAGCAATTTACCTCCTTGCAGCAAGCAGCAAACAGCCCGTTTCAGTTTCAGCACAGCCTAATTAGCACAAGCAGTTGATTGTCCGTTGGATCGGCCTCCCGACCCTCAGCTGTTTCAGGCTGCAGGGATTGCCATTGCCTATTGCCGCACAGGCCTCCTGCAAGCAGGCAAATTGCTGGGGGGCAGATTTTTTTTTCTCGTACTAATCAGGCTGAAAATGAAACTAAAGCAGGCTGTTTGCTGTTTGGTGCAAGACAAATTGCTGGGAGGCGGAGGCAGAGTTATTGTGAGTGTTTTATGAGTCTTATTTTCTTCTTTGTGTCCTTTTGTTGTAAAATTTCTGTCTAGAATCAACAATTAGCTGGAATTTAAAAAGCATTTCACTAACTTAATTAAAATGTTACCTAAAGGAAAATAAAGAGAAGGGGAAAAAGCTTTACATCTAACAGATTGAGTGCTGAATAACTTACTGATTCTGATTACAATACCAATCTATGCAAAGAAAAAAACTTAAAACAGATCCAAACTGGTAAAATTTCATATTTGTTCTGGCCCCGTGCCCAGAAATAACCTCCCCTCAGACAATCAGAGGCTAATGAACTGGCAGGCAACCAAGTAAGATGATAACAAAGGTCGGCAGCAATCCGCAGCTGCTTGCCAACGTCTTTATTAAAAGGTCCGTCACATACACACCACCAAAGCTGAGACGCAGGGCCGATTCAAAACCGGGATCCACGAATCTTTGTTTTGTTCGTCACAAAGATCCGTCTGCAATCCCTCTCTTATATAGTCTGGGAGGCGTGGTCCACCAGCTAATCACGACCACGCCTTTTCCTCTGCTGGGCTCTCCTGTCTCTCCGACGCTGGCGAGGATCCAACCAAAACTCACTCCCCTCGTCAATGTCCTCCTGTGGCTGCGGGGACGAGCTTGGCTCTGGGCCTATCTCCTGCCCTTCGGTGTCCTCCGGAGGCATTGCCAGAGAGGAGAGTCCTGGAGAAGGAGGCCTTGCCAACTCCTCTCCCTCACTCTCAGAGTCCTCCCCTGCTGATGACGCAGGCTCAGGCAATGGAGCCACAACAATATTATTTCCCATATCCATGCATTAGCGTATATCTTGTTTTCCTCCCCAAAAAAGGTAGGTGCGTCTTATAGTCCGGAGGGTCTTATACTCCAAAAATATGGTAGATTCAATATCTCACCTCTCCAATTAGTGCTGGGTTAAAGCCTTGCCTAAAACCCTAGAATGCTTCTGTCACTAAATAAAAAGATGACACTTCAGTTTGGTACCAAGTGGCATCTATTCATATTTGACCTTTAAAAATGCTACTTATACTAAAGGGCACCAGAGTATGCTATGAAAATGAATTTTGTAACCTAATTACCTTTTACAAATCCATCAATTTCATTGTCTAACCACATTTTCTTATTTTAATTAGGTAACAGAACCATAAATAAAGGCCAATCCTTTTTTAAAAAAACCTTTAATGTGAATCAATATTTTGAGTGATGTCAACTCTGCACTCTCGAGGAATTTGAAATAAAGATAGAAAAAGTAATTATTGGTAAGTACTCTCTGTCTCAGGTAATTTTTTAAATTTATGTCAAGTGTCCGACTAGTGAACCCAAAATAAGGAAACACTCTCGGGCGCTTTGAATTCCCAAAAGTAAAACTTTATTGGATACACCATTTTGGTACTGAAGAATCAAAACCAGCTCTGGTTTCCCCGCACAACTGCTTGCTTAATTAAACAATAGTTTCCCTTTCTCCCCACCCCTGGGTGATCACATTGTCCAATTATGAAATGTCCTTTTATGGGAACAGTCCATCTTCTTCTCAAGCACCTGCAATAGTGACCTTGATGGTTGCCAGGCTCTCATGGTCCACACACACATTCTCAGCATTCTGTTTTCCCCTTCCCTCCCCCCGCCCCAGTTCATTGGCAAGTTGAAAAGCATTAAGGTTTGAAAGAAGCAAAGCAGTTCAATCTTGACATGCTAGCCTCCCTGAAGGAAAAGAACACCTAGAAAATATTAAGCATAGATTAATACTTACCTAGGTAGTTTTAGCCTTCGCTAATCTCTTCGGTAGTTGAGGGTATTTTGCATGGAACCTTCTTACTAACTTGTCTGCACTAACATTGTGGGCCCCTACCCACTCAGCATGAGCTGAGAGATATCCTTTCCACTGAACTAAGTATTGTAATTGCCTCTTAAAGTACCTTGAAGTCCAGTATCTCTTTGATCTCATAGTGTTTCTCCCCCCACAGTACCATGGGAGGCAGAGATTCTCCTTCGACTGGCCTTAACTTAGAACCTTGGAAGGATTTCAATAAGCTACAGTGGAATACCGGGTGGACTCGTCTGAGCAACTTCGGTAACCATAATTCCACTGTAACTGGGTTTATAATTCGAACAATTGGGAACTGACCTATGTATTTGGAACCCAGTTTCTTACAAGGTTGGTTCAGCTTCAGGTATTTAGTAGACAGGTATACTTTCCCCCCAATCCTGGACTCCCTGGCTTTATTCAGGGCTTTCTCCACATTTCCCCAGGCAATTTTCAGGGTGTCCAGCCATTCAGTTAACGTTACTGAGTGTGAGAATATCCAAGACAGCATTACCGTTTGCAAAAGGAAAAACCTTTATTTGTATAAAAAACAGGAAACAGAGACATGAAAGCATAGACAGATTAAATATATATATCTTTGCAAAGGGCCTAACCCCCTCCTCAAATGGGGGAAAGACAGACACTGAAGCAATTAACACAGTTTATATACATCAGAAGTCACGTGACTAATGTCCTTTGGGAATCAGATTCAGATTTATACAACATATTGTAATACAGGTTCCACCCTGGAAATTCCCCAATTCTCAACAGAAATATTCCACAAAAACATCACTTGCGTACTTCCCCTTCTGGAACAGACAAACAGGCCCCAAACAACCCCATTTCAGTATTTTTCCCAGAACAACGATTTCCGTCAAAACAACTCCATAATACATATTTCCCATAAGGTAATCATTTCAGAAAAGCCTTATTGTGTTCCCTTTCGTCCAGTTATATAATCAGGTCATACGAGGTAAAATAAGACACTTAAAATGGCGTAACTCAGGTTACACTTTTACAGGAATAATTCTCATATTCTCTCACTGAGGGAGGAGATTTCCTTGGAAATTCTGGCATTGGCACAAACTCAACTCCCATGGTCACTTTAAAGGGGATGAATCCAGTGCTACTATGCACCGAGTTATTATAAGCCACGTTTGTGAAAGGTAGGTGCTCCGCCCAGTTGGTTTGCTGATAGTTAACTTAGCAATGTAGGTATTGCTCCAGTATTGCATCCACTGGTACTTGGATGGAACCCTGAACTAAGTCCCTGGGCTGACCCTATTCGCGTTATGAACTCCTGCCAAAACCTCACTGTAAACTGCACCCCTCAGTCTGAAATGATATGCCTCAGGACTCCATGCAGCTAATAGACATGCTGCATGAACATCGTGGCCAGACTCCGGGCTGAGGGAAGCTTTGGACACGTGATGAAGTGTGCTTGCTTTGAAACAGGTCAACCACTGTCCAAATCACTGTACTCCCAATACTCTCAGGCAATTCCACTATAAAGTCCATGGCGATTTCCTCCCATGGTCTGCTGGGGTTGGCCACTGGCTGTAGCAACCCAGGAGTCTTCCCTGGCAATCGTTCAAGGATGCGCACACTGGGCAGCTGGTTACATAGTTTTCTTTACAAACACAAAGTGGCCAGCCGGCTTTACGTTGTGGCTTCTTTCTAGGATCTGGATGCTCTGGCTGGCTGGAACATACAGTTTGTCTCCCTTCCACACCAGGCCCTCTCTCGTTGTCAGATCGGATATGTGGTCTTTGAACCATGCATCTTCTTTCAGGGCTTCCTTTAGCTGTTGGGTCAGTGCGCTATCGGTTGGCTGCGGAGTGGCTAGCAGCTGCCACCTCACTGAGACCTGTGCTGCCAGTTGCCAGGAGGGGATGATGGAGTTTATTTCCTCCCAGTTGCTTTTGTATTGGGGTGTCCAAGAGAGTGCATCAGCAAAGAAATTCTTCCTCCCTGGCAAGTACTGAAGGGTGAAATTGAACTGATTAAAGTACTGAGCCCATCATACTTGTTTAGGGGACAGCTTCCATGGGGTTTTTAGGGCTTCTGAGTTCTTGTGGTCACTCCACACTTCAAACGGAATCTTACCTTCTAAGAATTGCCTCCAAGTCAGCAGCACCCATCGAACGGCATACACCTTTCCCCACACTGCCCGTCTTTCGGTATCAGTCAATTTTCAGGAAGTGTAGGCGCAGGGTTGCAGTGTCCCCTTTGCATTTCTTTGGAGGAGAATGCCACCTGCCGCCACATCGCTAGGATCAGCTTGTATTACAAACAGTTCCTCCGGATCCAGGTGTTTAAGGGTTGTCTCCCCCGCAAAAAGCCATTTGAGCTTTTTGAAAGCTGTTTGGCATTCCATAGTCCAGTTAAGCGGCTGGTTGGGCTTGGGTTTCACCGGCTCTCTGCCCATTTTTAGTAGTTCAGTGATAGGCAGGGCTATCTGTGTGAATTAGGGGATAAATTGACGGTAGAAGTTGGCGAAGACCAAGAAACTCTGCAGTTGCTTTATGGTCTAGGGGACTTCCCACTCTAGAATGGCTTTCACCTTTCCAGGGTCCATCTCCACTCCACCACTGGACATGTAGTACCCCAAGTAATCCAAACTGGTTTAGTGGAAGTCGCATTTGGATAGTTTAGTGTAGAGCTTGGCTTTCAATAGTTTCTTTAGCACTTCCCGCACTAACTTTACATGATCTTCCATCGTCTCAGAATAAATGAGGATGTTGTCCAGGTACAGAAAAATCAGCACCCCCTTATACAGGTGCTCATGCAGTACTTCATTTATTAGTTGCATGAACACCGCGGGTGCTCCCTGCAGCCTGAAAGGCATCACCCAGAATTGGTAACACCCTAAGGGACAATTGAAAGCAGGTTCCCACTCATCGCCCTCTTTAATTTTCACTTGGTAATATGCTTCTCTCAAGTCCAGCTTGGTGAACACCCTTCCCTTGGCCAGGTATCCCAGCATGTCCTTCATAAGGGGGACGGGGTACATGTTTTCCCCATTGATTCCCCAAAAATCCATGCATAATCTGAAAGACCCATCTTTCTTTTCTTTGAAGAGTAACGGAGCTGCCATCCTAGATTTTGCCAGTTAGATGAAGCCCCTAGCTAGATTTTTATCCACGAAGCTTCTGAGCTCCTCCATCTCTTTTGGGGTCATTGAGTACATCTTTGGTTTGGGTAATTTCACCCAAGGCAGTATTTCAATGGCACAGTTAGTGGGGTGATGGGGAGGAAGTACATCTGATTCCCGCTCACTAAATGATTCAGCTAGCTCCTGGTACTCCTTTGGGATGGCTGGTCCCACCTGGCCACTCTCAGCTAGTGCATTAACAGGCTCTTATCTTTTCCCTCCCCACCAACAGTGTTTTGCCACCTTTGTGTGTCGTCCCTATGTATTGCAATCTGCCTGCTCTACTCCTCCAGCACCAGTTGTTGTCCTTCTAGTCAACTGCTGGATTCTACTTCTTCAGCCATGCCAGCCCCAATATCATAGTCTCTGCCATTTTTGGGGCTACTATAAACTGAATAGTCTCCTCATGGCTCCTTGCTTTCCAGGTTACTGGCTCTGTTAGGCATGTGGCGGGCAACCCCCCAGTGAGGGAGCCATCAACTTGCTCAAACTTCAGAAGCTGCCTCCATTTTTTAAGTCTCAGTCCCATTTTTTTCCACAGTTTATAGGCTAACCAAGCAAAGGGTGCAACCTAAGTCTATCAGGGCCATGAAGACCTCCTTGCTCCTGAGTGGGGCACTAACATCTCCACCTGGGAAGTCAAAGTGGTGATGGTTCCACTTACCATTGGATAATCCTTCCCCTCGCTGTTGTAGAAGACCAGGTTGGGCTTGCTGGGGGTCAAAGTTCCCTCCCCCTTGCTGGAGGGAGAAGAGACTTCCATGACCTGCTGAGCCACCTGTGTCTTCTTCACCTTTCTCGGTGCCTTCTTGGCCTTTGGCTGGCTCGGACCCCTCAGCGTTGACATGGGCTACGGGGCTGGGCAATTGGCTGTCCGATGGCCCTTTTCCCACATTGGAAGCAGGCTCTGGAAAGGCACCATGGGATCTCCTTTAGTGTACTGTAGAGGGAGGGGATGTTGGTTCCTTGCATGCTGGCAGGCATCTCCCTTGGCCTCGTCAGAGGCGACCCTCATGCACTGCATGTTGCCAGTACTCCAACAGGTCTAGCTCCACTGTGGTTGCCAGCTGGTACCATGCCACAAGGTCATCTGGGATTCCCTGGGGCAGGCAATTTTGGTAGAGATCCTTGTTTAGTCCATCTTGGAAGTGGTAGACCAGCAAGCATTACAGCCAACCCCTCAGCTTCCCAGTCAGGCTGTGGAACTCCCAAATGTGTTCGGCTACTGACCTACTCCCCTGCCTTAGGGTTCAGATCCCAGATTCCGCTCGGTGGCCTTGTGCAGGGTCTTCAAATCTAGCTCAAAGCTCATCCAAGAGGGCATCCATGTTCTCGAACTCCGGAGTCCCTTCGTTGTACATTGCTCTGTATCGCTCCAAGTAATTCCACACCTAGTTCAGGAAATAGGCTAGCTTCTCCAGCTGCCTGTCAAACATGACTTTCAGAGGCAGGGGCTCTTGGTTGTCCCAAACCAGCATGTAACCTGGAGGCAGTCCTACTGCTTGTGGGAACACTTGATCCTGAGCTCCTGCCACTGCACGGATACCCTGGACTTGTCCCGCAGTCACAGGAGGGACGGAAGCCCCCCCTCCCTGTCGGGACCCCAGCTCCTTGGGCCATGTACCCCAGGCTCACCTGTTTGGGTAGAGATGGGGACGGGGTTGCCAACACTGGGCCAGCCCCAAGTCCTGCTCCCAGGACTGACAATTTCATTGACGCCGCTTCCGGCACCTCCATTCTGACAAATCTCTTGCACAGCTGCTCCATGAAAAGGCTACAGCATGCTGTCAGGAATTTCCACTCCACCGGTTCTTCCCAGTCTGCAGCCCTCCTGGCCTTCCATTTGCTCCCTCGAGTCATGGCCACTCTGGGTGGGATCAAGGGGAATTCTACTTTGGCTGCCTTCCCCACTCCGTTCAGCCATCGCGTCTTCAGGTCAGGGCAAATGGATCCTGCCACAACTCCTTCCCTCGTGCACTGGTGGCTGCTCCATCAACTCTGCCCTCACCTTGGATCAAGTCAGCACCGTCTGTGTCCTGGAGTCAGCTTGGGCTGATGCCTTCCAAGGAGGGATCGATCCAGGCTTTACTGTGGCATCAACTTTCTGCTCCGTTCCAGATATCATTAGGTTACAGCTCTCTCAGAGGCATTTGAGTAGGCTGTGTTAAGTTTATAAGAGCTGATTTAATGTCAAGTGTCTGACTAGTGAACCCAAAATAAGGAAACACTCTCGGGAGCTTTGAATTTCCAAAAGTAAAACTTTATTGGATGTACCAGTGGTGAAATGTAAAATACGTTACTACCAATTGTGTGGGCATGGCTTGGTGGTGGGGGTAATGTGACTGGGTGGGTGTGGCCAACTTTTTTTTTAACTTTTAAAAGCATTTTAAAAGAGGTTGTAAAAATGCTTTTAAAAGCCTCTGACAATCAGGCAACTGAGCTGGGATTGTCAGAGGCTTTTAAAAGCATTTTTTTCTACAACCTCTTCCACCAAAGAGTTTGTAGAAAAAATGCTTTTAAAAGCCTCTAACGATCCCAGCTGAGCCGCATGATCGTCAGAGGCTTTTTAAAAAAACTTTTAAAAGCATTTTTTTGGCCAAAGAGGTTGTAGAAAAAATGCTTTTAAAAGTAAAAAAACCAGCCTCTGATGATCACGCAGCTCAGCTGGGCATGGGCGGCAGGGGGGTACAGGGATTTTTGCTACCGGTTCTCTGAACCACCCACTGCCATTGCTACTGGATCAGGCAATCTGGTCCGAACTGGGAGCATTTCACCCCTGGGATATAACATTTTGGTTCTGAAGAAACAAAACCAGCTCTGGTTTTCCCATGCAACTGCTTGCTTACTTAAACAATAGTTTCCCTTTCTCCCCACCCCTGGGTGATCACATTGTCCAATTATGAAACGTCCTTTTGTTATGGGAACAGTCCATCTTCTTCTCAAGCACCTGCAGTGGTGACCTTGATGGTTGCCAGTCTCTCACAGTCCATGCACACATTCTCAGCATTCTGTTTTCCCCTTCCCTCCCCCCCCCCCAGTTCATTGGCAAGTTGAAAAGCATTAAGGTTTGAAAGAAGCAAAGCGGTTCAATCTTGACAATTTGTTTTAATCCCACATTTATTATTTTTATAAATAACTCAAGGTGGTGAACATATGTAATACTCCTTCCTCCTTTTATTTTCCTCACAACAACAGCCCTGTGAGGCGAGTTGGGCTGGGAGAGAGGGACTGGCCTAGTCCCCCAGTTTGCTTTCATGGCTAAGGCCAGACTAGAACTCAGTCTTATGGTTTCTAGTCTGGTGCCTTAACCACTAGACCAAATTGGCTCTTTTGATGTTTACCTCTGAGTAACTATTTTCAGACTGGAAGTCCTGTTAAACTGTTGCAGCAAAAGCAACAGAAATTACCGTAACAACAAAAAGATAAAATGGCATACTTTTTTTTATTAAAAAAGTTTTATCAGAAATACAAACATTTTCCCCCATCCCCCCTCTCCCCCCCTTTCCTCCCTCACCCATCCAAACCCCCTTCCCCCCTCCCCCCCAGACTTCCCAAAACAAATACAGGGTATATATAGCATGTAACAATCCTAAACTAAAATACGCTAACATTCTACAGACTCCCAATTCACTCTTGGTCTTTAACTCCCCTTTGAACTAACACCCTATTATTCAAAGAAAAAAGAAAACTAAAAATTTGGTTAAATATTTCATACATAGGCTATTTGGAACTTTTTGGTCCGATACTTGTTTTGAATATAATCAATCCATCTTCTCCACTCTAGTACGTATCTTTCATTTGAGTGGTCCTTCAAATACGCTGAAATTTTCGCCATCTCTGCCAAATTCGCTACTTTTAGAGTCCATTCCTCAATAGTAGGTAGATCTTCCTTCTTCCAGTACTGCGCCACCAAAAGTCTGGCCGCTGTTACGAAGTTTAAGAGCAACTTCGTCTCTATTACCATACAGTCTGTAATTATACCCAACAAGAATAACTGTGGAGTAAATTTTATCTTTTTCTTTAAAATATTTTGGATAATCCACCATATTTTTATCCAAAAAGCCTTAATTTTTTTACATGTCCACCATATAATACGTAGCATCCTCACATTCACATCTCCAACACTTAGGTTGCATACTTGGATACATACAGGCTAGTTTCTTAGGATCTAAGTGCCATCTATAAAACATTTTGTAAAAATTTTCTCTCAAGTTTTGGGCTTGCGTGAATTTTACATTTCTAACCTATATTTTTTCCCATGTTTCCATCATTATTGGTTCCCCAATATTTTGTGCCCATTTTATCATACAGTCTTTTACTAGCTCTGTTTCTGAGTCTATTTCCTCCAATGCATTATACAAACGTTTTATATGCATTTGACGCTGATCTCTAATTTGTTTTACCAAGTTCTCATCCTCCTGCGAGATACCAATTTTTTGATCTTCTTTCCATCTGGCCTGCAACTGTCCATACTGAAACCATGTTTTTATTATCCTTTCTTGTCTTAATTGGTTCAAAGATTTTAATTGTAGTATACCTCTTTCATTGCTAAGAAGCTTTTTATACGTATTCTCATCTTATTTTTGCTCTACATTTATATTCTCAATTGCGTGTCTGGGTACTGTCCATATTGGTAACCTATCATTTAATTTATATTGGTATTTTTTCCAGACACGCAATAAAGAACTCCTTAATACATGGCTTTTAAAAGTCTTATCCACTTTCTTGTCATATAATAAATAAGCATGCCAACCATAAACCAAATCATATCTTTCAATATTCAATACACTTTCCTCTGTTAAATTGATCCAATCACTAATTACTGAAAGAGCAGCAGCTTCATAATACAAACTTAAATTGGGCATTTTAAGACCTCCTCTTTCTCGCACATCCTGCATAATTTTTTGCTTAATTCTCAGTCTCTTCCCTGCCCAAACAAATTTACTAATACCCCTCTGCCATTCCTTCAGATTTGCATCTTTTTTAAGTATTGGTATCATTTGAAAAAGAAATAAAAACTTTGGTAAAACATTCATTTTTACTGCTGCTATTCTTCCCAGCAAAGACAATTGTGGTTTTTCCCATTTCTCCATATCTTTCTGTATTTTTTGCCACAATGGTTCATAATTATACTTATATAATTTTGCATTTTTTATTGAAAGTTTTTAGAAATAATTTTACATACATTTCCCCTTCCCCCTCCCTCCACCCCCTCCCTCCACTCCCCAACCCTCCCTCCCCACTTCCCATAGCAAAATACAGGGTATAACATTTAACAATCATAAACTAATATAAGCTAATAATCTATAGACTCTTATCTCCCTCTTGAACTTTTAACTCCCTTTGACTATACTAACTTTCAATACTATATAAACTCTTTATTCGTTCTTTATTCATCAGCTATTTGTAATTTTTTAGTCCGATATTTGCCTTGAATATACTGTATCCATCTTTTCCATTCCAACATAAATTTTTCATTTGAATAGTCTTTTAAATATGCTGAAATTTTCGCCATCTCTGATAAATTTGTTACTTTTAATGTCCATTCTTCAATAGATATAAAAGTATTGAGACCTTTTTGCCATTCCCTCAGTTGCTCATCCTTCTTCAACACCGGTATCATTTGGAACAGAAATAAAAACTTAGGTAATACATTCATTTTAATTGCTGCTATTCTACCTAATAAAGATAATTGTAACTTTTTCCAATTCTCCATTTCTTTCTGCACCTTTCGCCATAAAACTTCATAATTGTTTTTAAATAACTTTGTATTTGATCCAGCAATAAACACACCCAAATATTTAACCTTTTTAACTATTTCAAATCCCGATATTTGTTGGAGCTCTTCTCTTTGATTAAAAGACATATTTTTGGTCACTATCTTAGTCTTATGTTGATTTATTTTAAATCCCGAGACTTCACCATATTGTTCTATCAATTCCAACATATATGAAACTGTGTCTATAGGTTGCGTTAATGTAACAACTAAATCATCTGCAAAAGCCCTCAATCTATAGTCTTGCTGTCGAATCAGTATTCCTTTTAGTTCTTTAGATTCACGTATCTTTTTCAACAAAATTTCCAAAGATAAAACAAACAATAAGGGAGATAATGGACAACCCTGCTGCGTTCCCTTTTCTATCTTAAAACTATCCATTAAACTTCCATTAATAATTATTTGTGCAGTTTGTTCCCTATATATTGCTTTAATTGAGCTCATAAATTCCTCCCCAAATTGCATTTTATCTATTATTTTGAATAAAAATTGCCTATTCAATCTATCAAAGGCTTTCTCTGCATCCAAAAAGAAAAAAAGCTGCAGGAATCTGATTATTTTTCTCCAAATATTCAACCAAATTTATTATTTGTCTCAAATTGTATTTCATATATCTCCCCTTTATAAACCCTGATTGATCATTGTGAATTATTTGTTGCATGATTGGCATTAATCTATTTGCCAGTACTTTGGTAAAAATCTTATAATCAGTATTTAAAAGTGAGATAGGTCTAAAATTTTCAGGTTTAACACAGTTTTGGTCCTCTTTAGGAATCAGTGATATAAAAGCTGTTTTCCATGAGGGTGGGGTTTCTCCCCCAGATTGAATTTTATTAAAAAGCATCCTAAGCGGTTCCACCATTTCCATCTGCAAGTTCTTATAATAAATAGCTGTCAACCCATCCGTCCCCGGTGTTTTACCTACTTTTAACTGTTTGATTGCTAAGATAATCTCTTCAGAGTTTATTGGTTGATTCAAACCTTCTCTTTGATCCAAAGTTAATTCCTGGATATCAACCTCTCTAAGATATCTATCTATATCTTTACCTTGTATCAAATCTCCTGCATATAGTTTTGTATAATATTCTAAAAAAGCTTTTTTAATCAAATTTTGTTGATAAACTTCTTTACCTTTATAGTCCATCTTACCAATAATACGTGATCTTTGCTTTTTCCTTAACATATAAGCTAACCATCTGCCTGGTTTATTAGCATTACAAAATGTGTTATGTTTAGCATATTGTAAAGTAGTTGCAACTTGATCAGCCATTAGCATATTAAATTGCTGTCTTAATATACCTATTGCTTCTTTTACTCTTTTATCTTCTGGATTATCTATTAACAATTGTTCTTTCTTCTTTATTTCTTCCTCAATATCCTTCCGTTTCTTTGCCTGCTTTTGTCTATATTTATTATTCATATATATCAACACTCCCCTCATATAAGCTTTACTTGCATCCCAAACCATTTCCATAGAAGTACCTTTATACATATTGTTAACAAAAAACTCCTTCATATATTTTTTAAGTTCTTTAACATTTTCTTCATATCTAAATAAATTTTCATTTAATCTCCAAGACCTCCTTTCTTTTCTCTCCTGTTCTAATTCCAACCAAACTGGGCTATGATCAGTTAAAATCCTTGGAAATATCTTGACTTTCTTCACCCTAGAAAGGAAATCAGATGTTAACAAAATAAAATCAATCCTAGAAAAGGATTGATGTCTATCAGAAAAAAAGGTAAAATCTTTTTCATCTGGATTCCATTCTCTCCAAACATCCCTTAATTCTAAATCATCCATAATTTCAAAAAAAGGTTTGGGTAATTTGGCACACGAAGCAACTTTAGATATAGTCTTCTTATCCTTAGAAATATCAATTACTCCATTCCAATCACCCATCAAAATAATTGATTTATAATCCCATTGCGATATTTTGGTATGTAAAAATTTATAAAAATTTTCCTGTTGCTGGTTCGGTGCATAAATTCCAATCAAAAGCATTGTTCCATTTTGAGTCCTCACTTCGATTGCTATATATCTTCCTTGATCATCCGCCTCTATCAAATTTGCTGTTATGTTCTTTTTTATATATACCACTATTCCATTTCTCTTTTCCAAAGATGATGCCACAAAGTGAGTCCCTAATTTGGAATTAATTAAGAATTTCTGATCTGTTGATTTAATATGTGTCTCTTGTAAGCATACAATATCGTTATTAAATTGTTTCAAATAATGATATATTTTCTTTCTCTTTTGTGGTGAATTCAAACCATTGACATTCCAAGACAAAAATCTAACTGGCATCTTTGCGAGACTGAAGCGTATGGAGCATATTTTGAAGATCTTCTTTCACCTTGATCTTCGGTCTTCCCCCCCCCCCCACAGCTTCTGATTTTGTATCCAATTGTTGTTGTTGTTGTTGTTGTTGTTTAGTAGTTGATCTTGTCACACGTTGTGCTCTTGGTTCCTCCAGTTTTGCAAATTCCAGTGGTCTTTCCAGTTGGCTTAAAGGAAAAGGAAGTGATGCTGGGTCCGATTGGTTCTGGTCATCTTGATTCTTAGATTCTCCGACCACTGCCTCAGCATATGTTAAAGACTGTTGCTTTCCTTTTTCTGCTTTTTTATCTTTAGGGGGTGTTCCACTTTCAGTACACTACGATAAAATTCTCTTGCTTTCTCAACGGTATTCAGTCAGTACCTCTCTCCACCATAATCCACTATTATGCCTACTGGTACATTCCATCTGTACACTATTTGTTGTCTTCTTAACTCATCCACTAAAAAACCAAAATTCTTTCTGTCTCTGAGCATTTTAGGAGGAATCTCTTTCAGCACCTTAATTTCCTGTCCAGACACCTGTACTTTATTGTTGTAAGAAGCTTGCAATACATCTTTTCTAATTCTTCTCTCAGTAAAATAAATCACAACATCTCTTGGCAAATTTCTATTTCTTGCAATCCATGAG
Organism: Coluber constrictor foxii; assembly: GCA_038048745.1. NCBI lineage: Eukaryota > Metazoa > Chordata > Lepidosauria > Squamata > Colubridae > Coluber > Coluber constrictor. Next base: position 15,315,559 of record CM075961.1, read on the forward strand.
TTAACTCTGTAGACCTTGTCCAGGTGACCAATTATTTCATCCTTCTTCATTCCAGCCACTGAGGCAATCACTTTAGCACATTTCTCTCTTAAGTTCTCCCGTCCATTCTCTTTCAACCCTCTCAGCCTCAGGGCGAACTCCATTGACCTGTATTGCATCATGGTAATATCACCTTCCATCCTCTCTGATTTGGTCTGGAATTCTCCCATTTTACCCTCCAAATCTTGAGTAACCTCACTGATTTCTTCCACTCTTTCATCAAGATGCACAAGAAGTTTAGACAAACCAGAAACAGCCAGCAAAATATCTTCTCTTATTTCATCATGTTTCTCTTCAACAGTCTTTTTAATTTCATTTCTGATTTCTTTTACATCTTTTAAATCCTCCTCAAATTTCCCCATCCTCTCTTCTATTTTAGCTGTTTGGGCAATCGCAGTTTGCATTATAAACTCCTTAAGCTCACTCATAAAGTCCTCTTTACTTGCTACCTCCCCCGGAAATTGAGTCTTTTGTGTCACTGTAGAAACTGAAGGAGAAGCCCCTCCTATTTTAGCTGATGCTGGCTTGGTTTGTTTAGAAGCCATTTTAATTTCAAAAAAACTTTTTTCCTCTTCACCCCACTTTGCAATTACTTAGCCTTAAATGTCACCAAATTCAGTCCAAATTACTTTAAATTGCTGCTTTCAGTGTCTTTCCCAGGTTACTCTCTTCTGGCAGCTTAGTTTCTCTTTAAAAGTAGAAAAAAAAAGGGTCCTTTTCAGTACTCATTTTCTCTTCTCAGCACAGTCCAGATACTCTTAATTGGATACTTCCTCTTTCAATTAGGCTCATTCAACCCGAAGTACACAGGAGTTAAGCTCTGTAACTTTGTTGCAAGCTCTCCTGCTCCACTCCGTCTGCTGCAGAAATAACTTAAACTGTCAGTTTGCTAGCAGAGCTGGTCGCGACCATCTAATGCTGCTTATGCAGCAGCGCTTTGAATCCGGAGACTTTTCCCTGGGGAGCCCACCTTTCAAGCCCCTGAACTTGATCCCAGGGGCTTTTTTGGCGGCTCTACCTGCCAGAAACTTCTCTGCCCCTCTTCTTTTCCCGAAGAGGGGGCTGCAAAACCGCCAGACAGCTGTTTTTCGCTGTCAGGGGTGGTTTAACGGAGTTCAAAGCAGGCGACCTGAAAAGAGGTCGTCAACGAGGACCGCGGCGCCAACCAGAAGTCCCTAATTGTACAAGTAATTGTCTTGTATACTTGAAATCTAGACAATGATAAATTTTCTTTTTTTAATCTTTTTCTAGAAATATGAATAAGTATAAAGTGTAACAATTGAAATACCTTAATGGTATATGGTGGTGAAAGTAAAAAGGATTAAGTTGTAACTTGGATACCAGCTAGAACAATTCTAAATTTAATTAGGGAAATTGTAATGATTGAAATATTTTAAAATTTATATTGTGATGAAAGTAGAAATGATTAAATTGTGATTTAGAGGATTGTATGGGTAAAAACACTGGAAAGGAAAAAGTTTAATGCCTAGGTGGAAGGGCCCATATACTGTGGTCATGTGTTCCCGCTTGCAGTAAAAATGTTGGAATCCAAGTCTTGGATTCACTGGACTCGAGTTAAGTCCACAGTTTAGGAATATTGGGACGCAGACCAGGACTAGGCCTGACCTCTAGTAGTACGTTTGAAGAAGCGCCCCCTATAACTGTCCTACTGGCAACGGGCAGGCAACATACGGGGCAGAAGAGGCCTTACTGGTGTCACACTGGAAGCTGACCCTCCATGTATGGCTGAAGATTTGGAATGGGAAGTCAAACATATATAGCCATAGGTACACTATCCCTTATTTTAATAAGCGTGCTTGCTGTTATTGTGATTAGTTGTGATTTGCTGAATATAGTATGCTGGAATCACCTCTTTCCCAAAAAGACAGGTGCTGAATCTAAAATCATAGACTGTGACAGTGAGCAGTACGAAACTCCTGTAGATATTTATGTTTAAAGAAGCCAGGGAGTGAGCTCTCTGTGGGGCTGCTCTAGCTCTAGGAATGTGGATATTGTATTTAACAAATAAGAGGTGGTTCTGTGAGATACCTAAGACTAATATTGCCTTTTCCAAGTCACATATAACCCTAACCTTCTTCCTGATGTGGTGATTTTGTAGATTAAGGAAATTGTGATTGGATAGGTTCTGTATAGAGGACAATTATGAGTTTTCTGTGGCTTTGGCTATTATTGGCAAAGGGCCTAATGAGTAATAACACACTGAATAGTAGTTCCCAATGTTGTGAGAATGCCCAAGTGACACCCTTGCCCATGAGAAAGGATCTGGGGAAGTTGAGAACCCCAAAAGACAAGGCAAGAATGGGTCACAAGGTGTGAACTCTTTGGAACAGGTCCACTCCCGCCAACGATGTATCATAAATACAGTTGCAAGAAAAAGTATGTGAACCCCTTGGGATTACGTGGAATTTGCATGAATTGGTCATAAAATGTGCTCTGAACTTCATCTAAGTCACAACAATAGAAAAACACAGTCTGCTTAAAATAATACTACACAAACATTAGATGTTGCCATGGTTTAATTGAACATAACATGTACACATTCACAGTGCAGGGAGGAAAAAGTATGTGAGCCCCTAGCTTAATGACTGCTCCAAGAGCTAATTGGAGCCAGGAGTGAGCCAACCTTGACTCCAATCAGTGTGATGATATTGGATGTGTTGCTGACAGCTGTCCTGCCCTTTAAAAACACACACCTGTTTTGGGTGTACTGGTTTCAAGAAGCACTGTGTGATGTGAACCATGCCTCGCAGAAAAGAGCTCTCAGAAGACCTACGATCAAGAATTGTTGACTTGCATGAAGCTGGAAAGGGTTACAAAAGTATCTCCAAAAGCCTTGATATTCATGTGTCCACGGTAAGACAGACTGTCTACAAATGGAGAAAGTTTAGCACTGTTGCTACTCTCCCTAGGCGTGGTTGTCCTGTAAACATGACTGCAAGAGCACAGCGCAGAATGCTTCATGAGGTAAAGAAGAATCCTAGAGTGTCAGCTAAAGACCTACAGAAATCTCTGGCACATGCTAACGTTTTTGTTGACACATCTACAATAAGGAAAACATTAAACAAGAATGGAGTACATGGGAGGACACCACGGAGGAAGCCATTGCTGTCCAAAAAAAATATTGCAGCACGTTTGAAGTTTGCAAAAGAGCACCTGGATGTTCCACAGCACTACTGGCAAAATATACTGTGGACAGATGAAACCAAAATTGAGTTGTTTGGGAAGAACACACAACACTATGTGTGGAGAAAAAAAAGGCACAGCACACCAACATCAAAACCTCATCCCCATTGTAAAACATGGCGGAGGGAGCATCATGGTTTGGGGCTGCTTTGCTGCCTCAGGGCCTGGACGGATTATTGTCATTGATGGGAAAACAAATTCCAGAGTTTATCAAGACATTTTGCAGGAAAACGTAGGACCATAACATGTACACATTCACAGTGCAGGGAGGAAAAAGTATGTGAACCTTTGGACTTAATAACTGGTTGACCCTCCTTTGGCAGCAATAACCTCAACCAAACATTTCCTGTAGTTGCAGATCAGACCTGCACAACGATCTGGAGTAATTTTGGACCACTCCTCTTCACAAAACTGTTTCAGTGTAGCAATATTCTTGGGATGTCTGGTGTGAATCGCTCTCTTAAGGTCATGCCACAGCATTTCAATCGGGTTGAGGTCAGGACTCTGACTGGGCCACTCCAGAAGGCGTATTTGTGCTGTTGAAGCCATTTTTTTGTTGAATTACTTGTATGCTTTGGGTCATTGTCCTGTTGCATCACCCATCCTCTGCGGAGCTTCAGTTGGCAGACAGATGGTTGTACGTTTTCCTGCAAAATGTCTTGATAAACTCTGGAAACTCATTAGCTTGCATTTCCAAGGGAAAGTTGGACACATAAGCCTGTGTTGGATCTAATGGAGACATGTGGTGGTATTGAGAAAGTGACCTTCTGTTGAAATAAATAGTGGGCATAAGAAGAAATGCCACTAGTTAGTTTTTACATCTATAAGTGTCATTCTAGGGTCAAGTGTATTTCTGATGGACATTGATCTCCCATCAGGGATCCTACAGGAATATCTGGTTCCTGATGTCACTTTACACACAAGGAGGGTGACCCTAGGATTTCCATACCAACAGCTATAGGGCTAACAATGGGGAAACGATTCATCCCCAGCCTTTTGAATGCATTATAAAAGTCTCCTTGCAATTTGGCTACTGTTACTTTGGTTCACCCTTAATATCTTTCTCAAGGACTATTTTGGCCCTGGTCCTGACCCAAAGATCTGGCTCAACTGGAACAGCATTGTAAAATGAAGGTCCAGCAGACAAACAGAACCAGCATTTTTGGCTTAGGGTAGGGTCAGACTGATTAACTACGCTTTAACTCAATTCCAGTATTCTTAACATGTACTTCCCCTTTCTCAATTGTTACAGGGGCCCATTCTCCCTTTGTTTTACCCCACTCTGTTCTGGGATTGTCAGATGCTTGTCTTTAGGTTTTGGGGTTGGCTTAGGTCCAGGGTACCGACGTCACCTACAGTTGCAAGAAAATGTATGTGAACCCCTTGGGATTACGTGGAGTTTTGCATGAATTGGTCATAAAATGTGCTCTAAACTTCATCTAAGTCATAACAATAGAAAAACACAGTCTGCTTAAAATAATACTACACAGACATTAGATGTTGCCATGGTTTAATTGAACATAACATGTACACATTCACAGTGCAGGGAGGAAAAAGTAAACAAGTAAACAGTGCAGGGAGGAAAAAGCTAAACAATTCTCAGAGATAAGCAAAAGGACCCCGCATTAGAAGTCCCATTGCAGCCACTGGTGGCATGTTAGTGGCAGGGACTTTAGGCAGTGGTGGGATTCTGCCAGTTCTAGGGGGTTCGGACGAACCCTTTGTTAAATTGCTGGCTCGCCCCGCCCCTTGCCCGGCCCCTCCGCACCACTATTTATTGCCAATATATAGTGGTGGGCGAGGGGTGGGCGAGCCAGCAATTTAACAAAGGGTTCGGTGTTTTTTTGTAATTTTATTGGCCTCGCAGCACACCGAACCGTTTGTTAAATTGCTGGCTCGCCCGCCCCTCGCCACGCCTCCCAGCCACGCGGCGCCAGCCTACCCTAGCCAGGGGTAGGCAATTGTGTAAGGTGACCAGACCAGTCCCGATTTTTAACAATTTGTCCCGCGTCCCGCAGCGTTTTAAAAAAGCCCCGATTTTCGCCAGTTCCTTACCCTGCCCACTCCCAATCTATTGCTGCCTCCTGAGTCCCTCAGCATAGGTTAATTACCTATGTTGATTAGATCGGCCTCCGACTCTCAGCTGATTTGCTCTCAGCTGTTTTGCACAGAGGTCTTTTGCTAGCTGCAAAGAGTCCTGGAGCAGATTTTTTTTTCTCCTTGTGCAATTCAAGCTGAAAACGAAAGCAAAACTAAAGCAGGTTGTTGGCTTTGCTGTTTGCTTGCAACGTTGGAAAGGCAGATTTCTTTTCTTTTTCCTCATCAAAAAAGGTAGGTGCAAACAATGGGAAATTTATGGCAAATGACAAAAGAGGAGAGTTCAAGATCTTAAAACACAAAAGAAAAAAAAGCTCTATTTAACTAGGGAATTGTAATAATTGAGATACTATTAATTGTATATTATGTTGAAAGCAGAAATGGTTAAATTGTGGAAGAATATATGGGGGAAATTATTTGGTTTATTATTATTGGTAAATATAATTAATTGATTTGTAAGAAATTGGATTGCATGGAAATAATTGGAATATTCATGCTCATATTGATTAATATATTAAAAAGATAGTTATATAACTAATTGATTTATATTAAAATGTTGAATTTGTATTAAACAACTGTAATATTACATAATTAACTAATGTGAGGATGGATATAAAAATAGATGACAATGGGAAGGGGTATAATATAGAATAGAAGGGAAAATTGAATTTGATTAAGATTGGAGATGAGGAAGAAGGGTAATTTTGTTTTTTTAAAAAAACAGACGAGGAATAAATATGGCAAAAAGGAAATATAGAAATTGTAAATTTAATTGAAATGACTAAACACTGTTTAAATTTGTCAACCAACCAAATACTCTGTTCAAAGAAAATACATTGTATGTTTGTATGTTTGTGTTTCTAATTATTGCTATTTATTCATATTTGTTCTCTTTTATTCTTTAAAGTTTAACAATTCATTCTTAATATCTTTATATTTGTTTGAGGTTGGCTTTCTTCCCTTTCCTCTTTTTTATTGTACAGCAATCTTTCTCCTCAAACCTACCACCTCTCTCTTTTCTTTCTTTCTTACTTTCTCTTTCCTCCCCTCTTATTCTCCTCCCTACTTCCTCTTCCTTTCTCCTTCTCCTCCTCTCTTCCTCCCTCTCTTACTCTCACTCCTACTCTAATTTCCCTTCCCTTCCTTCGTCCCTCTCTATTGCTGTATCCTTTTATGCATATGGACTACTCAGAGGGCTGAAAAAGTTATTTTTGACCAGTCCTTGCACTTTTGACCAGTCCTCGAACTTATGACTGTCCTCACATTTTATGTTTTTGCCCTATCTTGTCACCATGGTGAAGAGAAACATTTTTGTTAAGAATGCTACAATGGGCATAAATGATGACCAGTCATAAGTGCGAAGACTGGTCAAAAGTGTGAGGACCTGTCAGAAATCACTTTTTTCAGCCCTCTGGGTAGTCCTTTTGTGCATATGGACTACTCAGAGGGCTGAAAAAGTTATTTTTCACTGGTCCTCGCACTTTTGACCAGTCCTCAAACTTACGACTGTCCTCACATTTTACGTTTTTTGCCCTATCTTGACACCATGGTGTAGAGAAGCAGTTGTGAAATGATGACATGGTTGTTAAGAATGCTGCAACGGGCATAAATGTGAGGATGGTCATAAGTGTGAGGACCGGTCAAAAATGTGAGGACCAGTCAGAAATGACTTTTTTCAGCCCTCTGAGTAGTCCCTATGTGCGTATGGACTAGTCAGAAGGCTGAAAAAGTTATTTTTGACCGGTCCTCGCACTTTTGACCAGTCCTTGAACTTACGACTATCCTCACATTTTACATTTTGCGCCCTATCTTGTCACCGTGGTGAAGAGAAGTAGTGGTGAAATGACTGACACGGTTGTTAAGAATGCCGCAACGGGCATAAATGTGAGGATGGTCATAAGTGTGAGGACCGGTCAAAAGTGCGAGGACCAGTCAGAAATGACTTTTTTCAGCCCTCTGAGTAGTCCCTATGCACATAGCCATGCCCACCCCGTCACATGACCAACTAGCCACACCTACACAGTCACATGACCAGCTAACCACGCCCACCTGGTCACATGACCAGCTAGCCACACCCACCCAGTCACATGACCACCAAGCCACACCCCCAATTAAGCCACGCCCACAGAACCTGTTGTTAAAAAAATTGAATCCCACCACTGACTTTAGGGGTCTGGACTAATGAGAAAAACCAATGCGCCCATACCTTTTTCATGTGTGTGTAAGGAAAAACGGAGTTTTCTTCTTATGTGGGAAAAATGCGCATTTGTGTTTACCTACAAACTGGACTGGAACATGTACATCTTTCCCCAAAAATAGGTGCTGTCAGTGGAGAGAACACTATCTCTGTTCCCCTCATGGGGCATGTTCAAAAAGGGGTGCCACTCTTGGTCCCACTATTAGCAATCCTGGGGACTGCTGTTGGAACAGGTATAGGTGGAATGGCACACTCCCTAACACAGTTCAAGCAATTGTCAGAGGAGTTCCAAGAAAGCCTGAACCAAATTGATGGAACCTTAGTCAAAGTCCAAGACCAAATAGATTCTTTGGCAGCAGTGGTCTTACAAAACTGGCATGCCATAGACCTTTTAACAACTGAAAAGTGGGTTGTAGACACGAATAAGGGGGGATAAGGCAGAACGTAAAAAAGAAATTAAATATAAAAGTGAAATAATACGGGGTCAGCCTGCATGATCCCTGAAGGGCCCTTTCGACTTGAGAAAGTTGCAGAGTTCAAGAAGTCAAACCGCAGGCAAAGAGACAGTTGCTGGGTTCAAAAAGTCAAACTACAAGTATTAGCTAACTTCCTGGTACTATGTTAAAATGCAGAACTAACCCACATGGAGTTTCCTGCCTAAAGCGATAGGGGAGGGGGACTAGCTGAAGAGGTAGATCTAAGATACTTCCTGTTTTTGTTAGTATATAGATACATATCTTAAACAGGATCCTTGTTCAGATGTTAGGTTTTATATTATGCTATCTGAACCTTTTGGCCAAAATAAATAAAAGCTTTTTCTGATCTCGAAATTCAATTTATTCGTTATTTTTCTGAAACACCATGAAACCCCCCTCCCAGTTTCCCGCAGCAGGCCTATGGACTAAATGTGGCAGCCCTGAAGATCCAAACAAAAAGATGGTCTCCAGGGCTGGAACTGGGTCCCTTTGCTACCTGCATACAGCTCTTCCGTATATTCTCGCCATCTGTTCTTTCTTTTCTTTTTTTAAAAAAGTTTTTTGTTATTTTTTTTAAAACATAAACCTAAAACACATTTTTTCCAAAACGAAGCATTGATCCAGTCGCAGATTAATACAAATCACTAACAAATCTTAATTTTCAATTAACACAATTTAATATTTACTCAGTTATTTCACTCAATTCTATCTATTTAACTACGCCATTATCCCCAAAACCCATTACTTAAATCTTAAAACCTAACCAAATATCATTCAATTTTTCTTTCTTTTTACTTAGATGGATATATTTTAGAAATATAAATCATTACAGTTATTATAAGCATTCCAAAAATATTTAATTCCAACATAATCATTTTATTTTTACTATTAAACTCAACATTATCATATTTGTTTCTGTTATTAAACCCAATTTATTCATTTCATATTTACTGTTAATTTCAACATACTCCTTATTTTGGCTGTCTAACCTCATTTTATTTTTACTATTAACCCCAGCAACGTTATCATTACCTTTGTTGTTAAACCCAGCATAATCATTTCATTTTTAGTATTACTCCCTGCAAAATCCTCATTATTTTGCTGTCCTACCCATCATAATCATTTTTGTTTTTTTGGCTGTTAAACATAGCATAGTCATTTTTGTTTTTGGCTGTTAAGCACAGCATAATCGTTTTTATTTTTTGGCTGTTACACAGCATAACCATTTTTGTTTTTTGGCTGTTAGACACAGCATAACCATTTTTGTTTTTTGGCTGTTAAATACAGCATAATCATAGTTAGTTTAACTATTAATCCCTACATAATCCTTTCTTTGTTGTTTCCATCCGTCTATACATTGCTTATTTCCAATTAATTGTATTTATCTTGATCCTTTTTCATGACAATTTAACATTGAGACATGGTTCTTATTTAAAACATACCTTTGCATATATTTATAAATCTCTTTTAATATGCTTAATTTCTCTTATATTTCTATAAAAACCTCCTTTTTATTATTACTATCCATCTACACATTATTTTATTTTTAATCACATTGTTTTAATCTTCTTTTTTCTTTTTCCAGCCATGTATTCCTTATTTCTTCATTTCCTCGCCTGCTGGCATATATTTATTTCCTTCCATTTCCAAAATCTTTGAATTTGTCCTCCATATGTCATATTAAATCTTTTTCTTATTTTTATTCTGGATAAAATGCATCAAGTTCCCTTCTCTTGAGCCTGCGCTAGATCCTTCTTTTATTCTTGCGCCAGTTTTTTAAATTATTGTTATTTCAGTTATAGGAGTTCCATTATAATTTCCTTTTCTTTTCACCAAAGTCAAGCTGCCTGCAGACAAGAAGAAAAACCTCCTCCACAAAATCCCAAGGCTGTTATCTGTAAAGCTCAAAATTTTCCATAACAAGGGCGAGTTACAATGTTCCTTTTTAAACCAGAAAGTGTCCCTCCACAATCCACATTTTCCATTAGTCATGCAAGTATCCATTTTGCTGCAATTATGTAACAGTCCAATTTATTTCCTCTTCTTCTTTTAATTTTAAAAATATCAAGTCTTTTTTTTAAAGATCCAATTCAAATTTTAAAGTATCCAGTCTTTTCACCATGTCTCAATATTTAATCCCATTAGTTCTGTTCAAGAGTTAGTTGTTTATCGGGTCTTTGTCTCTTTAAATTTGCATTTTAAACTTTCTATAGCCCCTTTGTTATTCAGCCGCTGTTTTATGGCTAGGGGACTTATAGTTAGTAATATTGCTCTAGGCGTTGTTACAAGTCTGGGTTGGTTGTCACTCACCCGGCTTCAAAAGGCTCCATTTCAATCCACTTTCCTCCAGCACATCTCTTAGCCTGGTTGTCCCAGCTTCGTGGCAGCTGCCATGGCTGCCTCCCCCCACCGCCGACTCACAGAGGATTCCCTCTGACCTCTGAGGAATTTGCCTGTTCCTCTTGGTCATCCGAGGTGTCCCTCCTTTTTCCCTGTTCCTGCAGGATGGTTCTGGTCTGAAGACCCATCAGCAGCGGTTCGGCAGCTGGGGTTTTCGCGGTGCTCATCAGAGCCCACTATTTCCCTGACTGTCTCACCTCAATGCCAAACTGGAGGTCCTTCGCCATCTGTTCTTGATGCCTTGCTGGTCAGACAGTTCTTTCCCTTGCTTGTCTTTAATGATGCCTTTATGAGCAATAAATGGTGCTTGGAACTTTTTGACTTGCATAAATGCATTCCTGGTGTGACCCTTCATGTAGTCCACTTCAAGCTGTTTACATCACTTGTCCCAGTAAACTACATTATCCTTCCTTGTTGCCCTCTGGAAAGCAGCATTCAGTCTTCTTACTTCTGCCCGTTTTCCTGCTGCCTTGCCAGCTTTTCTTTGCTCAGCTATTTTGATGGCTTCATCTGAGAGCCACTTGAACTTTTCTCTGGCTTCTTGTATGGTATGTGTTCTTCTGCAATTCCAATAATGGTTGATTGAATTTCCTGCCACAGTTCATCAGGCGTCTTCTCACCAGTGTCCATTTGTTCAAATCTATTTTTATCTAAATTGTATATGTAGTAGGGATTTTGGTGACATCAAACTTCTTTGGCAGCATTGACTTTAATCTTTGCCACCAACAATTCATGATCTGAACCGCAATCAGCACTAGGATATATCTTAACAGCAAGGACCAAACTCTGGTCCATCGATGACTTCATAGGACAGTCAAGCCGATTGTGGTGAAGTCCATTTGGTGAGGTCCAAGTGTATAAGCGGCAATTGTGCTGTTTGAACCATGCATTCATGAACCTAAATCTGTTTTCATGGGAAAATTCTACCAAACAATGAGCTGTATCATTACCCTCACCTAGTCCAAAATGACCAGTGATGCCTGCCTCTGCTTGTTTGCCAACTTTTGCACTGAGGTTGCCCAGAATGTAAACAATGTCTTTTTTTGGACACGAGGAGTCCTTCGTGCTCTCTGAGCTTGTTTGTTTTCTTGCAGATGTTTCATTACCCAAACTAGGTAACATCCTTAGTGTTACTAAGGAGTGGGGTTTGTTCTTATTTTATATTCTATTGGCTTGCCCGGTCAGTGTTGGTGGGAGTGGTCTTGGAGGCTCTTTGATTGGGCTGTTTACTGTTGGCTTGTTTGGCAGTTCCTTGAGTGGGGTATTGTTTACTTGATTGTTAGACTGATGTTAATCTTGGAGTTAATCTATGCTTATCTGGGTGTTGATTGCTGGTGGGGAGGTGTTTTGGTTTTTTTGTTCCCTTTTTGGCTTGTTGATTGTCTCTTTTGCACAGTATGTAGATATTATTTATGTCTATGTGTCTATTGATGGCCAGTTTTTCAGAATGCCAGGCTTCCAGGAATTCTCTAGCATTTTTGGACTTGGCTTGGTCTAGGATGGTCAGTTTTCCAATTAAAACTATGATTAAGTCTGTCCATATGTTGTGAAATTAAAGAATTTTCATCATGCTGGTGTTCATGGATATACTGTATTCTGCTAGTCTTCTGCCTGTTAGTCCTATGTAGTGGCTATTGCAATCTTTACATTGTATGCTGTAGATGACTCCTGTTTTTTTCTTCTGGGGTTGTTGGGTCTTTTGGTTCACTTAGGATGTTTTGAAGGGCTTTAGTTGGTTTGTATGCTACACTGATTCCATGTGGTTGTAATAGTCTGTTGGTGGTTTCTGAGATGTTTTTGATGTATGCAGGGTTATTCTTTTTAGGGCTTGTGTTGGTTGTGCTGTATTGGGTTGAGTGGTCAGGTACTTTTTGATGAAGTTGTGTGAATATCCATTTTGTTGGAATATGTTGTATAAATGCTCTGTTTCCTTTTTCTGTTGTTCAGGGCAGCTGAAGTGAGTTTGTGTTCATCTAAATAAAGTTTTTGCGCAGCTTCTCTTCTGGGAGGTTGGGTTGTGCTTTGGTTGGTTGGGTGCAGCACTTGGTTGGTGTGGGTGGTTCTTCTGTACACTTGTGTTTCTAGTTTGCCGTTGTGGTCTCTGCTGATAAGGATGTCCAGGAAGGATAGTGAGTTGTTTTTTTTTCTTCTCTGGTAAACTGGATTCCTTTGAAAATGTTGATGTTTCTGTGTGTGTTCTCTAATTAGTCCTTTTTTATTATGGTGAAGGTGTTGTTTACATATCTGATACATATTTTGGGTTGTATTTGTGGAAGTGCTATGGCTTCTAGACATTGCATACTGACCTCCGCTATAAGTCCTGAAAGTGGTGATCCCATAGGCAGTGGTGGGATTCAAATAATTTAACAACCAGTTCTCTGCCCTAATGACCAACTGGGTAGGTGTGGCTGGGTGGGCATGTTGCTGGGTGGGCATGGCCAACTCGGTGTCACTCACGTCGAGGGGCACTTCACCTCACCTGGCCTTTTGTGACCATGGGAATGCTACAATGGTCGTTAGTGTGAAAAATAGTCATGTCATTTTTTTCAGTACCATTGTAACTTTGAATGGTCACTAAATGAACTGTTGTAAGTCAAGGATTGCCTGTACAAAAGTACAAAAAGCTTCTTTGCTTGCAAAAAGCTGCCCTAAATACCAATCATTAGATTAGAAATACCTTCAAGCTGGAATTACAAATCAGGCAGGGTGTCAGAGCACCTTGAGGAATTAAAATAGTTAAAATGCAGTGATAACTATCAACAGCCAACACTTGCTCATAAAGTGAAACCCTTTAGCAGAGCAGTCATTTAAGCTTTCCAAAAAGAGCACCCCCAGGAGAAGCAATCCTTAGATCCATTTTCACCACTTAAAGATACCAGCTGGTCTCACTCATCTCACAAGATATCCTAAGGAAATCATCCAGATTTAAGGAAAGATTACATGCCACCCAGAAAGGCAGTAAAAAAAAAATCAGTGCCAAGCTTTTATCTTGCCTCTTGGAAGTACACCCAAAAAGGACAGTGCCAGAACCACTAAAGCAGGGAAGGAAGACCCACTCTCCAGATAGAAAAAGAAACCATGAGGCAGGAAAAAATTCAAACACAATACAAATAATTAAATCACAACAGTTTAAATCCTTTTAAAATTAAAACACAAGCTCATTGCCAGAGCTCACACCCCAGGCAAGCTCAAGTGTAAACACTTGAGATAAGCCTAACAACAAAGAAAGCAATTAGCGCTAGAATGTAGCAAAGGAGCAAACACAGTACCTGTTGCTTGTTACACCTATTACCAGAACAAATAAACACAGAAACTAGCCAGATTTCTGAAGCTGCTTCTTTTCAGGAACAGAGATTAACCCTTTTCCTTGAAAACAAAGCTGAATAGGGAAAATTATCCCATCAATAAACACAGGATGAAATATCACCAAGCACAGAATTAAACTTCACCAAAAACCAGTTTTAGACCAAAACTCAGAAAGGTTATGTAAACTCACATTTGAATGTCAATCTTTCTAGCTAGCCAAGAAGCATTGTTTCTTTCTTCTTCTTTTTCTTTTTGTATTTATTGTACCTTCCTTCCAGCATCTTTTCTCTAATTTTAAACTTTATTACCCTTTTAATTCTCCCCCTCACTCTTTTCCCATTTCCTTCTCTTTTCTTCTTTTTTATTGAAAAAGTTTTACAATACAAAAAAATTTTCATTTCCCCCCCCCTCCCCAACCCCCACTTCCCAGCCCCTCCCGCTACCTCCCTCTACCCCAACCCCTTCCCTCCCCATCCCCCCCCCTGACTTCCGCTACAAATTTTAAAAGAAAAAGTTTAAAACAAGAAAAGAAAAAATTATTAAGTATTCAAATTCTAAATTGAAGAAATTTCGAAAGAGGAAGAAAAAAAGGAAAGAAAAAAAAGAAAACAAACAAACAAAAGAAACCCAATAACTATAACCAAAGAATAAAACAATAAACCTATAAATATTAATGTGTTTCTAAAATTAACAATGTTGTGATAAAAAAAAGAAACCAATAATAAAAACCATTGTAGTATTCAGACCAATTTAAAAAATATTATACCTTTCTGTAATCCATTAATATTAACATTACTAATCATATACCAAACTCAATCCCCCTTATAATAAAATATAATATATCACCTGCATATCCATATCAAATAGTTTTATCCAAACTACACCCCTTAACTAAAAAACAAAAAACATAAAACATGCAATATAATATATATAATTATGCATATATAATTATAATCATACAATTATATCAAAAAGAAAAAAAAATTTTTTCAATCTCCATAATCCAAATTTCAATCTTCTCTTCGTCTTGATTGAAGTTGAATATATTTTCTCCAACATAAATCCAATTCCAATAAGCTTCATCTTCCAGCTGCCCCCATCAGCAAAATAAAGCATTTCTCCACACAACCCCCCCGAGTGACTTTATATAAATAATATCTAACCACGAAGGTATTCACTCCTCTAGGTGGAATCATTCAAACTAGCTTATGCTGTACCACCTAAAAGTAGGAAAAAACCATTGCAGCTCCTCTTAAGATTCAAACCTTGAAGAAAAAAAAAACAAACAAACTAGAAACTGCATTCCCAGATGTTCCTTTAAAGCTCTTTCAAATCCTGTCGCCCTTTGCAATTCATTCCTTCGGGTTGTGAGATGTTTTCAATTTCATTCTCGTCTCCTAGATGATAAATTCCAAAAAAAAAAAAAAGTATAATAGGATAACCAGTGATCGCTGCTAATATCTATAATAGAATCCTCTGGACAACCACCTAGTGCTCCTTTTTCTTTTAACACACTTTGAATTTCTTCTTTCTGTTTGCATTTTGTAGACTCTCTTTTTTGTTTTTTATTCTTGACATGTTCCGGGGCTCCCTTAAAGATATTTTTGTAAAAATATTCCGCTTTTTCAATGGTATTCAAACAATGTCTCACACCATGGTATCTAAAAATTATACCAAGTGGTAAATCCCATCTAAATGGGATATTACTTATCTTCAATTCCTTGACCAAAAAAGCAAAATCTTTTCTGTCCTTTAGAACCTTCGGTGGTAACTCTTTAAAAATACTAATTTGTATACCTTCTACCTGCACTCTGGCAGAGTAGGACTTTTGTAAAATATCATCTTTCAATCTTCTATCAGTAAGATAAACAACAACGTCTCTAGGCAAGTTCCTTTGTTTAGCTACACGTGAGTTGACTCTGTAGACTTTCTCTATACAACCAAGAATTAGCTCATCTTCTAGCTTTAATAATTCCGCAAAGGCCTTTGCACAAATTGTTCTTAAGTTTTCTCTCTTGTTTTCTCTTATACCTCTTAATCTAATTGCTGATTCCATAGCTTTTATTTGAAGCATAATGACATCATTCTCTATGTTCTGATTTTTAGCCTCAGCTTCCAGAAATTTTTCTTGTATTTCTTGCATCTGAGAGTCAAACTTACTACTGATCTCAGTCACTTTCTTCCCCGTTTCAACCACCACACTTGAAAGATCCGAGACTACTTTGGTAATAGTTTGACTTAATTGGTCATATTTCCCAGAAACCAACTCCTCAAGATTCTTCTGTGAACTTTTTATCTTGTCAACAACACTCACTAGAGATGCAGATGAGTCATTTCAGCTTTATCCTTCAACTGACTCATGGGGGAGCCCCCCTTCCTTTAGGTTTAGGAGTCATACTTCTTATTATTTACTTTTCAAAAAGACCAAAGAAATTCTTTTTAGTTCAGTAAAAAAACCAGGAAAAATCCATTTAAGTCAGCCTTTGTTTCTTTAATTCTTTTCACTATCAAAATGTTTCTTTTAAAATCTCTCGACACTAAGCTCTGCTTTCACTTTCCGCTCTCAATTTTTCTTCAAGCAGAGCCGGTCGCCATCTTAAAAACACTTTCACTATTCATCCTCTCCTTCCCTTTTCTTTCCCTCCTCCTCCAAAAAATCAATAAAAAAAAACCATACTTGCATTCTACTTGCATTCTTCCTTGTTCAGCTTGTTTAAGTTGTCAATTCAATCGTGGTGTTGCTCATGACGTCTAGCTCCACTAATTAGCGGAGATCCCTCATGGCGCGGAGCCTCTCTGGGGGTGGATAGGGAGCCATCGCCCTGAGCCTTCCCCAGGACAGGAAAAAAATTCCTGGGGCGACTCAGGGGGCTCAACCTCACCCCCTGAAGCTCTCCCCACTCTTTTAATTAAAGAGCGGGTTTTTCGAGGCGCCTGCCTGCTGTGCGGCGGCTCTTAACGTGCCGGGAGGCCGGCGGTCATGAAGAGACCGCCGACAACGCGGAGGCGCCACCGGAAGTCCTCTTTTCTTCTTTTTTGAGAGATATTTCCCCCTTTCTATTTTTATTTTATCACTGTTAATCTCAGTGTGATCATCGACATTTTTTCCTTCAATTATTTTCTTTCCAACATTATATTCTTGCTTCTCACTTATCTTTTCTTTTTGGTATTCTATCCAATCTTCCGCTTCTTTGTTTCCCTTAAAAGCTTCTCACACCTTTTGCAACATCTCCCTCAACTCCTCATACTCATGCTCCCAATTCTCCATATTTTCAATTTAAGGAGAAATAATTTTTAAAATTTATTAATATTTTGGCTTATATATATTTCCAATTCAGATAGTCATTTGAGCCTTTCCAGTTTGAGATTGTATTCTTTCAACTTCTTTTTATAATCTTACTCCAGCTGTTTAAACAAATACTCCTTAAAAGACTTCTCACGCTGATTTGAGTGCAATATTTCTTTTCCACCAGCAGATGTCTCTCTCCAATGCACAAATCCCCAGGCAAAAGTATCAATTGTAAATCCACAAAAGTAGTACTTCCTGTTCTTTGATTATTATTATTTTTTAATTTGATTTATATGCTGCCCTCCTCCGGAGACTCAGGGTGGCTTACAATGTGTTAAGCAATAGCCTTCATACTTCTGTACTGTATATTTATACAAAGTTAGCTTATTGATCGTCTTCTGTGCATGTCTTGAGTATGGCGGCGGTCGTTTGAGCTCCGTTTGGGGAGATGGCGATTTTGCTGGTGCCAGGGTCTTCAGGAGCCGTTTTTGCCATCTCCGGCTCCAGCCCCAGAGAGGGGAATGTCCGCCCTGCCTGCTGAGGGCTTTTCTGCCCTCCAGAATATCGGGGCAGGGCTGGACTCGCTGTTTGAGTATGCCGCGGGAGATGGGGCGATGGCCCGACTTGGACTGTGATTCCCGGCTTGTTAGCGCAGGAGGAGGTGGAGGCTGGGGCGTTCGGCGGCAGCTGGTGGTTTGTGCAGCGGCGGCGGCTTGGAAGTGGCCCTTTCATCCCCCTTGCCCCTCAGGGATCGCTGGGATGTTTTCTGGACATGTTGGGAGACCTGGGGTGTTTGGGGGAGCCTGGAGTGCTGGTTGTGGGCCGGCGGCGGCAGCAGCAGCAGCTGGAGGCAATGGCGGCCACGGACCATCAGGCTAAGGGAATTGCTACAGCAGGTGTTGAGGGAATTATTGACAGCCTTGCCCTCAGCATTTCCATCTGCTCCTTTGGAGTGCAGCATTTCCATCTGCTCCTTTGGAGTGCTTTTACATCAGAGCTGAGACTGGGGGGTTGGGGAGATTGGGGTGGGAGAGGCTGGAGGCTGACCAGGGTTGGCTTATTGGTCACCTCGGGTGGCTTCTCCCCTCCCCCTTCCCCAGATATGGGTGGGCATTTGGCCTTCAGATGGCCACCCACCCCTGGACTGGGTTTTTTGTCCGTTATCCCGATTTTCGCCTCAGGGAAGAACTTGTGCCGTGGGATTATTTTCCAACTATTCTACGAACTGTTGTCATCTTTTGCGACCCCTGAACTGGAGGAAAACTGGGCGAAATAGTGTGCAGGTGCTGAGGGGGCTGTTGTGATCCCCAGATGAAAAGAGGGACTATTGGACTCTAGTGTCGGTGTCATCTGGCCCAGCCACTGTGAGAGGGTGACTGGAATAATTATCCTCTGGACATGGGGGGATGACACTGGCCCCTCCCACTGTTATGAGAGGGCAGTGAAGTCCAGCTCCTGATATGAATGATATGAAGATTTATCTGACCCAGTATTATTTGACAATCTGGTGAAGCCCTGATCAACTGACTCTCCACCTCTTTCTGTGATGTTCACGGCTGCTGAACTACTTGCGCTGCGAGACTCCCCCCTCTTGCAGGTTTGGCCCTCCACTTTATTGAGGGCCTATCTCGATGATGGATTTTGGAATCCTGAGAGATGGCATCGCGCAAGGAAGGGGCTATGGGGTTTTTTGGGTAAATTTTTAAACAAGGTTTTAAAGGGTTCTGGGAGGGGGGTGGGCTCTGTAGGTTCGGGGGAGAACCTGTTAGGGAGGAGGCCGGTGCCAGCTGAAGAGCGCAGCACTAGAGATACAAGTACCGGGGTCGAAGAGGGGGTTAGAGCTTGTGTGGTAGATGGTCATAATATCGGTACTGTGGGAGGGAGGGGCAGATACGGCGGGAGCAGGGGGCCACATCAGGTTATGGGAGTACGCCTCCACTGTTTGCAAGCGGTGGCGCACTCCGGCCCCCAATGCTCTTCCAGTTCCCTTGGTTGCACAGATCCTTGGGCCCACGGCCTTCGGCTGATGCTGTGCAATGCCAGGTTTGTGGTAAATAAAGCCCCCCTCATCTGTGATCTTATTAAGGAGGGGGGCGCGGACCTGGTGGGTATTACGGAGACCTGGATGGGCCAGGAGGGGAGGTCCCCTTTGTTGATATGTGCCCACCCGGTTTTCGTGCATTTCATCAGCCAAGGTCACAGGGGAGGGGCGGGGGAGGGGCGGTTGTTATAAACGAGGGTCTTGCCCCGAGGGAGGCCACTGTTCCTCAGACGGCTGGCTGTGAGTCCCTCCTCATGAAGTGGGGTCATAAGGTGCAGTTGGGTCTGCTAGTCACATACGTGGCTCCCTGCCACGTGGCAGCGGCCCTGCCCGAGCTGCTCGACGTTATTGCTGCAGTGGTGGTTGATACCCCCAGGCTTATGGTCATGGGGGATTTTAACCTGCCATCAGTCGGTGAGACGTCTGAGACGGCTCAGGAGTTCATGGCTTCCATTACGGCTATGGACCTCACCCAGTTAATTCATGGCCCTACTCACGTGGGGGGAAACACGCTGGACCTGATTTTTGTCTCTGGACAGTGGTTGAGTGGTCTTGATATAGGGGATGTAGCGATTGAACCCTTGTCATGGTCAGATCACTCCCTCCTTCACTTAGACCTTCGAACCGCCACACTTCGCTGCAGGGAGGCGGAACCGGTGAAATGGTTCCGCCCCAGGCGCATGATGGATCCGGATAGGTTCCAGACGGAGCTTGGGCCATTTCCTGAGGATCTGGCACACGGCTCGGCTGAAGACTTAGTGGCCGCCTGGGATGAGGTGGCCGCCGGGGCTTTGAACCGAGTCGTGCCTTTGCGGCCTCTGACCCGGCACCGATCTCACCTGGCTCCTTGGTACACTGAGGAGCTGAGGGAGATGAAGTGCCAGAAAAGACGCCTAGAGAGCAGTTGGAGGGCCAGTCATTCTGAATCTGACAGGACACTGGTAAGAGCTCATATTAAGAATTACCTAGTGGCGATAAAAGCGGAGAAGAGGAGTTACTTCTCCGCTCTTATTGCGTCATCAGATAATCGCCCAGCCACCCTGTTTAGGGTGACCCACTCCTTGCTGCAACAGGGGGCGCGGGAGGACCCCTTGGAGGGTAGAGCTGAGGACTTTGTACAATATCTGTATGACAAAACCACTCAGATTCGGGAACAGCTGGACTCTAACCCCGAGTGGGTAGATCCAGGGGAGGTGACTGGGGCAGGTCTTGAGAATATTATATGGGAAGAGTTTGACTCTGTGACTCCAGAAAACGTGGACAGGATACTGAGCAGTCTGAACGCAGCCACATGTTTATTGGACCAGTGTCCCTCCTGGCTGGTGCTGGCCTCCCGGGAGGTGACACGAGGCTGGCTCCAGGGGATTATAAATGCTTTTTTGAGTGAGGGTGTCTTCCCTGCTGCTTTGAAGGAAGCGGTGGTGAGGCCCCTCCTCAAGAAGCCTTCCCTGGACCCGGCAATGTTGGTAAATTATCGTCCCGTCTCGAACCTTCGCTTCATTGCGAAGGTTGTTGAGAGTGTGGTTGCGCGACAGCTGCCTGGCAGCTCCCCTGGTACCTGGATGAATCGACCTATCTAGTTCCGTTCCAGTCGGGCTTCAGGTCCGGGTACAGCACGGAGACGGCATTGGTCGCGTTGGTTGATGATCTCTGGAGGACTCAGGACAGAGGCTGTTCCTCTGTCCTGGTCCTATTAGACCTCTCAGCGGCTTTTGATACCATCGACCATGGTATCATGCTGCGCCGGTTGGAGGGGCTGGGAGTGGGGGGCACCGTGTTACGGTGGTTCTCCTCCTTTCTCTCCGACCGGTCACAGTCTGTGTTTTTATTTTTTTATTTTTTATTTTAATTTTGATTTATATGCCGCCCTTCTCCGGAGACTCAGGGCGGCTTACAATGCATTAAGCAATAGCCTTCATACTTTTGTATATTTATATTTATACAAAGTCAGCTTATTGCCCCCAACAAACTGGGTCCTCAATTTACCCACCTTATAAAGGATGGAAGGCTGAGTCGACCTTGAGCCTGCCTGGGATTGAACTAGCAAGTAATTGCAGCAGCTGGATCTTAAATGCTGCCTTTGTAGGAGGCATTACTCCCCTACGCTACTCAGGCTCAATATGCTCCCCTACGCTACTCAGGCTCAATACCTCTGCCCCCCTGTTGACAGGGGGGCAGAGGTCGACCCCGAGGCCCCTTGTATGTGGGGTGCCACAAGGGTCTATCCTCTCGCCCCTCCTGTTCAACATTTATGTGAAGCTGCTGGGTGAGATCATCCGTGGTTTTGGGGTGAAGTACCATCAGTACGCTGATGACACTCAGCTGTACATCTCCACCCCAGACCACCCCAATGATGCCCTCGAAGTGATGTCCCGCTGCCTGGAGGCCGTACGGATCTGGATGGGGAGGAACTGACTCAGGCTCAACCCTTCCAAGACCGAGTGGCTGTGGTTTCCGACATCCCGATATAGTCAGCTGATGCCATCTCTGACTATTGGGGGTGAGTCATTGTCCCCCACGGATGGCGTTCACAACTTGGGCGTCCTCCTGGACTCATGGCTGTCTTTAGAAGGGCATACGACGTCCGTGGCCAGAAGGAGTTTTTATCAGGTTCGCCTGATCCGCCAGTTGCGTCCCTTTCTGGATCAGGATTCGTTACACATGGTCACTCACGCCCTCGTCAACTCATGCCTGGACTACTGTAATGCTCTCTACATGGGGCTCCCCTTGAGGAGCACCCGGAGGCTCCAACTGGTCCAGAATGCGGCCGTGCAGGTGGTGATGGGAGCGACGTGACGCTCCCATGTGACTCCTCTCCTGCACGAGCTTCACTGGCTCCCGGTGGTCTTCCGGGTGCGTTTCAAGGTTTTGGTTACTATCTTCAAAGCGCTCCATGGCTTAGGACCAGGGTATCTTTGGGACCACCTTCTGCCACCAATAGCCTCTCACCGTCCAGTCCATTCCCACAGGGAGGGGCTCCTCAGGGTGCTGTCAGCCAAACAGTGTCAACTGGCGGCCCCCAGGGGGAGAGCTTTCTCTGTGGGGGCACCTGCCATCTGGAACGAGCTCCCCCCTGAAATAAGGAGGATACAGGACGTACGTACCTTCCGCCGCGCCCTAAAAACGTTTCTATTTCATCAGGCTGGTCTGGCTTAAACCTCCCTTTATAAATGGGTTTTAAGATGGGTTTTTAATTGTTTTATATAATAGGATTTTAAATTGTTTCAGCCTAATTATTTAATTTATTTTAAATATTTTTAACTTTTGTATGTCATTGTATTTTATTTGGCTGTTCACCGCCCTGTGTCCCTTCTGGGAGTAGGGCAGTATACAAATTCGATTAAATAAATAAACCTGAGAAGGTGGCAGCATTGAAGCTTCCGGCCTAATATGGCTTCCAAAGCTGACAGAAGAGGCAGTGCTCACATTCTGATTCTCAGGCTTCATTCAAGCCTACTAAACAGTTTTAAGTCGATAGCTGCCTAAAAAACTAAACACCCTCTTGCTGTAAGTAACCAAACCTCTCCTACTTTTCCTGATGGCCTCTCAAGCAGACCCCCTGGAATGGCATCTATAAGTGGAGACAGAGTGCTCCCAACATGTAGATCTTTCTGTCTTTATCCCTTAGGAAGCTTCCCTTTTTCAGATTGCAGCCATTTGTCCAGCTGCTGCAAGGCTTATCCAACAAGGGGATGAAGACTTAAAAATGTTACTAACTTGATAACCAGACAATGCCTACTGATGACACAAACAGTATTGTCAATTTTTGAGCTTCTGACCACAGTTAACAGCAAAGTAGACATTTTAAAGGAGACTTTTATTAATCTTACACACAGTCACCCAAGTACTGCTGCTGAGTCAGTTAAAACAAGCTCATGCCCACACGACTGTCAATCAAATTTGGGGCTGCTTTTCTTCAGGAGGAATTTGGGCTTTAGTCAAGGTGGGAGGGAATTATGAACAGTTCTGGGGGGCGTGGCCAATGTCATGGCAGCATGACGGACTCTTTAGGGGCTCCTAAAGAGTAGTCGATATCCCCGATGTCTGAGGGTCCTTTGTGATCTAAATTGTCCTGTAGGGACAACCAACAAAAGGAGCATGTACTGGTCAATCCAGGGGGGCTGCAAACCCCCTAGGACGACTAGAAGAAGCTCCTCAAATTGGTCACGGTGGGAAAGCGACCAGGAAGTCACTAAAAAGCTGTGACGGCCATATCAGAAGAGAAAGTAAAGAATCAGCCTGTGACATCGAGGTGAGACTGACTTGATTTTATTTTACAAAGTTGATTGCTTAAAAGATACTTTGTTTAAAGAAGCGAAAGTATTGGAAGTGTTGTTTAAGGCGGAAAGTTAACCTGCAGTGCCATCTAGTGGCAGTAGAAAATAATAAAAAAGATATATATTTTTTAAAAAGCCTAACAGATACCTGACCTTGACATTTTAACTAAGAAGATAATAGAACAGCTGTGGAAAGTTGAGAGATTAGACTTTAAACGTGTTTTGGAACTTCTTTTTTCATATTGGCCTTGTGGAATGTAACTTTATTTTATTTTATTTTATTTTACCTTTTTCTTTCTGGGTTGTTTAGTTTTGCTTCGAGAACTAAAAAAAAGTTTTTAAGTTTGTCTTTTTACCTTTCACTTTTGTCTCTTTTTTGGTTGGAGACTTTTTTATGGAATTCAATAGAATTGGTTTCCTCTTTTTAAGTATTACCTTTCTGTGGATTGAGAATTGAAGAGTCAGAAGAAACTTTTGCTTTTTTTTAATTTTCACTTTTTTTCCCTTATGGACACTTGTTTTTTATTTTTATTTTAAAATTTTCTTTTTTCTTTTTTTTTCTTTTAAAATGGTTGGATTACAATCTTTTTTTCTTCCTCCCTCTCTTCTAGCTTGTTTTTTTTTTTCCTTTTTATTTTTTTCCTTACATTTTTGAAGACAACGGATGATTTGAGGATTTTTACTTTTTACTTTTTACTTTTTTTCTATCTTTTTTTTAATTTCTGCCTACTAATTCAATTATTGAATTAGACATTTGGATTATAATTAAACTATAAGTGGATTATCAATTATTTACATTAAGCTTTTGGAGAAGTGGTAATGAAGAAGTGAAGAAATATACACAGCCAGCACCAAGTCCCTCAGCGGCAGAAATGCAGAAAACTTCCAAGATGGAGTTGCGCAAATTTATGCAATCACTCCACGATGATATTAAACAGGAACTGCAAGAAATGAAAGAAATAATGGGGAAGAACGAGGAGAGAATTAAGAAAGTAGAAGAAAAAGTGGAAATGAGAGAGAAAAACGTTGAAAATTTGGTTTCCGTAGACAAAAACCAAGAAAGGACAATTATTTTGCTGGAAATGGAATGCTCTCAATTTTACTTAAGATTTCAAAATATAGAAGAAGAAAAAGGAGAAAATTTACCAGAAATAATTGCAGAGATTTTGGCTGAAGCCTTGGAACAACCCAAAGAAAAGATTTTAAATGAGATTGATGAAGCCTTTAGAATCTATACTAGATATGCAGTAAGGAATAAACTACCAAGGGAAGTACATGTAAGATTTACAAAGAGAGCAATGAAATCAGAGATACTTCAAGCAGTAAGGACCACAGCATTGAAACACAAGGATAAAGAACTTGTGGTTCTATGACAAATACCTAGAAAAGTTAGTGATTTGATGAGAGAATACCAATTCTTAACAAGATTTTTAATATCCAAAGGAGTGAGTTTTAGATGGTTAATACCTGAAGGGATTATGGTGACATGGTGAGAACAAAGACACAGACTTGATTCAATTGAGAAAGCAAAGTTATTTTATCAACAACTTTGTGGATCAATGGAAGAAGATTTGGGAGCTGTAGGCATTGCAAAAGAGAAAGATGAAGAAAAGGATAAAGAAGAAAAAGCGAAAGAAGAGAGGGCTCGGAGAGAAGAGGCAAGAGCCAAAGACCCAATTGAACAAAGAGACAAGGGCAATGAAATTAAAGCCTAGTAATAAGTAAACATGGAAGAAGAAATAAAAGCAATATCCTTAAATGTAAATGGATTAAATGCAGCGATAAAAAGAAACAGATTATTGACTAAACTAAATACTCTGAAGATGGACATTATATGTTTACAAGAAGTTCATATTAGAAAACAACACATAAAACTATTACAATATCCGAAACTAGGAGTTTTATTTACATAACTGATACAACAAAGTAAAAGAGGTGTGGCATTATATATAAAAGAAAAATTAGAACCTAAATTAATTTTTGAAGATGACGAAGGCAGGATTTTGATGGTGGAAATAAAAATGAACTTTAAACAACTACTTTTGATAGCATTGTATGCACCAAATGAAAAGCAGGAAGAATTTTATCGTTGATTGCACAGGAAAATTATAGCATTGAACTATGAAAATGTATGTATAATGGGCAATTTTAATGCCGTTACAGACCCAGATTTGGACTATAAAACTCTGAAGACAAATAAAAAAAACTAGAAGAACATTACCAAAATCCTTTTTTACAATGGTAGAAGAATTAAGTATCCAAGATATTTGGAGACAAAAACATTTGAAGGAGACTCAATATACTTTTTATTCAAATAGACATCTATCATGGTCAAGGATAGATATGGTATGGATGTCAACTGGACTTATAGAAGAGGTGCAAGAAGTGAATATTGGTTCAAATATTTGGGCTGACCATAGTCCGATGACAATAGTATGAAAAGGGAAAAAGAAAAAGACAAGATGGACTTTGAATACAACAATATTAAATGAAAAAGGATTCCAGGAATTTGTGGGAATGGAATTGGACATTTTTTTTTTAAATTAGATAAAAAGGAAGATACATCACTCCAAAATGCATGGGACACAATGAAAGCATATATTAGAGGACTGGCAATAACATATTTGGGGGAAAAGAACAAAAAGAAATGGCAGAAACAAGTAAGATTGGAAGAACAATATAAAAGCCTGGGGAAAAAAGTTCCAGAAAGATGTTCAAAATAAAAAAAATTAAGAAATTGATGGAACTGAAGAAGCATGAAATAATCTTTTATATATATATATATATAAAGTTTTTTATTTTCATAATCAACTATATCAACGTACAAACAAGTATACATGTAAATAGAAATTTTTTCCCCCTCCCCTCCTTACCGTCCCTCCCAATCCCCCCCCCCCCGACTTCCCAGAGCAAAAACAGGATATCACATCTAACAAACCTGAGCTAACATTTACTGCCTTATTATAAATTCCAAAAAATAAATTTCCACACACTCTTTGACTCCCCTATTTGACTTTCTTGAACATTACATTTGTAAATTCTCCCATATCTATCCTTAAAACAACATAATACAATTAATCTAAATATCCTTTTACATAACCCTTTCATCACGTATAAACTTTAAAATTACAATAAATTTTAAAAAATTATCCAGTTATAATTAATCCTTATCCCTCAATACATATAAGCCTTTGGAGAATTCTGTCGTATCATTTAAAACATTAAAATTTCTACATACAAACCTTTGAAAAAAATTCTATGATATCATTTTAAACTTTAAGACCTCTTAATAAACCTTTAACTTCATTAAAATATCAACAAAATATAACCCTAGGGGTTCTATATTAATTCCAAAGCTTTCAATAAAATATCACTTAGATTTTTAGTTAATCATTTCAGTAATACAATACTTCTAAAAAGAAAAAGTATCCTTTTTTTAAAATGAACAGTTATGTCAAACATCCAAAATCTTCCAAATATAACTTTCAAAAAAATCCATCATACTTTTTCTTTTTCCCTTTCTTTCTATATTTCTTCCAATTCTTCTTTTTGAATAATACTTTCTTCTTATTGAGCGAGGCTTGTCTCCCTGTTTTTATTTTTGAAAATTTTTGAAACAATATTTGTCCCCCTCTTTTTATTGTCAGAAAATTTTTAAATTGAAGTCGCATCTGATGTCTCTTAAAAATCCAATCCTCTTTCAAAATCTGTCCATAAAAACAAAACTTTCCATAGTATTTAACAATCTGCAATAGTGGATTTTTAAAATGTTCTCCAAGTGGTTGTGTGGAAGCCTCCACCATAACTTCTGTTTCCAGAATGCTAGACTCCATTTCTCTGACTGCTGCTTCTTTGTTCTCCAAAATCACATTTGACTGTATGATTTCTTCCTCTTTCACAGCCAGCAAATCCTTACGACGTTCCAACTTCCACTCCTGGATAGTATTTTTAACTGTGTCCCTTATGTCCAAAATAATGAAATCCAAACTGTCGTGCAAATCCTTTAAAGTCACAATTCGTGTATTTGCTGATTCACTCCCTCTTTCCTTGGTAGCAGCCATATTTCAATTTTTGTTTTATATTTATTCAGCTTTCAAGTCAAAGTCCAATTATTTTCCACTATCTTCAGAGATTTATGTTAGTTAAAATCCCTATCATAATCTTCTCTTCCACTTCACCTTTAAGTCTATTTCTTGTAGAATAAACCAATGATTTTAACAATGTAACAGGGGCTGACAAGCACTTTCACTAGTAAGTTTCGTTTTTAACGCCATCTTCCCTTTCTCTTTTCACATGGAGTTAAAGCTTGTACTTGCCTCTTCAAATTCCGCTGTCCCGATTTCGCTCTGCCAGCATCCAGAATTCAGTTTCCTTAAAATCTTTTAAAAGAAAATTCTTCAAATCTTCATTCCTATGCTGCTGGTGTGGTCACAATGCCCCGTTCTGCCAGCAGGCAGACACGTCCCTAATCCGGAGCACTGAGAGGTTTCAAGGGAGCCCTCACCCTCCAACCCCCAGGCTTAAAAAAAAAGAAAGCCTGGGGATTTTGGGGGACTGTACCTAACCCCCTCTGCTCTTCTCTCCCCCCTTTGCCCAGGGGGAGATTTTTTGCCGCTAGACAGCCGATTTGCGCTGTTCTAGCAGCTTTAACAGATTTCGGGGCTGGAGCTCCAGATAGGAGCTCCGTCGGCAAATCGCAGAGCCACAGGAAGTCTGAAATAATCTTAAATGAACAAGAATCATTAGAAAACCAATTGAGAGCATCGAAACAGATTTTTTTTGAAAACACAAACAAACCAGGAAGATGGCTAGCGTATAAACTAAGAAAAGAGAAAGAGAAAAAAGTTATAAAATATCTACAAGATGAAGAAGGGAAATTACAATATAGAACTGAAGAAAAAAAGAAAGTAATCCAAGAATATTATGAAAAACTCTATTCACAAGAGAAGATCCCAGAGGAGGAGATACAAAACTATCTGGAAAAATCACATTTAATTAAAATATCCGAACAATTTAAAGGAATGTTAGATGAAAGAATAACAATGATGAAATTAACAGAAGCAATAAAAATACAAAAGAATGGAAAAGCGCCTGGACCTTACCAGCCGAGTTATATAAAACATTGGAAGAAGTAATTAGTAATGTAATGTTGAACTTATTTAATGAATTATTATTAGAGGCTAAAATGCCAGATTCATGGAAAGAGGCATATGTGACACTCATACCTAAAGAAGATACTGTATTCATCTTTATCAATGCAATCCGACCCATAAGTGATAGTTGAAGATTCTTCCATTTTTCCAAGTCTTTTTCAATTTGTTGCTTTAACTTGTAGTAGTTTTCTTCTTTTATTGTCGCACATTTTGAAGTTAAGTATACTCCCAAGCATTTCACTTTTTTCACCACTTGTATGTCTAAATTTTCTTTTATCTCTCTATTTTGTTTTTCTGTTGTATTCTTCACCAAAACTTTTGTTTTGTCTTTGTTTATTTTCAAACCAGATACTTTTCCATAACCTTCTATCTGTTCTAGTAATTTAGGGCCTGTTATTTGCGGTTCCTCTATAATAAAAACCAAGTCATTGGCAAAGAAATGGGGTTTCCCCCCCCCCCCATCCTGCCTGTCCTCCGCTGGCCCTCAAACTATGTCCACTCCTCCGCTATCTGCCCGCTACTCTCCGGAGCGGTGCTTCAAACTTTGGCTTTATTCCATCATTATTCCATCATTCCGCTGGCTGGCCATACTGGAAGACAGGCCAGCTCACGGGAGGACTTGTGGAGCTGGTTCTTTTGTCACCTACCCTGAGGGGGTGCCACACCTGCAGGATGAATCTGCCAGGCCACGGTGAGAGAGTGGCCTTGGACTTTCTAACTTGCCTGCCTTTATGGTTGGACCACCGTGACAGGGTGGTCTGGACATCCCCTCAGTTGGACAGAATGCAGAGACTCCTAGCCGCTACCGTGAGAGGGTAGTGGCGTTTCTCCTGACTGACCTGGTCCTGCTTCAGGACATTTTTGAACTATGATTATGGACCTATGCCATGCCCCCATTTTCTTTGCCCATATCTGTTCGGATGTACCCTAGGTCTACGCTTCTTGCCCTGCGAGATTCCCCCCTCTCGCGGGTTTGGCCCTCTACGTTATCGAGGGCCTACCTTAATGACGGGTTTTGGGACCCCGAGAGGTGGCATGTCGCAAAACGGGGATTGAGGGGTTTTTTAAGTGCTTTTTAAACGGGTGTTTTAGGGGGTTCTGGGGTGGGGGAGGGTGCGGGTTTGGGGGGAAACCTGGGGGGGAAAGGGACAGGCCCGGCAGTCTGTGATGCCACAGGGGGTTTAGTTTCTGGAGGCAAGAGGGCTCCTATTGAGCCCTCTGTTGAGGGTTGTGTGGTAAATACGCTATGTGGGAGGGGCAGATATGGCGAGAGCAGGGGACCATATCGTGTGGTGTGGGCACGCACTCGCTGTCTTCGAGCGATTGCTTGCCCCGGTCCCCGGAGCTACTCCCGTTCCCCGGGTTGTTTAGAGTCTCAGGACCCAAGGCTCCGGCTGTTGTTATGCAATGCGAGGTCCGTTGTAAATAAGGCCCCCCTCATATGTGACCTTCTTCAAGAGGGGGGTATGGACCTGGCTGGTATCACCGAGACCTGGTTGGGCCACGAGGGGGGGGTTCCCCTCGTGGAGATGTGCCCACCAGGTTTCCTTGCATTCCACCAGCCGAGAGCCCAGGGCAGGGGTGGGGGAGTAGCGGTCATTATTAAGGAAGGTCTGGGTCCGAGGGAGGCCACTGTACCTCAGATAGCCGGGTGTGAGTCCATCTTTGTGAGGTGGGGTCCTGGTGGGCAGATGGGTCTGTTAGTCACGTACCTGGCTCCCTGCCACGTGGCAACGACCCTGCCCGAGCTTCTCAATGTTATAGCCGAGGTGGCGGTTGATACCCCCAGGCTTATAGTCATGGGGGATTTCAATCTGCCATCTATCGGTGAAACATCTGAGATGGCTCTGGAGTTCATGGCTTCCATGACGGCCATGGACCTGACCCAGGTAATTCAGGGCCCGACTCACATTGGTGGATCTAGTTGGTGGACCCTGGATCTAGTTTTCGTCTCTGGTCAGTGGTTGAGTGGTCTTGATATTGGGGATATAGGTGTGGAACCCTTGTCATGGACTGACCACTCGCTCCTTCAACTCGACTTTCTGACCGCTGCACCTCACCGCAGGGAGGCCCCAGGCGCCTGATGGATCCTGATAGGTTCCAGACGGAGCTTGGGCCATTTCCTGAGACACTGACACGCGACTCGGCGGAGGACCTGGTGGCCGCCTGGGATAGGGCGGCCGGTGGGGCCTTGGACCGCATCGTGCCTTTGCGGCCTCTGACCCGGCGCCAAACTCACTTATCTCCTTGGTTTACCGAGGAGCTGAGGGAGATGAAGCGCCGGAAAAGATGCCTAGAGAGCGGTTGGAGGGCCAGTCGCTCTGAATCTGACTTGACACTAGTAAGAGCTCATATTAAGACTTACATAGTGGCGATCAAAGTGGCGAAATCTAATTATTTCTCCGCTCTTATCGTGTCATCAGATAATCGCCCAGCCGCCCTGTTTAGGGTGACCCGCTCCCTCCTCCATCTGGGAGCGCGGGAGGATCCCTTGCAGGGACGTGCTGAGGACTTTGTTCAATATCTGGATGATAAAATAACTCAGATTCGGGATGATTTGGCCGCTGACTGGGTTAGTTCAGGCGAGGTGACTGAGCCCGGTCTTGAGAGTGTTATCTGGGCTGAGTTCGATCCTGTGGCTCCTGAGGACGTGGACAGGATTCGGGGAAAACTGAACACTACCACATGTTTATTGGACCCGTGTCCCTCCTGGTTGGTGCTGGCCTCCCGGGAGGTTACACGAGGCTGGCTCCAGGAGATTATAAACGCTTCTTTGAGTGAGGGTGCCCTACTGACCGCTTTGAAGGAGGCGGTGGTGAGGCCCCTCCTCAAGAAGCCCTCCTTGGACCCAGCTGTTTTGGCAAATTATCGTCCAGTCTCCAACCTTCCCTTTCTAGCAAGGGTTGTTGAGAGTGTGGTGGCGTGGCAGCTCCCCCGGTACCTGGATGAAGCTGTCTATTTAGACCTGCTCCAGTCCGGCTTCAGGTCTGGATACAGCACCGAAACGGCATTGGTCGCGTTGGTGGATGATCTCTGGAGGGCCCGGGGTAGGGGGTACTCCTCTATCCTGGTGTTGTTAGACCTCTCAGCGGCTTTTGATACCATTGACCATGGTATCATGTTGCGCCGGTTGGAGGGATTGGGGGTGGGGGGCACCGTTTTACGGTGGTTCTCCTCCTACCTCTCCGACCGGTCACAATCTGTGTTGACAGGGGAGCAGCGGTCGACCCCGAGGCGCCTAGTGTGTGGGGTGCCACAAGGGTCGGTACTCTCGCCCCTTCTGTTCAACATTTATGTAAAGCCGCTGGGTGAGATCATCCGTGGTTTTGGGGTGGAATTCCATCAGTACGCTGATGATACTCAGCTGTACATCTCCACCCCAGACCACCCCAACGATGCCGTGGAAGTGATGTCCCAGTGCCTTGAAGCTGCGCGGGTCTGGATGGGGAGAAACAGGCTTCGACTCAACCCCTCCAAGACCGAGTGGCTGTGGCTGCTGGCGTCCCGATATAGCCAACTGACTCCATCGTTGGTTATTGGGGGCGAACCATTGGCCCCCATGGAAAGGGTGCGCAACTTGGGCGTCCTCCTGGACCCACGGCTGTCTTTAGAGGATCATACGACAGCTGTGGCCAGGGGGGCTTTCTATCAGGTTCGCCTGATACGCCAGTTGCGGCCCTTTCTAGATTGGGACTCCCAACGCACAGTCACTCAGGCGCTCGTCACGTCTCGCTTGGACTACTGCAATGCTCTCTACATGGGGCTCCCCTTGGGATGCACCCGGAGGCTCCAGCTGGTACAGAATGTGGCCGCACGGGGGATTATGGGAGTGACGGGGCGCTCCCACATGACACCTCTCCTGCGTGAGCTGCATTGGTTGCCGGTTGGCTTCCGGGTGCGTTTCAAGGTGTTGGTAATCGCCTTTAAAGCGCTCCATGGCTTAGGACCAGGGTACTTACGGGACCGCCTTCTGCCACCAATTGCCTCCCACCGGCCGGTTCGCTCCCACAGAGAGGGCCTCCTCAGGGTGCCGTCAGCCAGACAATGCCGGCTGGTGACCCCCAGGGGGAGAGCGTTCTCTGTGGTAGCCCCCACCCTCTGGAACGATCTTCCTCCAGAACTGAGAACAATTGCCGACCTCCGGACTTTTCGTCGGGCTTTGAAGACTTATCTTTTCCAACTTGCCGGACTTGCCTGATCCCTTCTACTTTTTAAATTTTTTTAGAGTTGATTGATTTATTTTAATATTTATTCTGTTTTAAATTTTCAGACTAATTTATATTTGTTTTTTAGTACGATTTTAACTTTTATGTATTGGTTTTTTAGTCGGCTGTTCACCGCCCTGAGTCCGTCAGGAGAAGGGCGGTATATAAGTCTAATTAATAAAATAAAATAAATAAACGCTTGTAGTTTATATTCTTCTTTTTTGACTTTCATTCCTTTTATCTCATATTCTAATGTTCATAGACTATATATTCATAGTCTAATGTTCCTGTTTAAAACTTCTAGAGTCAAAATAAACAATAATGGTGATAAAGGGCATCCTTGCCTGGTGCCCTTCATTATATTAATCTTTCCTGTCATTTCTCCGTTCATCATTATCTTGGCAAATTTTCTGTCATATATTGTTTTTATAGTATTTATGAACCTCTCCCCAAAATCAATTCTCTGTAATTGCTTTATCATAAACTGCCAGTTCACATTATCAAAAGTTTTTTGTGCATCTAGAAACATCAACGCCATTTGTTTTTATGGGTGAGTCTCATAATATTCCAAGGTATTCAAAATCATCCTCGTGTTATCTCTAATTTGCCTTTTTGGTAAGAATCCATTTTGATCACTGTGGATATATTCATTTAATGTTTTTTTCAACCAGTTTGCCATTATTGAAGTAAAAATCTTATAATCTACATTTAATAGTGAGATTGGTCTATAATTTTTCATCATTTGTAAATCTTTACAGTTGCAAGAAAAAGTATGATGAATTACATCATTACATCATTACAGAGAATGGATTTAATGGATTTAAAAATGGATCATAAAAGAGAAAGTTTTAAACAGAAACATTAGATGGAGTGATGAGATAAAAGGAATGAAAGTCAAAAAAGAAGAATATAAACTACAAGCGTTTGCCAATGACTTGGTTTTTATTATAGAGGAACCGCAAATAACAGGCCCTAAATTACTAGAACAGATAGAAGGTTATGGAAAAGTATCTGGTTTGAAAATAAACAAAGACAAAACAAAAGTTTTGGTGAAGAATACAACAGAAAAACAAAATAGAGAGATAAAAGAAAATTTAGACATACAAGTGGTGAAAAAAGTGAAATGCTTGGGAGTATACTTAACTTCAAAATGTGCGACAATAAAAGAAGAAAACTACTACAAGTTAAAGCAACAAATTGAAAAAGACTTGGAAAAATGGAAGAATCTTCAACTATCACTTATGGGTCGGATTGCATTGATAAAGATGAATACAGTACCTTTGGAAGAAGAAGTAATAAAAATAATTTAGACTGTGCAGAAATGAATAGATTAACTTTGATGATTAAAGATAAGGAGGAATCAGAATATTTTAAAACACGGAATTATTTTTATAGTTGGTTGGAAAAGAGATATAAATGACTGAAACTATAATTATGTACGAATGATGATTTTAATATTGATTTAGAAATTAAATGTTAGAATGGTTTGGATGAATATGAAGATAGAAGAAACTTATGGAAGATGGAGAAGAAGCCTAGAAGGTAACACCGAGACGTCACAGGGAAGGGAGGATTGATGTATTAAATGTTCGTTTGTCTTAAAAAATAAAAAGTAATTACTAAACAAAAAAGAACAGTTCCAAATATCAGTCAATTTTGGCACACAACCTTCAGTCCTCTGCTAAAATGTGAGTGGAGTGAGGTCAGCTCCAACCCTCCAGTCCTTTTGCAAGAGCTTAAAGACCTGGCTCTGCCCGTTATCTTGGGGCTCCAATGGGGGAGCTTTCACATTGGAGGTGGTTGATGGATTAATAACAGGTCCCACCTCCCCCACTGATCATCCTACTCACTCACTCCCCATTTTTCAGTTAAGGTTGATAATTTGTATTTTTATAGTATTTTATAAGGTTTTGTACAGTTTTATCCTTTTTGACACTGTAAGCCACCCAGAGTTACCCTGTAGTAAGATGGGTGGCCAATAAAATTAATTAATTAATTTATTCATTCATTCTGAAGATGAAGAGAAATTTGACCTTTCAACATGACTATGACCCAAAGCATACCAATTTTTTTAAATATTATTATTTCTTATTGCGATTTATATGCTGCCGTTCTCCTGAGGGACTCAGGGCGGCTTACAGAAATGAAAATTTACAATACAAATCACAATAAAATTAAAATCAACAACCCAATTAAAAACAAATTAAAATTATGACAGTGTAAACCCATGACGGATCAGTTTATTTGGCGGAAGAGCCACGTCTTCAGCTCACGGGGGAAGGAAAGGGGGTCGGGGGCTGTCCTGAGCTTGGTGGGCAAACCATTCCAGAGGGTCGGGGCTCCCACAGAGAATGCTCTCCTCCTGGGAGCCGCCAGCTGACATTGTTTGGCTGACGGCACCCTGAGGAGGCCAACTGTGAGAGTGCACGGGACGGTGGGAGAGTGGCAGGAGATGGTCCTGCAAGTACCTCGGGCCTAAGCCATGAAGGGCTTTATAGGTAAGCACCAGCACTTTGAAACGAATCCGGAAAGACACCAGCAGCCAGTGCAGCTCTAACAAGGGCATGACCGTGGCGAGGGCATCTCGCTCTAGAAAAGGGTGCAACTGGCGCACGAGGCGCACCTGTGCAGAGGCCCCCCTGGTTAAAGCCGTCAGATGGTCATCCAAGGACAACCGAGAATCCAGGAGGACACCCAGATTGTGAACCCTATCAGAGGGAGTAAGAGTCTCCCCCCCAATCACTAACAA
Organism: Coluber constrictor foxii; assembly: GCA_038048745.1. Taxonomy (NCBI): domain Eukaryota; kingdom Metazoa; phylum Chordata; class Lepidosauria; order Squamata; family Colubridae; genus Coluber; species Coluber constrictor. The sequence goes on from CM075961.1 coordinate 15,350,992, forward strand.
TGGAACCTCTAGATCCCGAGATACCGGCATCCACAGCCACTTGGAAGGGTTGAGTCTGAGTCTGTTCCTCCCCATCCAAACCTGCACCGCTTCCAGGAAGCAGGACATCACAGAAAGGGCATCACTAGGGTGGTCAGGGGTGGAGATATAAAGCTGGGTATCATCGGCATATTGATGATACCTCACCCCAAAACCACGAATGATCTCACCCAGCGGTTTTATATAGATGTTAAAGAGCAACAAAAGAATGGCTTCACCAGAAGATCAAAGTTTTGGAATGGCCAAGCTGGAGCCTGGACCTGAATCCAATTGAAAATCTGTGGGGAGACCTGAAGAGGGCAGTGCACAGGAGATGCCCTTGCAATCTGACAGTGCTTTTGCAAGGAAGAATGGGCAAAGTTTAACAAGGCAAGATGTGCCATGTTGGTATGCTCCTACTCAAAAAGACTAAATGCTGTCATAAAATCCAAAGGTGCTTCAACAAAATTGTTAGATTAAGGGTGTCAGCACTTATAAAACCACATTATTGTGCATTTTTGTTATCTCCCCTCCCTATAAGATTTGTTTTTCAATTGAATTGTACAAAACAAAAGAGTTGGAAGGGACCTTGGAAGTCTTCTAGTCCAACCGCCTGCTCAAGCAAGACACCCTAGACCATTTCCCCCCTAAAATATTACAATTTATTTTCCAATTGAATTGTACAGGTTATATGTTATATTAAAGGCGGGGAAAAAAAATCTGAAGTTGATTTCTCTTGGTCTGATTTTTTTACATCCCCAAAACCTGACGTTTTAACAGTGGTATGTAGACTTTTTATACCCACTGTATATTCAGAGGAGTGTGCAAAGCAAGTTGCACCCTCCCAGGAAGCATTGGATGAAAGACAAGTAAATCATAACTGTTGCTCACAACCAAACCAGATCACTCTCATTGTCATTGGCATCCTTCAGTCTCAAGAGACTATGGTATCATGCTCTGGAAAGAGGTCCTAAAACAGCATCTAGTGTGACTAAAAAGGCCAATTTGAGAGTGGCAATCCCTTCCACACTGAGGGGAGATACATTCTGTCCCCTGCCCAGCCCCCAGATTTTGCTGGTTCTGGGACTGCCTCTTTGCCTCAGCCTGCCGAACAAGTGTCTCTTCAAATTGGAGAAGGCCATGCTGCGTCTTTAGCCTCCAAGCTGAATGATCAGAGGTCAAGGTTTTCCAGTTGTTAATGACCATTCCCAGGGCCTTTAGGTCCCTCTTGCAGATATCCTTATATCGCAGCTGTGGTCTCCCTCTGAGGTGCTTTCCCTGCACTAATTCTCCATACAGGAGATCTTTTGGAATCCGACCATCAGCCATTCTCATGACATGCCAGCATAGATGTCGCTGTTTCAATAGTGTATACATGCTAGAAATTCCAGCATGTTCCAAGACTGCGTTATTTGGAACTTTGTTCTGCCAGGTGATGCCAAGAATTCGTCGGAGACAGCGCATATGAAAGGTGTTCAACTTTCTCTCCTGCCGTGCGTAAAGGGTACAAGACTCACTGCAGTACAAGAGTGTGCTCAGGACTCAGGCTCTATTGACCTGGATCTTTGTATGTTCTGTCAGCTTCTTATTAAGTCATACTCTCTTTGTAAGTCTGGAAAATGTGGTGGCCGCTTTACCAATATGTTTATTCAGCTCAGTATCTAAAGAGAGAGTGTCAGAGATAGTTGAGCCGAGGTACACAAAAGTCATGGATGACCTCCAGTTCTTGTGCAGAGATTGTAATACAGGGAGGTGAATCCACATCCTGACCCATGACTTGTGTTTCTTTTCAGGCTGATTGTTAGTCCAAAGTCTTGGCAGGCCTTGCTAAAACTGTCCATAAGTTGTTGAAGGTCTTCAGCAGAGGAAGCAGTGACGGCAGCATCATCAGCAAAGAGGAAATCCCGTAAGCATTTCAGCTGGACTTTAGACTTTGCTCTCAATCTAGATGTCCGAGTACGAGTTGTCTAAAGAAATAAAATGCCTCTCACATTTTGATAATAAAGAAAAAAAACTTTTATTTGTTAGAACAACGTCTTCACGGACTCATCTGCAGTCAGGAAATGACCTCTGCTCCAAATTCCCTCCCTTTCCTGGCTTGCTTCCTTATCCTTATTGGTCATTATCTAAATCATTCTACGGCAGTCTCTCTTACTAATCCCACAGTAATTTAACCCCCCCTTTACTATGTCAGCCCTGAATGAAATGCAACTTTGAGAGGCTGACATCCGGCCCCTCCCCCTTCATTCTTCAGCAAAACTTGCACAAGATAAAACAACAGGTCTAATACCATTACCCCGTCTGGGACTGTGTCCCACCCCCTCCCGGCCTGTCCGGGTGATCTGCATGGAATTTAGCTATAAGGCGGTCAGCTTGAATGTTCGTGCTCTTCACCCATGATGCTTCTGACGATGGGTAACCCTTCCACTTAATTAAGTATTGGAGGCGGCCTCTGTGCCACCTCAAATCGAGAATTCACTGTACTTCATAATGAGTTTGGCCCCCAATGATCAAGGGCCCTGGGGGATCACGTGGCACCGGCCTTAAAGTTGACCCCACCACAGGCTTCAGAAGACTACTGTGAAAAACAGGGTGTATCTTTCCTAGTAACCGGGGCAACTGCAATTGTACCGTGACCGGGTTGATTATTTTTACTATAGGAAATGGTCCTATAAATTTCGGGCCCAATTTCCTAGTCGGGAGTTTGAGTCTCAAGTACTTGGTGGAGAGGTAGACCTTCTCTCCTACTCGGAACGGTCTTTGAGGGGCTCGGTGCTTATCTGCTTGCTTCTTATAAGACTGTGCCGCCTTGTCTAATGCCTTTTTGACGTTCTTCCAGGATTCTCTTAGCATCGCCATCCAATCGTTCAAGCTGACTGAAGAAGGGGGTTCCCTGGGATATTCTGGCATGGGGACAAAATCCATACCACTCACTACCTTGAATGGGGTTAGTCCTGTACTACTGTGAACAGCATTGTTGTACGCAACCTCCGCAAAAGATAGGAGGTCCGCCCAGTTCGACTGTTGGTAGTCTACATAGCACCTCAAGTACTGCTCTATCATGGCATTCAGTCTCTCCGCCCCGCCATTGGTGCTCGGGTGAAATGCTGAGCTGAGACCTTGGGATGATCCTATGGATCGTAGGAATTCCCTCCAAAATTTCGCTGTGAACTGGACACCTCGGTCGGAGATGATTCTTCTGGGTACTCCATGCAAGCGGTAGATGTGTTTCACAAACAGCTTGGCCAATTGGCGGGCTGAGGGTAGCCCACTACAGGGTATGAAATGTGCCTGTTTGGAGAATAAGTCTATTATGGTCCAGATCACTGTGTTTCCGCCACTCTTCGGCAGCTCTACTATAAAGTCCATTGCAATCTCCTCCCATGGTCTTGTCGGTTCAGCTACTGGCTGCAGTAACCCAGGAGGTTTTCCTGGTTGGGTTTTCATCGTGGCACAGATGGTGCAGCTCTTCACATAGCTGTCCACGTCTGTCCTCATGTGAGGCCACCAAAATTGTCTTTGTACTAAGTGCAGAGTCTTTAGAAAGCCGAAATGGCCTGCTAGTCTAACATCGTGGCTCCTTTTGAGGACTAGGGTGTGTAGAGTCTCTGGGACGTAAAGTTTCGTCCCTTTCCATGCTACGTCATTCCTCCTTGTCAAAAGATGCTGATTGTCTCAGAACCAGGGGTCCGCCAATGTCTCTGTTTTGAGCCGTGTCGTCAGGTCACCCGCTGGTTGGCCCTGCTGGTCGCGATGCTGGCGTCTGGTGGTTACTTGACCCACTCCTTGAGGCGAGGGGATGATGGCATTCACCACCTGCTCCCGTTCACTATTGTACTGGGGCATTGGGGAGAGGGCATCGGCCAGAAAATTCTTCCCCCCTGGGATGTGTTTCAGCTCGAAGTTGAACCGATTGAAGTATTGGGTCCATTGGACTTGTCTGGGTGATAATTTCCGTGGGGTCCTAAGGGCCTCCAGGTTTTTATGGTCAGTCCAAACCTCGAACGGTGTCTGGTTTCCTTCTAGCAGATGTCGCCAGGTCAACAGCGCCCACCTCACTGCGAACTCTTCCTTTTCCCATGCTGCCCAGCATCTCTCTGTGTCGGTGAATTTGCGGGAAGTGTAAGCACAGGGCTGAAGGTTCCCTTGGCTGTTCTTTTGGAGTAGAACCACTCCCACTGCCACGTCACTGGCATCTGTTTGGATGACGAAAGACTGGTTGGGGTCAGGATGTTTCAAGACTGGTTCTTTTGCAAACATTTCTTTTAATGTTTCGAATGCTTGTAGGCAGGCCAGGCTCCACTGTAGAGGCTGTCCTGGGTGAGGTTTTGTTGCTGGACTCCGTTTTTAAGAGGTCGGTTAGAGGTTTGGCAATTTTTGCAAAAGAGGGGATAAATTGTCTGTAGAAGTTCGCGAACCCCAAGAAGCTTTGCAGTTGTCTGCGGGTGTGTGGAGGTCGCCAGTCAAGGACTGATTATACTTTGGCTGGGTCCATTTCTATCCCCTCATTGGACACTCGGTAGCCTAAGTAGTCTAGCCGCGACTGGTGGAACTCGCATTTCGACAGTTTGACATAGAGGTTCGCTTTCAGCAGTTTTTCGAGCACCTGGCGGACAAGGGGTATGTGTTCATCTATGGTTTCCGTGTAAATGAGATTGTCGTCCAGGTAGACGAGGACCCCCTTATAAAGGTGATGATGTAGAACTTCATTTATCAGTTGCATGAACACCGCCGGTGCTCCCTGTAGTCCGAAAGGCATCACTTTAAATTGAAAACTTCCTAGGGGGCAGTTAAATGCTGTCTTCCACTCGTCTCCTTCCTTGATGCGTATGCGGTAGTAGGCTTCACGAAGGTCTAGTTTGGTAAAAACCTTCCCTTTGGCCAAGTGAGCTAGCATGTCTTTCATGAGGGGGAGGGGGTATAAGTTGTGCACGGAGACATAGTTTATCCCGTGGAAATCGACCACCAGACGCATGGAGCCGTCTTTCTTCTCCATGAAGAAAACTGGTGCCGCTACCCGTGGTTTGGCTGGTTTGATAAAACCCCTTTGTAGGTTCTTGTCTATGTACTTTCGCAGTTCTTGCATTTCACGGGGTGTCATGGCGTACAATTTAGGTTTTGGTAGTTTCGAACCAGGGATGATTTCGATAGCGCAATCGGCGTCGCGGTGGGGTGGTAGTACGTCACACTCGGTCTCGCTAAATACTTCTGCCAAGTCTTGGTACTCTTTTGGGATCTGGTTCTGGCCGTGGGAGGTGCTGGAGGTGGCCGCCAGTTGCTCTGTTGTCCCTTTACAGGGTGGGTTGGGCACCTGTGTTGGAGGCGTCTTTTGTCCCTCTAGAGGGAGGGGTTGGACCCCCTGGGTGGGAGGAGGGGCCGTTTTCTCTGGTTGTGGTGGCAGGGGGTGGGGTCCCCTTGCTATCCTCAGTCTGCGGGTCCCTTCTTGCCACCAGATGGTGGGGCCCCACTTGTCCAGCCAGGAGAGTCCCAGTATGACTGGGTTGGTCATCTTGGGGGCTATTATGAACCAAATCATTTCCCAGTGATCCGCTAGCTCCAGCTTCACCGGCTCAGTCAAATGTGTGGCATCCGCCCCCCCTAGTAGGGATCCATCAACTTGCTGAAAACGGATTGGGTGGCTGAGCCTTTTAGCCCGGATCCCCAGTTTTAGGACTGTGGGTAGGTTAATCAGGCACCTCGTGCAACCCGAATCTACTAAGGCTTGAAAAGTCCCTTGGGTACCTGTTTTTGGGGCTGTTAGGCATATGGGGAAAAGAAAAGGGTGGATGGGTGCGCTCACCATTGGGTCGTTTTCACCATCGTCATCGCCCTCATACAGTTCGGTGGGTCGATTTGCATCGTCGGAGCTCCCCCTATTTTCAGTCAGATGGGCAAAAACTTCTGCAGTCGGGGAAAGTCTTAATGGTGCCTTGGTGGTGTGCCCGGGTCCTCGTTCCAGTCGTACCTTGGCCGGGGGCCCTGTTTTTGGCCCCGGGGTTCCACACGCTGCTGCCAAATGCCCAACTCCCCCACACCTGTAGCACCTCAGTGGACTCCATGGGGTGGATGGCCTCTGGGTGGCCCGTGATGCTGTAGTTTCTGGTCTGATAGACGGTTCCTGGTGCAGCTGGGTTTTCTCCTTTGCCTGTGGTTGTTTTAGCATGTTGTTGGCACGTAGCCCTCTCTCAACTTGCGTCGCTACCCGGAACCAGTCAGACAGTCGGTTCGGAATATCTCGATAAGCAGTCAGTTGGGCGATTTGCTTATCTAAGCTTGTTCTAAAGAAGTATACTAGCAGTCGTTCAGGCAAAGGAGGTAAAGTCCCAACAACTTTCCTGAACTCACGGATATGTTCTTGGACAGGCTTCCCCCTCTGCATTAGGTGCCTGAGCTCATCTTCTACATAGGGATTGTCCCCTGTTTCTTCGAAACGGGCTCGCAGCAGTTGTAAGAAACCATCTGCATCTTGCAGTTGGGGGGCCCTGTATTTGTACTGGGCCGCTGACCAGCTCCTTGCTTCTCCCTCCAGACCTTCTGCGATGGCACTGACCAGGGCCCTGGGGAAAGGGTAAAGGTGTGCGTAGCGCTCGATGTAAATCTCAGCTGCATCGAGAAATTGAGCTAGCAGGTCTGGATCCCCATCAAATTTCCCTCTGAATCGGGGTGGTTCCACCCTCAGTGGCCTCTCCTCCCATTGCGGGGGTCTGTGAGCCTGCCCACGGTGCCTTTGGGCTTCTTCATCATCTCCCATTTGGGTGCAGGGGAGTGATGCCGTGGCTGGGCTGGGTTGCTTGCTGAGCAGGGAGGGAAGCCCTGCGTGCATTTTGGAGCTTTCTTCTCTCATCTTTTTTTGTTTGTGTGTTTGGGGGGGGGGGCTATGCTGCCGTTTGGAGAGCCATAGAAACTTCCCCCCTTACCTGCCACTTGATTGGAGTCCAGCAAAAAGGCATCATAATTTTTTCCTTTTCTGAGGCAAACCTCTGGTGGAGATACTTTCCTTCATGGCCTGAGATAAGGTTGCTAGGGGCGACATCTGAAGGTCTGCCAACGCAGTAGATTAGGAATGCATAAATATTTTTAGAAGAAAACTCTTTGAAGAGAGCATTTCTTTTTGTTTTAGAAATCATTAAGATTTTTCCTGGCTGTCTGTCACGCTAGAGTTGTCTGAACGAAATTTAGATACCTCTACATTTTGATAATAAAGAAAAAAAAACTTTTATTTGTTAGAACAACATCTTCACGGACTCATATGCAGCCAGGAAATGACCTCTGCTCCATCATCCCTCCCTTTCCTGGCTTGCTTCCTTATCCTATTGGTCATTATCTAAATCACTCTACGGCACTCTCTCTCTTAATCATCTCACAGGAATTTAACCCCCTCTTTACTATGTCAGCACTGAGAAGCTGACACTTCTCTTCTGAGATTCCTTCCTTGTTGTTCTGTTGATGCGGGGTCTCCTCTACTGGATTTGTTGATTCTATCTCCTCCTTGCTACTTTGTTCTTCCTCTGCTCCCCTTAATTGATCGAGAAAATCTTGCGCTGTGCTCAGACTGTCGATTTTTATTTTTCTCCCCTGCCAAGTGATTAACATCCCTTCCGGAAGAAGCCATTTAAATAGAATATTTCTTTTATTCAATTGCACCGCTAAGAATCTATATTCCTTTCTTGCCTCTCTCACCCTTCTTGGCACCTGTTTCAGAATAATCACTTCCTTTCCTCCATATGTTATTTGTTCTTCTCTGGCTATATTATATAATATATCTCTTACTTTCTTTCTTGCGAACCGGACGTGGACTTCTCTAGGTAGTCTGTTTCTTCTTGCATAATTTGTTTGGACACGATAGACCTCATCCAATTCTCTAATAATCTCTTGTTTATCCTGTTGGAGCACCTCTGCGATCAATTCTGCCATCTTTTCTCCCAGCTCCTCCTCTTTGTCCTCTACAACATTCTGGAAGCTGAGATAGAACGACGCCTTATCCATTTCCAATTGGATTAATGAGTCCTCTAAATTCTTATTCTGCATTGTCAATGTCTGGTCCACCGTATCTATTCTCTTTTCATTTTGTTCTATTTTTGACTCCGCCTTCTGAATCCTTTGTTCGTTGTTGAATATTGAAACTTGTATCTCATTCATTTTTTGATCTAGTGCATGAATATGTCTTTAATTCGGTGTGGTTACTTGACATTTTTTCCTGTAAAGCCATCATGGTCTCTTGAATTAACGTCAACATTGATTGCATAGTGAACAGCGTTGGGGTTGCTATAGATTTTTCAGATTTTGATAGTCCTTCCGTTGATTTTTGCATCACTGGGGAGGTCATAGTTATGGTTATGGTGGGATTTGAGGGGGTCTTTTTCCTGTTTTCACAATTGTAGATGACACGTTTGCCATTTCTTTCAAGATTGTTTTTTGCTCCCTAATTATTCTCTCAATATTTTTCCAAATTAACATTCACTAGGTAACACTTCTTTCTTCAAATATTATCTGTGGATTTATATTACAGTATCTTTTCTAGGTCTTAAAATGTAGTTAACCCCTGATTATCAATCCAGATCTGTTCAGTGATCAGAGTCTGTTTAACAATCTATATCACTTTCAATCAGTATCCTAGATAAATATCACTTGATTCATTATCTTAATACTAGAAAATCATGTATAGCTTATAGTTGATTAATTAAATTAACCGTTAATAATTAATTTGCCAGATAATAATTAACACATTAATAAAGACTAATTCTACTTAGAAAAAGAAAAAAAATAAATCAAGTCTTCCTGTCTTACCGTAATTAACTAAAGTTTTCTTAATAGCATAGATCTCTATATTCTTAAAAGAGGGGGGAGGGAAGAGAAGGAGAAAAGAGAAAGAAAAAGGAACAATACAAAATACAGTTATAGTTTATATCTAAAATTTCTAGATCAGACCTGATTCTTAAAGCTAATTCTTGAATTCAAAATCTATGTATAGCTATGTATAAGTGAATTAACATAAATAGGTAATATAATACAAGTAAATTTAATGCAGTATATAACTAATTAATATATTAATATATTAAATCTAACCTACTGTATGCTAATATATACTATATATACTAAATGTATGAAAAGATCAGCAATTAATTAATATAAAAGTTGTCAACTCTTATTAATAATATTATTATGACTGTATGAAAAAAGAAAGAAAAAAAAAACAACTTCAAAGTATTAAAAAGAAGGTTTTCGTAGGGGAAGACAGAGGTAAGGTAAGAATGGGAGGAGGAAATATATATATGTATCTTAGGTTTTCAGTGGGGATCTGGAGGACTTCCCCTTGAATTCCTTTTGAAAGTTCCTTTTGAAATGCACACCACAAGTCCTTTTAAAATGTAGTATAATATTTTATCAAATAGAATTTTTAACAGTTCCTCCTCCAATCTCCTCCAAGTCTTTCTCTGTGCCAAGTTGATTTATTAAAGTCCAGTCTCTATGGTAGTTCCTTCTGCTAGATTGTCTTAGTACCAGTCTCTTCAATTATTGCTCTGTCAGGTCACTGCAATGGTCGTACTTCCTGCTTCCCAAATCAGTCCGGTAAAAGTCAGATCTCCCACTTGCTTCACCCTTCGCTGCTGTAGGTAATGGAAATAAAGATTTTTCCTGGATTCTCCTTCTTCTTGCTCACTACGCCTGCCAAGCCTCTTCTTCTTTGCACAGTCAAAACTAACGTCCTCAATCCTTCGTTCTCCTTCGCTCTCGTCAGCTTATCAGGCTCTCTAGCCTCTTTCTCTGGTCTCCGCTCTGTCACCGCTCTTTCGCTCTTTGAGCACTTCTCACCCGATTCCGCCGACCCCTTCGATTGATGATCAATTTTGGCTAGGCGGGGGTGGCACTTTCCGATTCCAACACTGCAGCCTCTGATCTTCCTTGCTTCCCATCTGGATTGTCGGCTACTGCAGCTTCAGGTCAGCCATCAGATGGCTGACTCACTGTGCCGGCTTGACAGGGTTGCCCGGTCTAGTGAGAAGCATTAGCGCTCCGCTTTCTCACTACCCCGGCTCTCCCTATTGTCCGCGGGACTCTCCAGCTCCCACGCCCCCGAGGGGATCCCCAAAACATGATGACAGGCGGCATTGAGGAGTAGCGATTACTCACCCCCCGCCATTTCGCTGCAGCTCACCAACCGGAAGTCCAGATGTGTTGCTTTTATAATTGTGCCTTTTAAGACTTTAGAAAGAAGATCTTGGATCCATTGGACGAGACTGAAACCCGCAGACCAGAGTGATCCGGTCACATACCAGGTAACAAACACTGACAAATCATTGGTGCTGACATTCAAGAATACACCCTGCTAAGTCCTACCGGCAACAGACTCTCTAAGCACGGTGGTGAACGTCTGCCTTACTGAACCACTCCAGAAGCTGGTTCCCTGCGCACGGCCGAAGATCAGTAAGGCAAGACAACAAGACAGCCTTCACACTGTAGATATATCTTATTCACTGTAATATAATACATTCTTACACATACTAATGTTAGAGAAAGGTTGGGTGTGGGTGTGGATCCTGTGGGTAAGTTGCTATCCTAGCCCTACTTTTACTCTTGTTTTACACATATAAGGAATGGTTTTGTGGTAAACCTAGGATCTTTATTGCTACTGCTATTTCCCAATCATCACGTACCACTGACTGTTCCTGACGTAGTGAGTTTTACACCATAGGTGATTATGATTTGTTTATGGCTTTGGACATTGTTCGCAACAGGACTCTTATGTGACCATATCATGAACACTACTTCCCTAAGTAGAGACACTTTAGGTCAAGTACACTCCCGCCAAAAACGCATTGTCTATGCACGGGGTCGTTACTTTAGACCTAAGACAACTCCACAACCTAAGGTTCCGATATTAACATTTCCTGCAGAGGGGGGAATAGATAAGGAAAATGGGCCCCTACAACAATTGCAAAAAGCAGATTACATCTCAAGGATCCTGGAATTAAGTCAAGACCTTGTTAATCAGTATAACCCTACCCTAGGTCAAAGATGTTGGTTATGTTTATCTGCTGACCCTGCATCTTATCATGCTGTTCTTGTCAAGCCACAACTCTGGGTTAGAACAAAGGGTACAATTATCCTTGAAGGGGATAGTAGAGATAAAGTACCCATCTCACCGATACAAGGAGATTTTTATGAGGCATTCAAAAGACTGGGTAAAAGCCGCTTTCCTATTGCAGCCCCAATAGCTATAGGTATAGACCTCATAGGAATGCCTTCTCTGTGTATAAAGAGACACCAGAAACTTGGTAAGCCTGTAGGGTCCCTGACAGAAGAACAATGTCAGTCAGAAATGTACTTTGGCCATAAGATGAACTTCAGGGATATAAAATTAACAAAAGGTATTTTTCCCTCTGCCCACCACCCATTTCAACAAAAGGTTACTTTCTCAACACCATCAGAAATGAGCTTTAAGAAAGGAAAGTGGGAAGGATGGAATATAACCTTTGAAAGCTGTCCAAAACCATTTCAGCCTCCATGGTTTCCAGTTTGGTTAAACTTTAAGATCAAATCAGGTTTATGTATCCTTTTTCCACTGGGAAATATTACCTCCCGATATCTTTTTGAAGGACCAGTCCTCAGAGATAAACAAAAGGACCCTTCATTAGAAGTCCCATTGCAACCACTGACAGGAATGTATGTGGCAAGGACTTTGGGGGTCTGGACTAATGAAAACTACTGTAGAAACCATGCTTTCTCCATGAACATAGGAGTATGCATAGAGGAAAAAGGAGTGTTCTTTTTGTGTGGAAAGGATGCATATTTGTGTCTGCCAACAAACTGGACAGGAACATGTACATTAGTCCACCTTTTTCTTAAAATAGGTGTTGTCACTGGAGAATATACTATCCCTGTTCCTCTCATGGGACACGTTCAGAAACAGGTGCCCATCATAATCCCACTATTAGCAATCATGGGAATCGGGTCTGCAGTTGGAACAGGTGTAGGTGGTCTGACACACTCTGTAATACAGTTTCAGCAATTGTCAGAAGAGCTTCAAGAGAGCTTGAACCAGATTGCTGGAACCTTGGTCAAAGTCCAAGATCAGAGATTCCTTGGCAGCAGTAATTTTACAAAACTGATGTGCCTTAGACCTCCTGACAGCTGAGAAAGGAAATCAGGTGTGGTCAAGGAAAGTGCTAATGAATTGCAGGATAGGGCTTCCAAAATAAGCCACAGGTTACAGACAACTGACATGTGGTTTCTTGGTTGCCTGGATCCGGCTGAATAAAACAAATGTTATCTTTGTTAATATGTGCTGTGGCAGGTCTAGCTTTTATTTCTTGTATAAATACTTTGCTTAAACAACTATCAAAGAGAGCGGTAAAGGAACTGCAATCTGAAAAGGAGTTAGTTGTAATGGAAACTCTCATCAATCATCAGGTTAGCTCTACTGCCTTTAAAGAACATAAAAATCCTGATGCAGACCCATATGAGGAAATGGAACCTGTAGAAAGATGGAGAGAATCTCCTCAAGAATCAAGAGAGTAAGAAAATCAAGTACTACCTATCCTTTATCTTTATTATTATATTTTGTTAGAGTCTATATATGGTAGATTTGTTTATTGGAACCTTGTATACAAATAGTGGAAGTTTATGTATTAAAAAACAAACAAACTTCCAGAGGGGGGAATAAAGTGGGAGCTGCTAGATGACCACTGGATAACTTTCTATTCACTATATTCTAAAAGATATTCTAAAAGCAACTATATTCTGAAAGCAGGAAATACATCCGGTTAGAGAAAGTACAAGCTCAGTTTAAAATCCTTTGATACTCTAAGGGGCCCCCTGGTTTGTCAAAAGATAGGAATGAAATATAGTTAAAAGGCTAGTAAGACCAAGGATAGCCACCTGGCGGGAAGTCATTTATCACAGAATGATTGTTTGGCAAGGATAATGTAAAACTTTAGTAATAAGGAAATGTCAATTAAAAATATCAAATGTATGTTAACCATATATGGAAAGTTGCTGTGTTAGCAGAATCCTTTGTTTGAAACAGTATAAAATTTGTCATGTAATCATGGACCAGATGGATTACATCCCAGGGGTCTGAAGGAACTAGCAGACATATCTCAGAACCGCTGAACCATATTGTTATGAGGGGGTGAGGTTTGTCCCAACAAGCCGTGAACCTGTTCACATGCAAACGCACTGGGGCTGAAATAAAACTGACAGAGGAGTCTTGTAGAAAAAATATACTTTACTAAAAAACATTAAAAGGACTATGTCTTTAAAAACACATAAATAACAAAACTTATCTACATTGACAGAAGCCAGGCCATCTCCTTAAATTCCCCTCCACAATACCGAAACCAGTCCTCTTAACCCTTTCCAAGGGGGAAGGAAGAAACTAATAGAACACTAAGTGGTTTCAGAATCAGTACATCATCGAGGTGATGGAAAGCGGCAGCATAGGCTTCTCAGCAAAAAGAATGAGAAAGGTCCTGAGTCAAAACACCTGTAGAGTTGATTCAATCGTGGCTTGAAGCTTCTGACAGGGAAACTCTCCAGCTCTCCCTCTGGGTCATGGCTTCAGCAGCAGCAGTAAAGTGGGAGCGTTTGGATGGCCACTGAATAACTTTATATTCACTATATTCTAAAAGATATTCTAAAAGCAACTATATTCTGAAGACAGGAAATATCTCCAGCTGGAGAAAATACAACGTCAGCATGAACTCCCTTGATACTCTAAGTGACCCCCTAACTTGTCAGAAGAAAAGGGAGCATCTTAATGAAACATTGTTAAAGGTGATTAGGCCAGAGAATAGCACCTGGATGAGAAGCAAATATCAAAAGAAGAATTTGTACTTTAGCCAGTTACAGAAGAATAATGATTGTTTGGCAAGGATGAGGTAAAACTTTAGTAATTAAGAGATGTCAAAATAACAAATGTATGGAAAGTTGCTGTGTTAGCAGAATCCTTTGTTTAGAAAGGTATATAATGTGTCATACAAGCATGGAGACTTTACTCCAAGCTAAGATTGGATGCTAGCTTGAGTCTTTGCGCAAATAAAATCTCTCTCTCTGACTGACCCAGGGATGTCTCTTATATCCTTTCTTCCATAACAGCAGCAGCAACTCAGAGACATCAACAGATGCTAGCTTGCAGGCATATGCTAGCTTGCATGCTCAGTTCAGCAAAGGCAAGCTTTCCTCTTTCTGGCTTTCTAGCTCTGAGCTTCAGCTTTCAGCTCAGGCATTTCAGTGATTTCGTTTCAGCTCTGTTTGCTCCAGCTCATCGTTAGTTAGTTAGTTAGTTAGTTAGTTAGTTAGTTAGTTAGTTAAGCTCAGCTCAAGGTAGCCCTTCTATCTGTGTCAGGCCCCTGCATTTGGCTCTCTCTGGGTGACCACTTGGCCATGTTCTGGCAAGCAGCAAGCTCCTACTTATATAGGAAGTGAATAGGCAATTAACTAGGGCGGGGAAGGCTTGCAGTTAATTGTGAGGCAGAGATAGGCCTATTTGAATCCTTACAGTTTGTAGCTAATCACATAGTCACAGCAATCCTGCAAGCACTTCTGACACATATCTTTCAACGATCCTGGAGCACCGGGCAAATACCAGAGGACTGGTATCTCAAAAACCTGGCATTTTAACAGGGGTGTGCAGACTTTCTATATCCACTGTATAATGGCATTATTGCTCTGTCTCCTTCACTCTAACAGTCTCCCTTTAGGAAGGGATTTCTGTATAGTTATTTACTTTGTATTAAATTAGAAGAAGAATAAGTAAAAGAAACTGATAGCATGGGCAAAAAAATTTGGATATACAATAGAGCTAGATAAATGGCAGCAACTATGGGAAAGAAATTATAAATTAACAATGGCAACAGCATATAAAGACAATTTGTATAAAATGTTTTATAAATGGCATATGTCACCGGAAAGATTGGCAAAAATGTTTAAAGATAAATCAACTAAATGTTGGAAATGCTGTTGTAGAAAGAGAAGACTGAATAACATTCCTAGGTCAGCCAGAGACAGTTTATTGTGCAGGTTCAGAGCCAGATTTGTACCTGAAACTCTGAACCCCTGAAAGCTCTGATACAGCTGTTTATATATGTTTCCAAGACAAAGGGTTTGGTGAGCTCATGCATTTTCCATATATGGTTAACATACACTTGTTATATGATAATTGACATTTCCTAATTACTAAACCATTATTTTCTAGTTTATAAGATTATCTTTAGCTAGACAACCTTCCTTAGTTCTGTAATTACTAATACGGGAGATTTATTGCTGTCCTTAGGTAATAATTAACTCTTTGTAACATACATGTCATTGTGTCTTTGACAGTGAAGCCCCTCAGATATTTTCCATATGGTTGTCCTTCTGTGACAGCTAGGCCTCATCAGAAGATATATTACCAATAATGGGACTTAGCTGATATAATCTCCAGCACATTTTCTCTCTTATAATAATGTGAATAGAGAGGGCTGTCCTTTAACTGACCCTGTATGATTCCTACTTTATTCACATTATTCCCCCCTTTGGAAGTTTTTCCATGCAGAAACTTCCACCACTCCCTACATGTTCTACTCTTTAGTAAATATCATTCCATTCCTTTGGATAAACAAAGCTAACATATAATATCTAACAAAATACGACTAATCTAGGCAAGAGATAAGTATTTCTTGATCTTCACTCTCTTAATCCTTGGAGGTACTCCCTCCCTTCTTTCCCAGACTCCATTTCTACATATGTGTCTGTTTCAGAGTCTTTATTTTCAAGAAAGCACTCTGTCAAAACTAACTCCTTCTCAGTCTGTATCTCTTTCACTGCTTTGATAGACAGCTGTTTCAGCACAGGGATTGCACAAGGAATAAAAGCTAGGCCTGCCACAGCACATATCAACAAGAATAACATTTGTTTAATCCACCCGCATCCAGGCACCCAAGACAACCACATGTCCCTTGTTTGTAACCTCTGACCTATCTTGGATGCCCTATCCTGCAATTCCTTGGCAACTTATCTGACCACACCTGATTTATTCATATAGAAACAACAGTCTTCTCCAGAAATACACACACACCTCCTCTCTCTGCGGTTAGGAGGTCTAAGGCACGTCGATTTTGTAGGACCACTGCTGCCAATGTATCTATCTGGTCTTGGACTTCTACCAGGGTTCCAGCAATTTGGTTCAGGCTTTCTTGGAGCTCCTCTGATAATTGCCTAAACTGTATTACTGAGTGTGTCATTCCACCTACACCTGTTCCAACTACAGTTCCTATCCCCATGATTACTAATAGTGGGATTAGGGTTGGTATCCGTTTCTGAACATGTCCCATGAGAGGAACAGGGATGGTATGTTCTCCACTGACAACACCTATTTTAGGAAAAAGGTGTACTAGTGTGCATGTTCCGCTCCAATTTGTTGGCATCTTAAATACGCATCCTTCCTGCATAAGAAGAATACTCCTTTTTCCCCTACACACACGCCTATGTTCATGGAGAAAGCATGGGTCCGATGGTTCTTTTTATTAGTCCAGACCCCCAAAGTCCCCGCCACAAACATTCCAGTCAGCAGCTGTAATGGGACTTCTAGTGAAGAGTCCTTTTGCTTATCTCTGAGGATTGGACCTTCAAAAAGATACCGGGAGGTAGTATTCCCAGGGGGAAAGAAGACACATAAACCTGTGCTGGACCTAATGGAGAGCCAGATAGGGAAGCGAGGGGGCTGGAATAGACGGGGGCACCTTTCCTTGGATACATTCCAGGACTCCTTCCATCCTCCCCATCTTGTGATGATGGCAGTTGGTGGTAGTGAGAAAGTGACCTTATGGTGAAATGAGTGGTATGCAGAAGGAAAAAAGATCTTTGGTTAGTTTTACATCCCTAAGGTTCATTCTAGGACCAAGGTACACTTCTGATGGACATTGTTCTTTTGTCAGGGATCCTACAGGCCTACCAGGTTTCTGATGTCTCTTTACACACAGAGAGGGTGACACTATGATTTCCACACCTGTGGCTATTGAGCCAGCAATAGGGAGGCGGCTTTTTCCCAGCCGTTGGAATGCCTTATAAAAATATCCTTGTAACGGAGATACTGGTGCTTTGTTTCTACTATCTTTTTCAAGGACTGTTGTAGCCTTTGTCCTAGCCCAGAGCTGTGGCTGGACAGGAACGGCATGATAAGATGAAGGGCTGGCAAATAAACACAACCAGCATTTTTGACCTAAGGTAGGGTCATACTGATTAACAAGGTTTTGACCCAATTCCAGTGTCCTTGACATGTAGTCTCCTCTTCTCAATTGTTGCAGGGGCCCGTTCTCCTTTTCTATTCCTCCCTTTACCGGTATTGTCAAACTCTTAACCTCAGGTCTAGGGGTTGGTTTAAGACTAAAGTACCCACCCCACCTTCTGATGCCACATTGTTGGCAGGAGTGGACTTGACCCAAAGTATCCCCATTCAGTGTCCTGATGCTGCTAGGTCCCCTGGGATTGTTGACATCTTCAAATCCTTCTGCAGGGAGAAGGGGGATTTCTTGGACACTGACGCAACATTGGGGACTACTGTTCAAGATAGTATCACTCACTAGACCTTTAGCTAATAGTACCCAAGACCATACACAAATCATAATGACCTAATTCCTACACTCAAGTCCTTAAGAGAGCAAGACCCATAGTTTACAAATTCACCATGTCAGAAAGAGGGTTAGGGGTATGCGTAACTTGGGAGAGGGCAATATCAATCGTAGTCCTAGGTTTCCCACAGAACCGGTCCTTATATATATAAAACAATACCAACAGAAAGGCCAAAATAGCTGTTGCCCAGAGTCCCCACACCCAATCTTCCTCAAGCATGAGTGTCTTTAAGAATTGCTCACTGGATTCTATCACAGTTAATGAGTTTTACATTACAAACTACAGTCATGGAATGTTGTCTTCCTCCATTCCAAGCTTCGGCCGTGCATGGGGAACCAGCTTCCAGGGTGGTTCAGCAAGGCTGACGATCACCACCGTGCGTTGAGAGTCCGTTGCCGGTAGGACTCAGCAGGGTGTCTTCTTCTTGAACTTCAGCACCAATGGCTTGTCAGTTTTTGTTACCTGGTATGTGGCCAGATCACTCTGGTCTGCGGTCTTCAGTCTCGTCCAACGGATCCAGGATCTTCCTTCTAAGGTCTTAACTGCAAGAGGTGAACACATCACAACAGTATATGGTCCTTTCCATCTAGGTTTTAAGGGCTCATTTTTCCAATGTTTTATCCATACTCTGTCACCTGGTTTGTAATTGTGACCAGCAGTTGTAATAGGGGGAGGTCTACATTCTTGCATATAATGCCTCAGTTGGTTGACATGATTGTTATGCTGTTGTAACTGCAAAAGTAATTACTTTGCCTCCACTCCCTCCTTTTGAACTAAGTCTGGCCAGCCTTGAAAATGGTGCTTAAACAAGGCAGGGGGTTGACCATACAGAAGTTCAAAAGGAGACAGCTGGTATTTGGTTCATGGGGCTGTTCTAGAAATGTCCTTCCCGTGATGTCCCGCTGCCTGGAGGCGGTGCGGGTTTGGATGGGTAAGAACAGGCTCAGACTGAACCCTTCCAAGACTGAGTGGCTCTGGGTGCCGGCATCTCGGGATCTAGAGATACCATCTCTAGCGATCGGTGGGGATATTCTCACCCCATCCAACAGGGTTAGCAACTTGGGAGTCCTCCTGGATTCTCGGCTATCCCTGAATGACCATCTGACGGCCGTAACCAGGGGGGCTTTCGCACAAGTGTGTCTTGTGCGCCAGTTGCATCCTTTCCTAGACCGAGATGCCCTCGCCACGGTCACTCATGCCCTTGTTACTTCTCGGTTGGATTACTGTAATGCCCTCTACATGGGGCTGCCCTTGGGATGCATCCAGAGACTCAAGTTAGTTCAGAATGCAGCCGCGCGGGTAGTTACGGGAGCTCCTCATTACTTCCGTGTTACACCTCTCCTGCGCGGGCTGCACTGGCTACCGGTTGTTCTCCAAGTTCGTTTCAAGGTGCTGGTGCTTACCTATAAAGCCCTACATGGCATAGGCCCGGGGTACTTACAGGACCACCTCTTGCCTTCCTCCCATCGTCGGGTGTGCGCCCACAGAGCGGGCCTCCTCCGGGTGCCATCAGCCAAAGAATGTCGGCTGGCGGCCCCCAGGGGGAGGGCTTTCTCTGTTGGAGCCCCGACCCTCTGGAATAGTTTGCCCACCGACCTCAGGACGGCCCCCGACCTCCTTTCCTTTCGCTGCAGACTGAAGACGTGGCTATTCCAACAATTCTCTGATCATGGGGTTGTATAGTTTTTATAATTTTAACAGTTGTTATTGTGGATTTTAATCTTATTTTAATCATATTTATTGTGATTTGTATTGGTGACTGTTTTATGTAAGCCGCCCTGAGTCCTCAGGGAGAATGGCGGCATATAAATCACAAAAATAAATAAATAAATGAATAAATAAATAAATGTACAAGGCCATAGGAAAAACTTGAAGCCATGGCAAAGTGGGTTTCTAAGCACAGTTTGGTAATGATTGCTTTCAATGACCTGTTCGCTGTCTCAATTTTTTCTTCCGGATTGGGGGTGAAAAGAACAGTGATATCTCCATTTTAGGCCTGCAGCTTCAGCTAAGTGGCGATTTACATGTTACACAAATTCTGGGCCATTGTCAGAACTGATGGTAGATGGACATCCAAGTCTAGGGATTATTTCCTTTAAAAGAAAGCGTGCCACTTGTATAGCTAACTTATTTCGAGTGGGGAAGACCTCAATCCATCCAGAGTAAGTGTCAATGAAAATGAACAATGCTTTATAACCATTGCATTTAGGCATATCAGTAAAGTCCACAACTAAGTAATCCATGGGCAAGTAGGAAATAGGCTGCTGTCCTGACGGTAAACGTGGTCCTTGCTTAGCATTCACTTGAGTGCAAGTAGAACATTGGGAAGTTACTTTGGCAACCAGGCTCTGTAAATTAGGTATGTAGAATGCTGCCTGCAACTGTTGGGCCAAAGCAGTCTTGCCTATATGTGAGGTTTGGTGTGCCTCTGATACGAGAGGCCAGGCGAGTGAAACTGGCACCACTGGGAGATTATCAGGAAGGGTATACCATTCTTTCACAAGAGTGGCTTTCAAATCTCCTTCGGCCTTCTCCTTCTCCACAGGGGTATATGTGGGATGTGATCTTTCAATGTAGGATTCTATTTCTTGTGCCATATAGAGATAATAATCATTCTTATCTAGGGGCTGGTGTGCTGCCAGTTTGGCCTCTCTATCAGCAAATCGATTGCCTTGTGCAACAAAGGTGTCCGTCTTCTGATGACCCGGACAATGGATGACAGCTAAGGATTTGGGAAATCCTGCGGCAAAAATCAACCTTTTAATTAAAGGGGCATGTTGGATTAATTTGCCTGTAGAGTCAGTGAAGCCCCTTTCCTTGTAAATAGCTGCATGTGCTTGAATAGTCAAAAAGGCATATTTACTGTCTGTGTACACATTAATAGTCTTGTCTGTAGCTAATTCTAATGCTTGGATGAGTCCCCACAACTCAGCTGCTTGGGCACTTGTACCTACTGGAAGAGGAGCACTTTCAATGACTGCATGTTGGCTAACTATAGCATATCCTGCATATCGAGCTCCATTTTCCACAAAGCTGGAGCCATCAGTAAACCAAGTAAGCTGGGCATTTGGAAGAGGGGTGTCAGTCAAGTCTGGTCTACAGGAATACTGATGGTCTAACACATGTAGGCAGTCATGCAACGGGAGGGATGCATCAGGTACAGGCATAAGGGTAGCTGGATTAATAGTGGCACATTGGTGAAGACTTATCTGGGGGTTTTCTAACAGCAGAGCCTGATATTTATGCAATCTCTGGTTACTTATCCACAAGTGTCCTTTGTTTTCTAGGATAGTTTGCAACGCATGGGATGTGTAGACTGCTACTTCTGAGGTAAAAGTCAGTTTGTTTGTGTCTCTCATAAGTTCTGCCACAGCGGCCAGAATTTTAAGACAGTGTGGCCAGCCTTGGGCAGGGCTGTCCAACTGTTTGGACAAGTAAGCTACCGGCTGTTGCCATGATCCTTGCTGTTGAGTCAATATCCCTAAGGCCACATTTTGACGAACATCTACATAAAGGCGAAATGGCTTGGTAAGGTCTGGCAACCCTAACGCTGGAGAGAATGTAAGTGCTTCCTTTAAATGGCCTAATGAATTTGCTTGTTCCTTGCCCCATTCAAAAGGGTTTGTTTCTGCCCCCCCCCCCCAGGTTGCTGCGTACAAAAGTTTGGCAAGTAAGGCAAAATTGGGAATCCATAAATGGCAAAAGCCCATGACTCCCAAAATGCCTCGCAGTTCTTTTCAATTTTTCGGTGGGGGCAGTTGCAAGATTGCCTGTTTCTGAGGGAAGCCTAAATTTCTCTGACCTTGAGACAGAGTGTATCCCAAATATGTAACCTCTTTCTTTACTAATTGAGCCTTCTTCCTTGAAGCTCTGTATCCACAGTCTCTCAGTAATTCAATGAGGGTTTGGGTATTTTTGAAACAATTATTCTGAGTGGTTCCTGTTACTAATACATCATCTACATATTGGAGGAGACAGTCTCCTTCCTGAACTGGTTGAAAGTGCTGCAAGTCCAAGGCAAGGGCGTGACCAAAAAGGGTCAGAGAATTCTTAAAACCTTGGGGCAGTCTTGTCCATGTATATTGACAATGTCTACACAATTTAGAGTCTTTCCACTCAAAGGCGAACAAGTCTTCGCTATCAGGGTGCAAGGGTATAGTGAAGAAAGCATCTTTCAGGTCTATGACTGAGAACCATGCGGCTGAATGAGGGATGGTCCCCAACAAAATATAGGGGTTTGGGACTATCGCATGGAGTGAGACCACCGCCTTATTCACGGGTCTCAGATCTTGTGCCAGCCTCCAACCCCCATCTGGTTTCCTTATGAGCAAAATTGCAGTATTCCATGGGGATTGAGTTTCTCTAAGTATCCCTGCGGCTAAGTATTTGTCAATTAAAACTTGAATGGCTTCTGCCGCTTCTTGAGGGACATAATACTGGGGCACTCGGATGGGCTTGTATCCCAATTTCAATCTGACTTCTACTGGGGAGGCAAATTTACCTAGCCCAGGGGGATTGTCCTCTGCCCACAGGGTAGGAACATTAAATTATTCCCATGTACTTTCCTGAATTGGGTCTTACATTAACATTAATCGCCAAGTTTCCTCCACTGGATGTGACACTGTCAAGTACTGTCCATTATCCTTGAAGGAAATGGTGGCTCTCATTTTAAAAAGTAGATATCTTCCTAACGGTGGAACTGGGCATTCAGGCATATACAAGAATTGGTTTTCTACTAGGCCGTTCCCAACCTTGCATTTAACCGGTTTCAGGAGGCTGTGTTTGGCTGGTGTACTTGACACTCCTTGAATTCTGACTTTCTTAGTTGACAAGGGGGCCACTTGTTTATTAATTACTGATCGACTGGCTCTGGTATCGATCATCATACGGACTTGACGTCCTCCCACCCATAAATCCATCATGGGCTCCGTGGGTGGGTCCATGGGACCCTGGCCTCTTCAGTCATCCCACTCCATTTCGGCTAGGCCGATTACTTCCTCATTCTGGTATGACTGGCTGGGTTGTTGCCTGTCAGTACCTCCTCTTCCTCTAAAGGCTCCTCTCCGGGTTCCTCTAAAACTTCTTCCTCTCAACATAGCTCTTCCATGCCCATAGGGTACTCTTGATTCCATTCTTCTATGGGGGCACTCTCTTTGCCAATGTCCTTCTTTACAGATGGCACATTGGTTGGCTCCTAAGGTAACTCCTCCCAGGGCCAAAGCTAACATTTCAGTCCTCTTTCTCTCTCTAATATCTTGTTTCTTTTCCTCTTCTCTATCTCTATTCAGGTAGACCCTTCTGGCAACTTCCAAGAGTTCACTGGTATTTTTTCCTAGAGCTCCTTCTAATTTCTGCAATTTTCTCCTGATATCCGGGGCACTTTGAGTAATAAACCGTTCATTTAGCAGGTATCTATTTGCCGGATCTTCTATGTCTATCCCAGTATTGACTTTTTAGGATTCTACTAGTCTGGATAAAAAACCCTCAGGACTCTCATCCTTTTTTTTTTTAATAATGTGGCGGGTTTTGCATAATTAACAGGACCTTTTGCTGCTTCCCTTAAGCTGTTTACGCATAGGAGGCGGTAGGCAGCTAATAGAGGTTGGTGTTGTCTATCATTGGGATCCCAATTTGGATCTACTTCTGCAGCTGCTTCGGCTTTTTGCACTGCATTGGCACTGTCTGGATACATACGGGTCAGGATTTTTTCCTTAGCGATTTTGAATTTTTCTCTGTCCTCCAGGGAGAGCAAAGTGTTTAATAGTTGCTGGATGTCTCCCCATGTGGGTCTATGCATTTGCATTATGGTATTAAATAGATCTACTATTTCTGTGGGCTTTTTGCTAAACGGCCCATATTGCTGTTTCCAATTAAGTAGATCTGTAGTTGTAAATGGCTGATATTGAAGCAAGGGACGAATGATGGGCTGTCCCTGGGCATCAGCTCCATGACTCAAAACTTCCCTCAAGGGGGCGAGAGTCTCTGCCTTCTTCAAACTCGTCTGGCTTCGAGTTTGAGAACTAATGGGTTTAGATTCTTCTTCTTTTTCTTCTTCCCCATCACTCTTAACTTCCCTTTTAACTAGCTGTTGGCATTTCCGGGGCTGGATGGTTCTTGGCACCATATCCACTGGCAAAGGTGGATAGGAGTTTTGTCTTGGGGGCATGGGGTGTGGTGCATATGGGGGAGGACGGCTAACATCTTCCTCATCTTCCTGATTAAAAACGTTGGTTTTAACTATCTTTCTGTTGGTCTTATTTTTCTCTTTCATCAAACACACGCTCACACATTCCATCTGACATTTCTTAAGCCAAGGGGGAGCTGCCTTCTGAGTGATCTGCCACTGATCTATGTATGGATATTGTTCCCAATGGCCATCACGGGTAATGATCCGATGTACCTTGGATATCACTATTGGATCCAACGATCCTTCTTCTGGCCACCTTATGCCAAAGGTAGGCCATACATTTATACAAAACATCTTCAAGGTATCCGGATCACACGGGGGACTACCATAGTCTTTACTAAAGGCACTCTTAAAATTGGCTAACATGCATTGTAATGGTCAATGGTCTTTGTTCCTCAGTCCCTTCATGCAAGTTGCCAGAAAATGTTGTAGAAAGAGAAGACTGAACAACATTCCTAGGTCAGCCAGAGACAGTTTATTGTGCAGGTTCAGAGCCAGATTTGTACCTGAAATTCTGAACCCCTGAAAGCTCTGATACAGCTGTTTATATATGTTTCCAAGACAAAGAGTTTGGTGAGCTCATGCATTTTCCATATATGGTTAACATACACTTGTTATATGATAATTGACATTTCCTAATTACTAAACCATTATTTTCTAGTTTATAAGATTATCTTTAGCTAGACAACCTTCCTTAGTTCTGTAATTACTAATACGGGAGATTTATTGCTGTCCTTAGGTAATAATTAACTCTTTGTAACATACATGTCATTGTGTCTTTGACAGTGAAGCCCCTCAGATATTTTCCATATGGTTGTCCTTCTGTGACAGCTAGGCCTCATCAGAAGATATATTACCAATAATGGGACTTAGCTGGTATAATCTCCAGACAAGCACATTTTCTCCCTTATAATAATATGAATAGAGAGGGCTGTCCTTTAACTGACCCTGTATGATTCCTAGTTTATTCACATTAATGCTACCAGACACCAGGATCATATTACCATATGTGGTGGACATGTGCAGAAGCGAGAAATTATTGGGCAAAAATTCAAATATGGTTAGAGAAAATGACACAGCAACATATTGATTTAAAACTGGAGTTGTTTTTGTCGGGTATTTTATCTGAGAAATTCAGCAAAGAAAATGTATATTTGATTATTCATGTAATAATTGCAGCGAGAATTGTATCTGCACAAAATTGGAATGTGGAAAAAATCCCTACAGGGGGAGAGGTAATTAAGAAAATATTAGAAGGCAGAGAAGGAATTTGATCGATTGAATTGGCAATTTTTGTTTAAAATAATAGAGAAAATGCAATTTGGAGAGCAGTTTGTACAATCAATTAGAGCAATATATCAAGAACAATCAACACAAATAATTGTTAATGGAGGCCTAACAGAGTGCTTTAAGATTGAGAAAGGAACAAGGCAGGGTTGTCCTTTATCACCATTGCTATTTATTTTATCTTTAGAAGTTTTGTTGAATAAGATACGTAAATCTGATAAATGGAAAGGAATAGTAATTAGACAACAGGATTATAGATTGAGAGCATTTCGCAGATGACTTGGTTGTTACTTTAACTCAACCTATAAAAACAGTTCCACATATGTTGGATATATTAGAACAATATGGTAAGATCTCTGGATTTAAAGTAAATCAACATAAAACTAAGATAATAACTAAAATATGTCTGTATCACAAAGAGAAGAGTTAGAAAGAATAACGGGGTTTGAAATAGTTAAAAAGGTTAAATATTTAGGAATAAATGTTGCAGCTTCAAATACGAAGTTATTTAAAAATAATTATGAAGTTCTTTGGCAAAAAGTGCAAAGGGATATGGAAAACTGGCAAAAACTGCAACTATCTCTCTTGGGAAGGATAGCAGCAATAAAAATGAATGTATTACCTAAGTTTTTATTTTTGCTTCAAATGATACCAGTGTTGAAGAAAGATGGGAATTTAAGGGAATGGCAGAAAGGAGTTAATACTTTTATTTGGTCTGGGAAAAAACCTAGAGTAAAATTAAAAATTATGCAGGATGTTCGTGAGAGAGGGGGTTTGAAAATGCCTAATTTAAGATTGTATTATGTTTACATCAATTATCACAGAAAGAATCAAGAAAATAATTGAAGATTACATACACCCGGATCAAAATGGTTTCATTCCAAGGAGACAACTAAAAAATAACATTAGGCTAATAATTGATGTACTTGAATATTATGAAATGAATGTAGACAAACAATCAGCCTTAATTTTCTTAGACGCACAAAAGGCATTCGATAATCTTAACTGGAAATTCCTCACCCTACAATTGGAAGCTATGAAATTCGGAGAAAAATTTATAAAGATGATAAAAAGAATCTATTCGGTACAGACAGCGAGAATAACAATTAACGGCGACTTAACAGAAAAAATTCCAATATCAAAAGGGGTGAGACAAGGCTGCCCCCTATCACCCCTATTATTCATACTGGCCTTGGAAACCCTCTTAAAGGAAGTCAGACGAGACAACGAAATAATAGGTCTAAGAGCCAAACGAGAAATATACAAACTCCAAGCCTTCGCCGATGATATCGTATTCATTATAGAACAACCAACTACATCTCGCGCCAAGTTGCTAAACAGAATAGAGAAATATGGGAAAGTAGCCGGTCTCAAAATTAACAAACAAAAAACAAAGATATTAACAAAGAACCTCACCAATCATCAAGAAAAACAATTAGAAGATAAATTAGGCATACAAACTACGAAGAAAGTAAAATACCTAGGAATATGGCTGACTAATAAAAGCTCTTCAATAAGAGAAGATAATTATGATAAATTAACAAAACAAATTTAAAAAGACCTAGGAATTTGGAAAAAGCTACAATTATCATTCTTGGGGAGGATCGCTTCAATTAAAATGAATGTACTACCACAGATTTTATTCTTATTCCAAGCAATTCCAATAAAACCAGGGAAATTTTTTTTTAAGGACTTCAACAAATTAATAGCTGACTACATATGGCAAGGGAAGAAAGCACGAATCAAACTAAAGCATTTACAAGATACAAGAGAAAGAGGAGGATTGGCACTACCCGACTGGGAATCTTACTACAAAGCATCAGTATTAATTTGGATAAAGGAATGGATGGATCTAAAAAATCAAAGATTGCTGAGTCTGGAAGGATTTGACCTACAGCGAGGATGGCATGCCTTCCTCTGGGAAGGCACAGATAAAAAACCTGATTATTTCCAGAGACACACAATCAGACAATCATTATACCAAACATGGCAAGGTATTAAAAAGGTACATTATAATAAAATCCCGGAATGGCTGTCAACAATGGAAGCCCAGATTTACCCAAACGCCATGGACAGTAGTAAAATGAAAACCTACCAAGAGCTGCTAAACCACATGGGGGAACTAAGAACAAGGCAAGAACTGAAGGAGATGGGTACAGACATTGACTGGTGGCCATATGCACAAATTAAATCAAGATATAAAAAAGATTTGGCTCAATTTGGATTCCAAAAAGGTCAAACTGAATTGGACAAAATTTTGCAAGGGACACAAGACAAACTAATTAAAAAAATCTATAATTATCTACGAGGATATAAATTAGAAGAAAAGGTAGTGAAAGAAAACATGATAACCTGGTCAAAAAATTTCGGCTACAGTATCGAACTAGAGAAATGGCAAAAACTATGGACAATAAACTATAAGTTGACAATATCTGTATCATACAAAGAAAATCTCTACAAAATGTTCTATAGGTGGCATCTGCCACCAGCCAGATTAGCAAGAATGTTCCCCAATACACCATCAACATGCTGGAAATGCAAACTCCATAAAGGCACTTACTATCATATGTGGTGGACCTGCCCAATGGCAAAACAATACTGGCAAATGATTAGATCCCAGATAGAAGAAACCATACAGCAAAAGATAGAAATAAGACCAGAAACCTTTCTACTTGGAATACTAAACGGACAATATGAAAAAGAAATAACATATTTAATTATACATATGATAACAGCAGCACGAATACTATACGCACAATACTGGAAGAGTAGTGAGACACCGACAGAAAATAGGGTAATTAGCAAAACCATGGAATGTGCAGAATTAGATAAACTCACTAAGGAACTACAAAATAGGGAGGAACATGATTACTATCTAGTATGGAAAAGGTGGTATTGTTGGTTGGAAAATAGAAAAGAGAAAAAGGGTCAGGAAGTAAATTGAACTACACATACAAGTCAATAACAAACCAGAAAGATAGATAGAAGGGAAAGACCAAATAAGGAGGAGTTAAATTATGAAATAAGATTACAGACTACAGTTGCAATAATTTGGATAAATATTTGATTTTGTGTTTATATGTTTATGTTTTGTATGTTTTACTGTTTTATTGTTTAGTTTGTTTTACTGTTTTATTGTTTGTTTAGTCTGTATATATAAATAAAAATTAAAAAAAAAGATTGTATTATGAAGCATCTGTGTTAGTGCAAATGAGTGATTGGTTTAATTTAACTGAAGAAAGAATATTAAATATAGAAGGACATGATTTGTTATACGGATGGCATGCTTATCTACTATATGAAAAAAAGTGGATAAGATTTTCAAAAGTCATATATTAAGGAATGCTTTTTTAAGAGTTTGGAAAAAGTATCAATATAAGCTGAACTATAAGATACCTATATGGGCAAATCCTAGACATGCAATAGAAAATATAAGTACAGAACAAAAAATGGAGGTGATTACTTATAAGGAGTTTCTTTCTAATGAAAGGGGTAATCTGCAACTGAAATATTTAGAGGTATTGAAAGATGAAGGGATAATTTATACTTGGTTTCAGTATGGCCAACTCCAAGCTAGATGGAGGGAAGACCAAAAAATTTGTCTCATACAATGGGAGGAAAATTTGGTTAAACAGATTAGGGACCAGAGTCAAATGCATATTAAAAGGTTGTATAATGTTTTATTGGAAATAGATTCAGAAATGGAATTGGTCAAGGATTGTATGATAAAATGGGCACAAAACTTTCAGGAACCAATAATGATGGAAACATGGGAAAAGATTTGGGTTAGAAATGTTAAATTTACGCAAGTGCAAAATTTAAGGGAAAATTTTTATAAAATGTTCTATAGATGGCATTTAGATCCCAAGAAATTGTCATGTATGTACCCAAATTTGCAATCCAAATGTTGGAGATGTGACTGTGATGACGCAGCTTATTATCATATATGGTGGACTTGTAAGAAGATCAAAGCATTTTGGATAAAAATTTGGTGGGTAATTCAGAATATTTTGAAAAGGAGGTTGAAATTTACTCCACAATTGTTCTTATTGGGTATAATAACTGATTGAACAGTACTAGAGACTAAACTGATTTTAAATTTTATATAGATGGAGGTGTCTGTTGCTTAACGCATTGTAAGCCGCCCTGAGTCTCCGGAGAAGGGCGGCATATAAATCAAATTAAAAATAAAAAAAAAATAAATAAAAAAAATCAGCAGCTAGGCTGTTGGTAGCACAATATTGGAAGAAAGACTCTGTGCCTACTATAGAAGAATGGACATTGAAAGTAGCAAACTTGGGGACTTCCGCCGGCGCCTCAGGCATCGCAGACGGTCTTCTTTTAGACCGCCAGCTCCGTGATCCTGTGAAGCCGCCCTGACAGCACAAAACAGCTGTCTGACGGCTTCGTAGCCTCCTCTTCAGGAGAAGAAGGGGAGCAGAGTAGTTTCCTGAGGGTAGAGCCACCCAAAAAGCCCCTGGGATTAATTCCAGGGGCTGGAAAGGTGGGCTTCCCATTCAGTGAAATGGAACTCTGGATTCGGAGCGCTGCTGCAAGCGCAGAAATAGATGCCGCGACCGGCTCTGCAGGCAAACTGAAAGTTTAAAAGATTTCAAAGGCAGACAGAGCGAAAGCAGGAGGACTGGCAAGAAGGTATCAAAGCTTAACTCCGGGTTATATTGTTGCTAATGAAGTCAATTGAGAGAGGAAGTGATCAATCAATGGCAGCCTTGTTGTGACTGTGAGAAGTGAAAGTGAGTACTGAAAGAGTTTGCTGAAACTTTTTGCATTTTAAATTTGAAGCAAGCTGCTGGAAAAAGAGAACTTGGGGAGAAGGATTATTTTTGTTTTAAAAGCAGCAATTTAAACCTGCTGAGAGCTGTTTTTGGTGACTTTTGGGACTTGGTATTTGCAAAGCGGGGTGAAGAGGAAAAAAGATCTTTTTAAAACAAAGGAATTAAGATGGCTTCTAAGCAGGCTAAACCAGCAGTTCCAAAAATAGGAGGGGGTTCTCCTACAGTTTCCATTGTGACACAAAAGGCTCAACTTCCGGTTGAATCACAAAATAAGGATGATTCCATGAAAGATCTTAAATACTTTATAAAACAAGCTATGAATAACCAAACAATGATGATAGAGGAAAAATTAGGGAAATTTGAGGAGGAAATAAAAGAAATCAGGGATGTTGTTGCAAAAAAGCATGATGGTATAAGAGATGACATTTTGCTGGCGGTTTCAGGCTTGTCTAAACATCTTGTTCAGCTTGATGAGAGAGTGGAAGAAAACAACGAGGCTAATCTAAACCTAGAGTCTAAAATGGGTGAAATTAAAACTAAATCTGAGAGGCTGGAAAATGAAGTGACCATGATGCAGTACAGATCTATGGAGTATGCTTTGAGAATGAGAGGACTGAAAGAGAATGGTCGGGAAAATTTAAGAGACAGATGTGCAGAAGTTATTGCATCAGTGGCTGGATTAAAAAAGGAGGATATAATTAATCAAATTGACAAAATTTACAGAGTTAATTCATGGACTGCAAAAAATAAGAATTTGCCAAGAGACGTGGTGATTTATTTTCTGGACAGAAGAATTAGAAATGATGTTTTACAAGCCTCCTATAGCAACAAGGTACAGGTGTCTGGACAAGATATTAAGATACTGAAAGAGATCCCTCCCAAAATGCTAAGAGATAGAAAGGACTTTGGTTTCCTAGTGGATGAATTGAGAAGACAACAATTAATGCATAGGTGGGATGCACCAATAGGCATAATAGTGACTTATGGTGGGGAAAGATACCGCTTGAACACTGTTTGGAAAGCAAGAGATTTTTATTTTAATATACTAAAGGCTGGACACCCACCCCCACCTGAAGGGAGTAAAAAGGGAAAGGAAAAAGAAGAAGAACAGATACAAACATGTGCAGAGGCGGTGGCTGGAGAACCTAAGATGCAAGATGACCTTTCTCAATTGGAGCCAGCCTCACTTCCCTTTCCTTTTGGGAAGTTAGAGGGAGCAGCGTTTGATTTATCCAAGATGGAGGAACCGAGAGAACAACGAGAACAACGCCTGACAAGATCAACTTATAAACAACAACAACAACAACAACATTATTTGAAAAAGCAACAAACTCAAGATCTGACTCAAAAACCAGAAGCAGTGGGGTGGGGGGACAAGGCCGAAGACTAAGGTGAAGGAGGATCTTCAGCAAATGCTCTTAATGCTTCAAGGTGCCAAAAATGCCAACTAAATTCCTATCCTGGAATGTCAACAGTTTAAATTCACCACAAAAGAGAAAGAAAATATATCATTATCTGAAACAATTTAAGAATGATATTATCTGTTTACAAGAGACACATATCAGATCAACTGACCATAAATACTTAATCAATTCAAGGTTAGGGACTCACTTTGTGGCATCATCTCCAGAGAAAAGGAATGGAATAGTTGTCTATATAAAGAAGGGACTATCAGCAAACTTAATTGAGGCAGATGATCAAGGAAGATACATAGCAATTGAATTACAAGTTCAAAATGGAAAAATGCTTTTAACTGGGATATATGCGCCGAACCAGCAACAAGAAAATTTTTATAAACTTTTACATTCTAAAATAACACAATGGAATTACAAATCAATTATCCTAATGGGTGATTGGAACGGAGTAATTGATACTTTAAAAGATAAGAAGACTACATAAAAAATTTCTTCATGTGCAAAACTACCTAAACCTTTTTTTGAAATTATGGATGATTTAGAACTGAGAGATGTTTGGAGAGAACGGAATGCTGACGAAAAAGATTTTACCTTTTTCTCTGACAGACATCAATCCTTTTCCAGGATTGACTTTATATTACTAACAAATGATTTCTTTTCTAGGGTGAAGAAGATCAAGATATTTCCAAGGACTTTAGCTGATCATAGTCCGTTTTGGTTAGAATTGGAACAGGAGAGGGGGGAAAGGAGGTCTTGGAGATTAAATGAAAATTTATTTAGATATGAAGAAAATGTGACTGAACTTAAAAAAACAAATGAAAGAATTTTTTCTTAATAATATGCACAAGGGTACCTCCATGGAAATGGTATGGGATGCAAGTAAGGCCTATATGAGAGGAGTTTTAATATATATGAATAATAGACATAGATTAAAACAAACAAAGAGACGAAAAGATATTGAAGAGGAAATAAAAAAGAAGGAACAATTATTAATTGTTAATCCAGGAGATAAAAAAGTAAAAGAGACAATAAATATATTGCGAGAGCAATTTAATATGTTAATGGCTGATCAAGTGGCAACTACTTTGCAATACGCTAAACATAATACATTTTGTAATGCTAATAAGCCAGGTAGATGGTTGGCTTATGTATTAAGGAAGAAACAAAAATCACGAGTTATCAGTAAGATAGAATTTAAAGGTAAAGAAGTTTATCAACAAAATATGATTAAGAAAGCTTTTTTAGAATATTATACGAAACTGTATGCAGGAGACTTAATACAAGGTATAGATATAGATAGATATCTTAAGGAGGTTGATATTCATGAGTTAACTTTAGAACAAAGGGAAGGTTTGAATCAGCCAATAACTTCAGAAGAGATCATTGCAGCAATCAAACAGTTAAAAGTAGGTAAGACAGCAGGAACGGATGGATTGACAGCTATCTATTATAAGAACTTGCAGTTGGAAATGGTAGAACCACTTAGGATGTTATTTAGCAAGATTCAATCAGGGGGAGCAATCCCACCCTCATGGAGGACAGCTTTTATCTTATTGATTCCAAAAGAAGACCAGAATTGTGTTAAGCCTGAAAATTTTAGACCAATCTCACTTTTGAATACTGATTATAAAATTTTTGCTAAGGTGTTAGCAAATAGACTAATGCCAATTATGCAACAAATAATACATAATGATCAATCAGGATTTATAAAAGGGAGATATATGAAATATAATTTGAGACAAATTATAGATTTGGTGGAATACTTGGAAAAAAAACAACCAGAACTCAGCTGCCTTCTTCTTTTTGGATGCTGAGAAAGCATTTGATCGATTGAACTGGCAATTTTTGTTTAAAATTATAGACAAAATGCAATGTGGAGAGCAATTTAAACAGTCAATTAAAGCAATATATCAAGAGCAATCGGCACAAATAATTGTCAATGGAGGCCTAACGGATCCTTTTAAAATTGAGAAGGGAACACGGCAGGGTTGTCCATTATCTCCATTGCTGTTTATTTTATCTTTAGAAATTTTATTGAAAAAGATACATGAATCTGATGAATTTAAAGGAATAGTAATTAGACAACAAGATTATAGATTAAGAGTGTTTGCAGATGATCTGGTTGTTACATTAACTCAACCTATAACTACAGTCAAATATATGTTGGAAATGATAGAACAATATGGTAGAGTTTCTGGATTTAAAATAAATCAACATAAAACTAAGATAATAACTAAAAGCATGTCTGTCTCTCAAAGAGAAGAGTTAGGAAAAATAACGGGATTTGAAATAGTTAAAAAGGTTAAATATCTGGGAGTAATTGTTGCCGGCTCAAATACGAAGTTATTTAAAAATAACTACGAGGTTTTATGGCAAAAAGTGCAGAGAGAAATGGAAAACTGGAAAAAACTACAGTTATCTCTTTTAGGAAGAATAGCAGCAATAAAAATGAATGTACTACCTAAATTTTTATTCTTGTTTCAAATGATACCAGTGCTTAAGAAAGATGAAAATTTGAGGGAATGGCAGAAAGGAGTTAATACTTTTATATGGTCAGGGAAAAAACCTAGAGTTAAATTAAAAATTATACAGGATATTCAGGAGAGAGGTGGTTTGAAAATGCCTAATCTAAGATTGTATTATGAAGCATCTGTGCTAATGTTATAGAAATCAAGACTCACAAGATTTCCGTGGGTGATCAGAGAGGTTTATTGTGCAGATTCAGTGCAACAAAAGAAGCAAAAACACTGAATCCCGAAAGATTATGATGCAGTAACTTAAATACATACTTTTAACATCTTTTGATTGGTTACATTTCTGACAGCTCATAGCAACAAACCCCCCCCCCCCATTTCCTTGTTACTAATTTCTACAAGCGTACTAACGTGTATTCCCTCTTTAAGAGGAACACAGGTGTTCTTGCAAACCTTATCTAAGTTCCTGCCATTATATCTGTGGTTATCTCTGCTTGGCTAAGTGTGATCTTTTACTCCTGATAATGTTTCCTGAGCTTGACAGCTGAGAAAGGTTAGTTATTTCTGTGGTTTTACCTTTTGAACCCAATACTAAAGAAAGGGGTCCTTCAGAGATCATCTAGACTGACCCCGTTTTATATCATTTTTTATATCCAATTTCATTATTCTATTTTACTAGTACAAATCAGTGATTGGTTTAATTTGACTGAAGAAATAACTTTGAATGTAGAAGGATATGATTTATTATATGGATGGCATGCCTATTTACTATATGAAAAGAAAGTAGATAAAGTTTTCAAAGGTCATATACTTAGGAATGCTTTGCTGAGAGTTTGGAAGAAATATCAATATAAGTTAAACTACAAGATACCTATATGGGCAAATCCTAGACATGCAATAGAAAATATAAGTATAGAACAAAAGATGGAAGTAATTACTTATAAATAACTTCTTTTTAATGAAAGGGGTAAACTACAACTGAAGTCGTTAGAGGCACTGAAGGAGGAAGGGATAATCTATACTTGGTTTCAATATGGTCAACTTCAAGCTAGATGGAGGGAGGACCAAAAAATTGGTTTTATGCAAAATGAAGAAAATTTGGTAAAACAGATTAGGGACCAGAGTTCTATGCATATTAAAAGGTTGTATAATGCATTATTAGAGATAGATTCAGAAACAGAATTGGTTAAAGATTGTATGATTGAATGGGCAAGAAACTTCCAGGAACCAATAATGATGGAAACATGGGAAAAGATTTGGGTTAGAAATGTTAAATTTACACAAGCACAAAACCTAAGAGAAAATTTTTATAAGATGTTTTATAGATAGCACTTAGACCCAAAGAAATTGTCATGTATGTATCCTAATGTACAAGCCAAATGCTGGAGATGTGATTGTGAAGATGCAACCTATTATCATATATGGTGGACTTGTAAGAAGATCAAAGCATTTTGGATAAAAATTTGGTGGGTAATGCAGAATATTTTGAAAAAGAGGTTGAAATTTACCCCACAACTGTTTCTATTGGGTATAACAAATGATTGTACAGTATTAGAGATGAAATTGCTTTTAAACTTAATAACAGCAGCTAGACTGCTGGTTGCACAATATTAGAAGAAATACTCTTTGCCTACTGTAGAAGAATGGACTTTAAAAGTAATAAATTTAGCTGAAATGGCAAAAATCTCAGCATACTTGAAAGATCGTACGCAGGAAAAATATATTTTGGAGTGGACAAAATGGATTAACTATATCCAGAACAAGTAGCAAATAAGAAGACACCAAATTGCGTACGAATGAAACAAAAGTAAAGAAATGTTGTGTTAACTATATTGGAGTTAAGATTCTGGGGGGGGGGGTTGTTAACTCGAGGATAGATAGATTAATTTAGATGATCTTTGTTTTTCTTTTCTTTTTAATACCCTGTATTTTGCTCTGGGAAGTCGGGGAAGGGAGGGGGGGGAGAAAGGGGTGGGGGGGTGTTGGGAGGGGTGGGAATGTTTTTACTTTGTATTGTGATAAAACTTTTCAATAAAAAAAGAAAAAACGAAAGTAGCAAACTTGGCTGAAATGGCGAAAATCTCAGCATACTTGAAAGATCATATGCAAGAAAAATATATTTTGGAGTGGAGAAAATGGATAGACTATATTCAAAACAAGTACCAGACACGAAGATACCAAATTGCGTATGCATGAATGTAAAGATATATTGTGTTATATACAAGGGAGTTAAGGTTTCAGGGGGGATTTGTTATCTTAAGGATAGTTAGATTAATTTAGTTTATGATTTAGTTTTTTCTTCTAATACCCTGTATTTTTCTCTGTGAAGTCAGGGGGGCGAGGGAGGAGGGGGGGAAGGGGGGTGAGATGGGGGGAGGGAAGGGGGGTGGGGGGACTGAAGGGGGGAGAAAATGTTAATTTCTTTGTAAAACTTTTCAATAAAAAGAAAAGAAAAGAAAATATTAGTATGTGCAGAAATGAATAGATTAACATTGGCAATTAAAGAGAAGGAAGAATCTGAGTATTATAAGATATGGGGGCAATTTTATCATTGAATAGAAAATGAATATAGACAAAAAGCGGCATAAAATTAAAAATTTTGGAAAGAAAATGGTTTAATAGAAGATATATTAAATAGAAATGTAAAAACAAAGATATATATATCGTAAGAAAATGGTGGTAAGCGTTAAATATGATGACACAAAAAATTTGTACCTAGATGACACACTGATTGATTAATGATGTAATGTTTGTTTAATAAATAAAATAAAAAACTTTTTTTAAAAAAGGAAGGGATTTCTGCTCACTCATTTTACAATCTCAAATCTAAGATAACACCAATCACAAGTCTTCCTTGGGAGGTGGGCGTGGCTGGATTGGCGTGGGTAGTCACAGCCTAGTCAGCATGAATAGGTAGATGTGCTGGGTGGGCATGACTGGCTTGACACGGCCAGCTCAATGCCGTTCACTTGGCATGGCTGACTTGGCACAGCCATGTGGGCATGGTTAGGTGGGCATGGCTGGCTCAGCGCAGCCAGCTCGGCCCCACTGACTCAGTACAGCTGAGTCAACACAGAACAAGTTGCATCAGTTGACTCGATGTGGGGACCGACAAGCTCCTCACCTCCCCAAACTGCCAGCAGCAAAGTGCATGCACACGCACACACACACACACCATTCCAAGTTTGGGGACTTTTATCCACAGAGGAAGGAGGGGTTCTTCTCACCAAGCCCAGACAAGATTGGCAGCTTGCCAGCTCAGATGTGGATAAAAGTCTCCAAGCTTGGAATGGTGTGTTTGTGTGCACATGCAGCCCATTGAAAGAGACGTCCTTCTCCCAAGCCCAGACAGAGCATTGATGTTTCCCTCTCCGGTACCACCACCACCCCAGGCAAAGCAGGAGGCAGACGATGATGCTGCAGCGTTTGGAAGTGCGGAGGAGAAAGTTTGCAGGAAGCAGTTTCCTCCAAGTCTAACTTCTCCCTTGACAGATCTCTGGAGAGGAGGAGGCAGGGGAGCTGCATGGGGGAGGCTGGACAGGCAAAGTAGGTGGTGGAGGGCAACGCTGTTGTGCGTGGAAGCATGGAGGAAAAAGTTTGCAGGAAGCAGTTTCCTCCAAGTCCAAGTGGTGGGGCAGCTGTGCAGGGGAGGGTGGCCAGGCAAAGCAGGAGCTGGAGGTCTACACAAA
Organism: Coluber constrictor foxii; assembly: GCA_038048745.1. Taxonomy (NCBI): domain Eukaryota; kingdom Metazoa; phylum Chordata; class Lepidosauria; order Squamata; family Colubridae; genus Coluber; species Coluber constrictor. The sequence goes on from CM075961.1 coordinate 15,388,468, forward strand.
GCAGGTCCAGCAGCTCAGAAAAATGAGCTTGCTAATGAAGGTAATAAATATGTTTGCCATGACTGTTTCCAAAAAGAAGGGGATAGACTAACCTGAGAAAATTCTCTATTTCTGATAACAGAGAAGGAAATGTCATAGATATCCAGAGCCTGGATAGCTCAGCAGACTAATGCATTGTGCATTGTGATTAACTCCAGCTGTCTGCAATTACTGTAAATTGGAATCTCACCAGGCTCAAGGTTGACTCAGCCTTCCATCCTTTCATCCCAGTTTGTGGGGGCAATAAGCTGACTTTGTATAAATATACAAAAGTATGAAGGCTATTGCTTAACGCATTGTAAGCCCCCCTGAGTCTCCGGAGAAGGGCGGCATATAAATCAAATAAAAAAAAAGATGGGCAAATGAAATTAATCATATCAGGAAAGGGACTAGGGAATTGGTGAGGTTGCATCTGAAGGCTCTACAATATGAAGTACTGTCTTGGCAGCCTACTGCAACAGAAAGCAAGATTCTCCCAGAGTTTCTTCTAACAGAATTTATTGAAGGGGAATGGAATTTTTTATAATTGGTTTTAGTTTGCTTTATCTCAGAGATTGCTAAAATACAGATAGTCCTTGGGTTACAACCATTCATTAAATGACTGTTCAGAGTTAAGATGGCACTGAAAAACTTATGACTGGTCTGTGAAGTTGCAGCCATTGTAGCATTCCCATGGTCATGTTATCATGATTCAGGCACTTGGGCACCAGCTCACAATTATGATGGTTGCACTGTTCTGTGGTCCCATAATTGCTATTTGTGACCTTCTATGATGGCTTCCCACAATGGGAAAGTTGGCAGGAGGTTGCAAGTTACCCCTGGCGCTTTATTGCCTGTCCATCCCTGTGCTCCTTAGTGTCTGGCCCTAGCACCCACCCAACTGCCCATGCACCGTAATGCCCATCCATGACACCCATCCACCCATAGCTCTACCTATTTGCCTGGGACTCTACCTCATCCCATATTACACCCTATACATGAGGTCCTCACTTAACAACCCACATGGTCCTGTGGTTACAATGACAACTGGGATCACCATTGCTAAGCAATGCTTTCATGTGACATCATGGCCGTGGTGGGCTGCTACCGGTTCGGACCAGTTCGGGTGAACCGGTTGTTACAATTCTGCGCAGTTTGGCGAACTGGCAAATCCCATCACTGGCTGGCCCCACTCATCCCGCCACACTCTGCCCCATGCTCCACCCCACCCTATATCACCTCGTGCCCGCCTTGGCCAGTGGCTAGTCACATCCGCGCCCATCTACTCTCTGGCTCGCTTGCCCAGACCACGCAGCCCAGACCACGCTGATCTCCATGCCTCGCCCACTTGCCTGCCTTTGCCGCAGCCTACCATGCCAGCCACATAGCCCAACTGATCTCCGCACTTCGTGGACCTTGCCTGCTTGCCTGCCTTCTCTGTGTCCTACCACACTGGCCACGCGGCCCAACTGAACTCCACGCCTTGACTGCTCTGCTCACTGTGGCTGCCCATGAAGGTAAGCCACCTTTCAGGCCTGGCTCTTGCCATCCTTCCACCCGCATGCCGTCCGCTCACCCTTCACCTCAGGTCGGGGCCTGTCTGGGGACACGCCAGTCCCTGGCTATGGCCTTCCCCGGGGCCCCCGCCCAAATGCCACCCACTCACCCTTCACCTTGGGTCAGGGGATGTGCCAGTCCCTGGCTCTGGCCTTCCCCGGGGCCTCTGCCCACATGCCACCCACTTGCCCTTCACCTCAGGTCGAGGGACGTGCCATTCCCTGGCTCTGGCCTTCCCCAGGGCATCCACCTGCATGTCACCTCTTGCCTCAAGCTACGCCCCCCCCCAGGCCAAAGCAATTTATCTGGCCTGTGGCCTGCCACACTCAGCCAAAGGGTTGCTGGGGGGGGGAGCAGTGCAGGTGCAGGGGGTCCCAAATGGACACTTACCTGTGACTATGCAGAAAGCACTGCAGCGGAGGGAAGCAGCCAGGTTCAATCTCTGGCAGCGGCGTCAGGTTTCAGCTGCTTCTTCCAGCCCTTGGTGTTGGGCAAGCCTTGGTCGCTCACTCCTTCAACTCTCCTTCAACGTCTCCTTCCTATTTGGATAAAAGTCCCCAAACTTGGAATGGTGTGTTTGTGTGTGTGTGTGTCTACACGTGCTTGGCTGCCAGCAGTTTGGGGAGGCGAGGAGCTTGTGGGACCTTAAGTTGCCCCACATCAAGTTAACCAGTGCAACTTGTTCCATGCTGACCCAGCCGCGACCACCTGGCTGCTGTGAGTCATCATAGACCTTCTCTCACTACCATTGAAGCTCTGGAGAATGGAAAAAGAGGAGAACAAGTGCCCTGGCTGTTGCAGCCATTTCCTGTTCCACTTTCTTGTTTAAGACAGTTACATCATTTTACTGCAGTCAACACTTCGACACACTAATTGGGACCTACTATGTTGTTCAAATTGAGATCTTGGGACAAAATTGAGCTAACACAAAACATCATCATCATCATCCCTATTTCAGCTGAATTTTAGCCAGGGTTAATTTGATGTCAACATACTTTACCTGTTTCCAGCCATAATGAGCAATCACAGTAGCTACAAAATATGTCTTCAGCAGCCATTCTCTTTTTCTCTGTGTTTTCCCCCTTGCTATGGTTTATGATACGGGGGGGGGGGGGGGGGGGGGGAGGAGGAATGGATTTTACTTATTTTGTAGGTATCAAAATGAAAAACACAAAAGGGGCTGCACTGCTGTCCAAAATGTCTACTCCCCATGAAACTGGATGACTGGATAAGTAACATATTAGTGGTTCATACCATGTATTGCAGAGTATGCCATGCAAGCACATTCTACATGTCAGGCTGTTACATGTGCTCCCAGGTTCAGCTTATGGTCACTTATACACTAACAGCCCTGGAAAATAGCCAATGTCAGGGTTCCGAATAATGCATCCACCAAAAGCAGAACTCCGAGGCAGGTACATTCCTCAAAAAACATATCGACACAGCGAGTGAAAACCAATTTTAAAAGTTCCCATGGTTTTTCCCCCTAATTAAAAGAGTAAATATTCCCTCCCCAGTTGTCACCGATCACATTGTCCAATGAAGGTAGCTGGGAGGCTGTTTGAACACTCCTCTGCCATCTGTTGGGATGACCTTGGTTCCCACAGGAAAACTTTTTGTTTTGACAGGTAGCTGGTCTATCTTCTTCCCCCCCTCCCTGCTCCCTTTCAAAGTTTGTGGCAACTATGAGACAGGAGAAAAATGGCATCAGCCAGGTCAGCTTCAGAGTTGACAGCCATACTCAAATCACTTTCAACCAAAAACTGAGCCACAAATGTTTTTTTAGAACAGGGGTCCCCAACATGCTGTGTGTATGGGATGTGGATTTTTGTCCTCAAATGAACGTGTGTCACAGATTAAACTGGATTCTTCCTGGTGCATCTGTTTCCTCAGCATGCAAAAGGAAATGGAGTCTGGCTTCCCAAAATGCACTTGTTTTTGGAATGGAGCTGATGGGAATGGAGATCTTAAAGGGCCGGATCAGTTTCCAAACAATAAAGATTGGTATTTGGCCCCAGCCATTAGATGGGGCCAGAGAACAACAGTATGTACATAAATTATATGCTGGGGGCATGTCACTTGATTTGCATGCGCAAGATGGCGGTGCTAGCTGGGATCGCGGCGTGAGGACCTGCCTTTTGGGACCCTTTGGGTGTCGCCTTGAAGTCCTGGTGACCCTGGCCCAGTTGGGGGAACTCCCTACCAACTAGGGGATGGTTTTCCGTTCCCCTTTGAACATCGTGGCAGATGAGAGCTGGGCAGAGAGCACAGCGTCGGTGAGGCTTGGAAGTTGGTTATCAGCTGAGAGGCGGCAGGGCAGCATTTTCCTCCAGCTGGAGCTCGCCGGGAGTGGGAGCGGCAGCATTTCAGTGGGGGCGCCTACCACATGGACATTGCCCCAGGCCCTGACTTGTTTTGAGGTGTTGCTGGGGCTGTTGGGGCTGTCGGTTCCCTGGAAAAACCTCGGGGACACAGCCGGGATTTTTTGCATGGCAGTGGGAGATGGCGGTGACGGCGGCGACGGCGGTAGCCGCCAAGACTCCCGGCTGGCTCTTGGTGGGGAGAAGGGCGCCCTATGGCCTTGATGAGGGGGTGCTAACACAGCCTGAGGATCATCTTTTTTCAGGCCAGGACAGATGATGACTGGGTGTGACATTGAGGGGGGCCCTCCGTTTGGGTGTCTTAGGGTGCCCTTGGGGGCCGGGGGGGTGGAAGCTCAATTCCCCCTCTTTTCATCTCTCCCCCCTTGGAACCACACCCTTCTCGGACTTTTGCCCTCTTTTCTCTTTGCCTCACTGACACAAAAAAGAAAATAGTTCGCTCATTCCACCTTAGCCCTTCCCCTAATTGCGTGGAGGACTAATACAACTTGAACGGAGCTGGTATATGACTCCATCCCACCAGCTGAGGGGGCTGGCTAATAGCCTAACCACCATGAGAGGGTGGTTGGGCTCTAGGCCCCATGGGCTGAGCTGGGATGGCATTAGCTACTTTGCACTTTATACCTGCTGGCAGGGGACTGATCATCGGACTGACCGCCGTGAGAGGGCAGTGGGGGATTTATATCCTGGGTGCCACATTGTTTATGCTGGACCATCATTTTGCACCTGCCCCTTATACTTTGCTGGCAGAGGGACGGACCATCTAACCAACCACCGTGAGAGGGCGGATTTTGGACCTATACTATGGGTGCCGAGTTGCTCACGTTGGACCATTACTTCCATCTCACCAGTAGAGGGGGCAGACCATCAGGCCAAGCTGCCATGAGAGGGCGGTGGGACTTATCCCTCCCCCCACTTGGACTGTGTCGACCTGGAGACAGACTTGGCCTCTGTCGTGAGAGGACAGTAAACTGGGTCTTGAATCCTTTTGTGGCTCCTGTCTTTTTATGTTCTCCCTTGGACTTTTTCTCTGTATGGACCCTCTAGGACATGGTCACCCCATCCCTGCAGCAAGATGTACTCAGCAGCAGAGCTTCTTGGTCTGCAAGATTCCCCCCTCTCACAGGCTTGGCCCTACACGTTATCAAGGGCCTACCTCGATGACGGATTTTGGAATCCTGAGAGGTGGCATGCCGCAAAGAGGGGACTGAGGCTTTTTTAAAATTGTCTTTTTGTAATCGTTTAAGGGGTTTGGAGAGGGGGGTGGGGCGGGAAGGTGATAGGTCAGGCTTGGCACAGGGGCATGAAATGGGAGGTGTGGAGCCGGGTAGGGAAGGGCTTAGTGCGGGTAGGGAAGAGGGCGATTCCATCAGGACCATGGTTGGGAGGGGCACATATGGCGGGAGCAGGGGAACATATTGTGTTAGGGGGGCGCGCACCCGCTGTCTTCAAGCGGTGGCGTGCCTCGGCCCCCAAGGCTCCTCTCATTCCTGGGGTTGTCCAGAGGCTCAGAGCCCAGGCCTTAGGCTGATGCTGTGCAACACCAGGTCCATGATTAATAAGGCCCCCCTCATTTGCGAGTTAATTCAGGAGGGGGGAGTGGACCTGGCGGGTATTACAGAGACCTGGTTGGGCCAAGAAGGGGGGGTTCCCCTCGTAGAAATGTGCCCACCAGGTTTCCGAGCATTTCATCAGCCAAGGGCCCAGGGCAGGGGTGGGGGGTGTGGCGGTTGTTATAAGGGAAGGTCTTGATCCAAGGGAGGCCACTGTACCACAGATAGCCGGATGTGAGTCTTTCCTGGTGAAGTGGTGCCATGGGATGCAGATGGGCCTGCTGATCACGTACCTGGCTCCCTGCCACGTGACAGCGGCCCTGCCCGAGCTTCTCAACGTTATTGCCGGAGTGGCAGTTGATACCCCCAGACTGGTGGTCATGGGGGACTTCAATCTGCCGTCGGCCGGTGAGGCGTCTGAGGTGGCCCGGGAGTTCATGGCTTCCATGACAGCCATGGACATGACACAATTAATTCATGGCCCTACTAACATGGGAGGACACACTCTGGACTTGGTTTTTGTCTCTAGTCAGTGGTTGAATGGCCAGGATATAGGGGATATAGCTATTGAGCCCCTGTCATGGTCTGACCATTCTCTCCTGAGGCTGGACTTTCTGACTGCTGCACCCCACCGCAGGGAGGTGGAACCGATCAGGTGGTTCCGCCCCAGGCGCCTGATGGATCCGGAGAGATTCCAGAGGGAGCTTGGGCCATTTCCTGAGGCTTTGGCTCACGACTTGACTGAGGATCTGGTGGCCGCCTGGGATAGGACAGCCGCCGGGGCTTTGGATTGAGTCGTGCCTTTGCGGCCTCTGACCCAGCGCCGCACCTGCCCGGCTCCTTGGTTCACTGAGGAGCTGAGGGAGATGAAGCGCCAGAAAAGACGCTTAGAGAGTGGTTGGAGGGCCAGTTGTTCCGAATCCAACCGAACACTAGTTAGGTCTCACATTAAGACCTATTTAGTGGCGATAAAAGCGGCAAAGTGTGATTATTTTTCTGCTCTTATTGCATCGGCAGATAATCGCCCAGCCGCCTTTTTTAGAGTGACCCGCTCCCTCCTACAGCAGGGAGTGCGGGAGGACCTCTTGCAAGGGCAGGCTGAGGATTTTGCACAGTATCTGCATGATAAAATCGCTCAGATTCGGGAAGGCTTGGACTCTGACTGGGTAGATTCTGGCGGGGTGGCTGAGGCGGGTCTTGAGAATGTTATCTGGGACGAGTTCGATCCTGTGACTCCTGAGGATGTGGACAGGATTCTGGGGAGGTTAAATGCAACCACATGTTTATTGGACCCGTGTCCCTCCTGGCTGGTACTGGCTACCCGGGAGGTTACGCGAGGCTGGCTCCAGATGCTTCTTTGGGGGAGGGTTTCTTGCTGCCGTCCCTGAAAGAGGCGGTGGTGAGGCCCCTACTCAAGAAGCCTTCTCTGGACCCGGCTGTTATGGCAAATTACCATCCTGTCTCCAACCTTCGCTTTATTGCAAAGGTTGTTGAGAGTGTGGTTGCGGAACAGCTCCCTCAGTACCTGGATGAAACCGTCTATCTAGACCCATGCCAGTCCAGCTTCAGGCCTGGGTACAGCATGGAAACAGCATTGGTCGCATTGGTTGATGATCTCTGGAGGGTGTTGTGGCTCCGTTGCCTGAGCCTGCGTCATCAGCAGGGGAGGACTCTGAGAGTGAGGGAGAGGAGTTGGCAAGGCCTCCTTCTCCAGGACTCTCCTCTCTGGCAATGCCTCCAGAGGACACCGAAGAGCAGGAGATAGGCCCAGAGCCAAGCTCGTCCCCGCAGCCACAGGAGGACATTGATGAGGGGAGTGAGTTTTGGTTGGATCCTCGCCAGCGTCGGAGAGACAGGAGAGCCCAGCAGAGGAAAAGGCGTGGTCGTGATTAGCTGGTGGACCACGCCTCACAGGCTATATAAGAGAGGGATTGCAGCCTGTATCTTTGTGATGAACAAAACAAAGATTCATGGATCCCGGTTTTGAATCGGCCCTGCGTCTCAGCTCTGAACATTTTGGTGGTGTGTATTTGACGGAATTATTAATAAAGACGTTGGCAAGCAGCTGCGGGATTGCTGCCAAACTTTGTTATCAGCTTACTTGGTTGCCTGCCAGTTCATTAGACTCTGATTGTCTGAGGGGGGTTATTCCTGGGAACCGGGCCAGAACAGAGGGCTCGGGACACGGGTTGCTCCTCTGTCCTGGTCCTATTAGATCTCTCAGTGGCTTTTGATACCATCGACCGTGGTATCATGCTGCACCGGCTGGAGGGATTGGGGGTGGGAGGCACCATGTTGCGGTGGTTCTCCTCCTATCTCTCTGACCAGTCGCAGTCTGTGTTGGCAGGGGGGGCAGAGGTCGACCTCGAGGCGCCTTGCTTGTGGGGTGCCACAAGGGTCAGTCCTCTCACCACTCCTGTTCAACATTTATGTGAAGCCGCTGGGTGAGATCATCTGTGGATTTGGGGTGCAGTGCCATCTGTACGCTGATGACACTCAGCTGTACATCTCCACCCCAAACCACCCCAACGATGCCCTTGAAGTGATGTCCCAGTGTCTGGAGGCCGTGCGGGTCTGGATGGGGAGGAACAGGCTTTGACTCAACCCTTCCAAGACTGAGTGGCTGTGGATGCCGGCATCCCGATATAGCCAGCTGGCGCCATCGCTGGCTATTGGGGGCGAGTCATTGACCCCCACAGAGGGGGCTTGCAACTTGGGCATCCTCCTGAACACACGGCTGTGTTTAGAAGAGCACATGACGGCCATGGCCAGGGGGGCTTTTTATCAGGTCCGCCTGATACGCCAGTTGCACCCCTCTCTGGATCGGGATTCCTTATGCACAGTCTGTCAGCGTCTCAAGTGGCAATTCATTCAGGGCTGACATAGTAAGGGGGGGGGGGTTAAATTACTGCAGTACAATGATTTAGAGAATGGCCAATAGAATAAGGGAACAAGCCAGGAAAGGGAGGGAATTTGGAGCAGAGGTCATTTCCTGGCTGCAGATGAGTCCGTGAAGATGTTGTTCTAACAAATAAAAGTTTTTTTTTCTTTATTATCAAAATGTGAGAGGCACGTTATTTCTTTTTTAGACAACTCCGTCTCAGACACAGTCACTCATGCTCTCGTCAATTCTCGCCTGGACTACTGTAATGCTCTCTACATGGGGCTCCCCTTGAGGAGCACCCGGAGGCTCCAACTGGTCCAGAATGCGGCCACGCGGGTGATTACGGGAGTTACATGGCGCTCCCATATAACACCTCTCCTGTGCGAGCTGCACTGGCTCCCGGTGGTCTTCCAGGTGCGCTTCAAGGTATTGGTTCTCACCTTTAAAGCATTCCATGGCTTAGGCCCAGGGTATTTACGAGACCGCCTTCTGCCACCGATAACCTCCCACCGGCCAATACGCTCTCACAGAGAGGGCCTCCTCAGGGTGCTGTTGATCAAACAATGTCGGCTGGCGGCCCCCAGGGGGAGAGCTTTCTCTGTGGGAGCACCCGCCCTCTGGAACGAGCTACCTCCTGGGATACGATTGGTCCCGGATCTCCGCACTTTTCGTAAGGCCCTGAAGATGTTTTTATTTCAACAAGCTGGCCTGAATAGGTTTTAGGGGCTAGTTTTTAATTTGTATAGCTTGGGGTTTTAAATTGGGAGGCCGATTAATTTAATTTATTTTTAGGTATCTTAACTTTTTTATTGTATGTTGTTTTAATTTTCGGCTGTTCACAGCCCTGAGTGCCTTCAGGGAGAAGGGCGGTATATAAATTCAATAAAACTAAACTAAACTCCCCACCTGGTATCAACCAATACCACTATTTGGGTCTTCAGATGGTAGCAGTGGTGGCAAAGGGGCTCTAGACTTTGTACATTGAGAGTGAAGAGTGGCATGCTCTGGTCGCATAGAATGCTACAATCCCTATGCTGACATGTTCCTATCAAAGGACAAATGGAAGATGGGGGTCGCAGGGATATGGGTCCCCTCAAAGATTCCACAAGAAAGATTAGCTTCTAGCTACTGACAGGTACCAAGTGGTTCCACATCATGTTACTGGAAGAATTTAGCTGGTGTACCAGGGATAAACCCAGAACAACTGCACGAAAACATTAGGTGAGCTGCCATTGCTTTTTTGTTGATATAGCTGTTGATAAGAGTGATGTGACTGCAGTTTCCGATGTGACTGGGAACTTGACAGTGATATAAGTTTGGAATATAAGATCCCATTGCTAGCCTCTCCCTTAGAATTTCTGAGGTCATCTGATATATATTCAGCACCATTTTGTAGTAACGGGACATGAGTCAAGTCTGAAGGAATCTGGGCAATGGCTTGGCTTTGAGGCTGGCATGTCACTGTTTCTGCTACTGTGAAGTTGCCCTCAGATACTGCGTTGGGTGAAGGATTTCCATTCATCCGGGATCTGTGAGATGTTGAACATTCTTCCTTCGGAAAATGCTCCTGCTTGCAAGCCACGTCCTCTAGCAAATGTAGATCAGTGGATTTGCCCTTCTGTGAACTGCTCTTTCTTTCTCTGCATTTGGTTTGGATGGATAAAACTGAATCTTTGGTGTATTTGCTGGGGGGATCCACCTCTGAAACAAGGAAACCAATTTGTTCTGAGGATGCAACAGTCTCTGATGTATGTGTCTCACACTTTATGTTAGGATCCTCCTGTAGCTGACTAAATGGAAGTTCCTCTTGAACAAATACCATGGAAGACACTGCAGAAGACTGGTTCAATTGCTCTTTGATCTTTGCTGATGTTTGTGGTGTGGCTGTAGGCTGCTGCTGCACCATTTGAGCTGTAGTATTCTCCACAGGTTCTGTGGTATGAATAGCATAGATAAACTCTGGAGACTGTGCCAAGGAGCATGGTATAGTTTGTTCTTTATTGTTAGGTAGGTGTCTCCTCTGTGATCTGAAGGAAAGAGGAGCAACCCCGCTGTCAATATCATCTTTTACTAATCCCTGCTCCATCATTTCTAAAGGTAGTTTGTCCTCAATAGACATTGCAACCTGATGGTCATCCTTTGTCTTTTGAAAGACTGTGCACCCTATTTATTTATTTATTAAATTTTTATACCGCCCTTCTCCCGAAGAACTCAGGGCGGTGTACAGCCACAATAAAGCAACATATAATACAAATTTTAAAAACAATTTTAAAATGTATTAAATAATTTGGCCCCAAGTTTAAAAACTCAAAGATTAAAACACCCATTACTACTCCTTATTAAGCCAGCCCAGCCTGTTGGAATAGTAAGGTCTTGAGGGCACGGCGGAAGGTACGTAGGTTGGGAATCATACGTATCCCCAGGGGCAGTTCATTCCAGAGGGTGGGTGCCCCCACAGAGAAGGCTCTCCCCCTGGGTGTTGCCAGTTGACATTGTTTGGCCGACGGCACCCTGAGGAGTCCCTCTCTGTGGGAGCGTGTTGGTCGGTGGGAGGCCATTGGTGGCAGAAGGCGGTCTTGTAAATACCCTGGTCCTAAGCCATGGAGTGCTTTAAAGGTGAGAACCAATACCTTGAAGCGCACCTGGAAGACCACCGGGAGCCAGTGCAGCTCACACACGAGAGGTGTTATATGGGAGCACCATGTCGCTCCCGTAATCACCCGCGTGGCCGCATTCTGGACCAGTTGGAGCCTCCGGGTGCTCCTCAAGGGGAGCCCCATGTAGAGAGCATTACAGTAGTCCAGGTGAGAAGTGACGAGAGCATGAGTGACTGTGCATAAGGAATCCTCACCCAGAAAAGGGTGCAACTGGCGTATCAGGCGGACCTGATAAAAAGCCCCCCTGGCCATGGCCGTCATGTGCTCTTCTAAACACAGCTGTGTGTTCAGGAGGACGCCCAAGTTGCGAGCCCCCTCTGTGGGGGTCAATGACTCGCCCCCAATAGCCAGCGATGGCACCAGTTGGCTATATTGGGATGTCGGCATCCACAGCCACTCGGTCTTGGAAGGGTTGAGTCGAAGCCTGTTTCTCCCCATCCAGATCTGCACGACCTCCAGGCATCTGGACATCATGTCAAGGGCATCGTTGAGGTGGTCTGCGGTGGAAATATACAGCTGAGTATCATCAGCATACTGATGGAATTTCATCCCAAAACCACAGATGATCTCACCCAGCAGCTTCACATAAATGTTGAACAAAAGGGGCGAGAGGACCGACCCTTGCAGCACCCCGCAAGTGAGGCGCCTCAAGGTTGACCTCTGTCCCCCTGCCAACACAAACTGCATCCGACCAGAGAGGAAGGAGGAGAACCACCGCAACATGGTGCCCCCCATTCCTAACCCCTCCAGCCGGCGCAGCATGATACCATGGTTGATGGTATCAAAAGCTGCTGAGAGGTCTAATAGGACTAGGACAGAGGAACACCCCTTGTCCCGAGCCCTCCAGAGATCATCAACAAATGCAATCAATGCCGTTTCCATGCTGTATCCTGGCCTGAAGCCCGACTGGTATGGATATCTAGATAGACAGCTTCATCCAGGTACTGGGGGAGTTGTTGCGCCACCACACTCTCAACAACCTTCGCCACAAAGCGGAGGTTGGAGACTGGACAATAGTTCACTAATACAGCCGGGTCCAGGGAAGGCTACTTGAGGAGGGGCCTCACCAGTGCCTCTTTCAGGGCAGATGGGAAGAAACCCTCACTCAAAGAAGCGTTAATAATCATCTGGAGCCAGCCTCATGTGACCACCCGGGAGGCCAGCACCAACCAGGAGGGACATGGGTCCAATAAACATGTGGCAGCGCTCAACCTACCCAGAATCCTGTCCACGTTTTCGGGAGTCACAAGGTCAAACTCCTCCCAGATAACAGTCTCAAGACCCAGCTCTGTCACCCCATCTGAACACACCCAATCGGAGTCCAAGCCTTCCCAAATCTGAGAGATTTTGTCATGCAGGTATTGCACAAAGTCCTCAGCCTTACCCTAAATGACCTTGGTCACTTTCACAGGCAAGGTTGTCACTAATGGAGCATATGAAGCAGGGGTGAAATGCTACCGGTTCACACTGGTTCAGGCGAACTGGTAGTAAAAAAAGGATGAACCGGTATTTCCGATGATCAGCTGTGGGAAAATAGTAAAACCTACTTTCTAGCAAATCTAAATCACGTGGCACAGCTGTTCCCCCCTCGCTGTTCTACTTACCTTCAGATGGCTCCTTTTTCTGCGCGAAGCACGTGTTTGGTGCGCACTGCACATGCATGGGTGCACAGTGCACATTTGGCCTGCAGTGCTCATGCGCAGGCAGCGAACCAGTGGCAACCCGTGGAGGATTTCACCACTGATATGAAAGGACAAGGCAAATGGGTAGCGTATGGCAATTCCTTTAAGAGGAAGTGGTTGTGGCATGGCTGAAAAATAGAAGGACGTCCATTCTCTAATGTCCTTGCAAGCATGCTGTTAACAGAGGTTGGTTTGTGCACACTTTCTAAACAGACATCTTCTATAATGACCCATCCTAGGTTTAATTTCTGGGCATACGGAGCATTGTGGGGACCATTGGTCTGAGCTCTTGCTTTGTGGACTCATAAGATCTCTCCCTAGGAGCAAGATTATCTGAGCCTGAGGGATCTCTGATCTCAGTTTCTGTGTGAGAGGAACTGGCAGACCTGTGAAAAGAATCTGGAGTAGTCACGTTAGTTTTGTGGACTGCTACTGGAGGCTTGCAAGGATTAAGTCCTGAAGGAGCAGCACATGACAATGTGAAGTCAAAGCTAGGGTCATTTCTTGTTTTAGCTTGTTGGCACACAAACTCCACAAAAACAGAGAAGGAGGAAAATGGAATATTGTGCTTTCTTTTGTATTTGGAGCCATGTGTGATCCACTGCTCTTGTAAGTTATAGGGTAACTTTTGTATAATGGGGTTGACACCTCTGGCTGTGTCAAGGAATGCAAGTCTTTGCAACTCCCCTTCTGACTTAGCTACTTGAAGTTCCATTAGTAAGTCACTAAGTTCCCTAAGTTTCTGATAGGCTATGTTAGGTATTTTGGGAAAGCTATCAAATCTTTTGAACAGTGCATTTTCCACTGCTTCTGCTGAGCCATAACACTCGTCAAGTCTGTCCCAGAACATTTTAAGACCTGTTTCAAGGTAGTTTATGTTTATTGTCCTGATTCGTTTTGCATGCTCAGCAGATTCAATTCCGAGCCATTTAATTATTAGGTCTATCTCTTCATTACATGACAAATCTAAGCCTCTAATGGCATTTTGGAAAAGATCACCAGGCTCGGTAGCTTTCAGGACGATCATTAAATTTTTCAAGTCCTTTTGTGACTAACTCATGTCATGTCAAGAACTTGGCAAAGTCTATAGTGGCTTGATTATCTGACTGTATATTGCTGTGGTGAAAAGGTGTTGTGAAGTCATACCTTTTAAGAGTCTCTGGTTTCAGCTGGTCCTCTCTATGCTGCTCTGGCACGAAGGCTGATCCTGTATGTTAATTTTCAAGCTCAGTTACCTTGGGTGTTGGGGGGTCTGCCATCAGAGGTGCAGCTTTGCTTGGAGCTCTCTCGTTTGTAGGTTTGAGATTTGTCACTGGCTTGTAGTGGTGCTGTGTAGCATCTCTGGCTTGCTTCTTCTTCTTTTTTTTTTGAAAAAAATATTTATTATACACATAATGTAAATGTACATTCTCTTATACATAATTGATCATACATGTACATATTTTTCTTAAAGAAAGCATAAAAATAAGGCACTTTAATTACATTCGGGGTTGCTCTCTACCCTTTCTTTTCTCTCATTTCACAACAAACCTTCTCCTTCTTCCTCCTTTCCCTTCCCTCCCTCCTCTCCTCTCCTATTTTCTCCCTCCTCCTTGCCTTCCTCTTTCCTACTTCCCCTTCCTTTCCCCCACTCCTCCCCTCTTTTCCCCCTTTCTCAGCTTCTCTCCTACTCCTGTCCCATGTCCTTTCTTCCTCTCCTTTCCCCTTTCTTCGGTTCCTCTCTCTCCCTCTCCTCTTCTTACCTCCTACTCCTCTCTCCTTTCTTTCCTCTTTGTTGTGGAATATATTCCCTGTTTGGTATCAGAGCAACTCCAATATTCTAATAATATATGCTTTATTTTCAATTTATTTTCAATTTTACTCAATCTGTCACTTTTATCATCATAATTGTACATTTATCCTTATAATCTTCTTTCTTTTCCCCCCTCCCATCCCCCTTTTCCATTTACTCTGGTGTCCTCTGGGTTTCTATTTCTTTTTTATCCTCTCCCTCATTTAACTTTTTATTTATCTAAATCATTTATCGATCATCTTTTATTCATATTTCTTTTCTAACCATACATAAAATCTTCCCCATGTCTTGAAATACACTGATTCCTCTTTATCTTTTATTCTTAAAGTTAATCTATTCATTTCTGCACAGTCTAAAATCTTTTTTATTACTTCACCTTCTGACGGGATTTTTTCTGTCTTCCAATTTTGTGCAAATACAATTCTTGCTGCTGTTATTATATGTATAATTAAATACACATCTTCTTTACTATATCTCTCATACCCAATAAAAAAACCACTGGTTTTAATTCTATAGGTTTATGTAATATTTCCTCCAACCATGTCTGTATTCTAGACCAATAATTTTTTGCTTCTATACATGCCCACCACATATGATAATATGATCCCGGCAAATGCGAACATTTCCAACACTTGGCTGGTTTATCCTTAAACATTTTTGCTAATCTTTCCGATAGCATATGCCATCTGTAAAACATTTTATATAAATTTTCTTTATATGCAGTTGTCATTGTCAATTTATAATTCCTTTCCCATAATTGTTGCCATTTCTCTAATTCTATTGCATAACCAAAGTTTTTCGCCCATGTTATCATTGTCACTTTTACTTCTTCATCTTCTAGTCTAATTTGCAACAAATAATTATACAATCTTTTAATCATTTTTTCATCCTTTCCAGTCATTATCTTATCTGATCAAACTCTGATTCCCCCAAATTAAAACCATATTGTTTCAAAACTTTATCATATCTTGATTGTATCTGCAGCCGTGGTGGCTGCTCAGTTGGCTCAGCTTCAAAGCCAAATGGCTTCTTCTTCTCCGCCTGCTCTGCCTCCTCCACCTCCTCGGAGAAGCTGCCTGGTAGCTGTTGTCGAGCCTGCCCAGCTCGACACATTAGGGCAAAGGACTTACCTGCTAGGTGGGGCGGAGAGAACACACCTGCTATCAAGAGAAAACGCATGGGCACATTGGTGGAGGGGGTGTCACGAGCTAGGCGGTCAGTCACGCTGCGGACGGGCTAGGCTAACCATGATTAATGAGAGACAATTGCAATTTGCATAATGGGTGGGGTGGAACCTGGAAGCAGCGCTGATTGGCTGGTTGTACAGCGCGGCTATTTAAACGGAGTTGGGGTGAGGGAATCCCAACGCCGACTTTGTGTTATCCCTTTTGGTGAACTCAGCGTAATCTACAGCTTCCTGGAAGACGAAAATAAACTGCTTTTCTGTTTGCTCGAGCATCTCGTCTCAGCGTGGTTTGTTGGAGTGCCCAGGCTGCCGGGCGGTCTGAGAGAAAGTCGGCGTTTCTCCTTTTTGATTTCTCTCTCCTGTTGTGAAAGGATGGCCGAAGGGGCGGTATGGGCATCACCGGAGGCTGGGCTGGTGGTGGCGCTGGAAGAAGAGACCGCCGTCGTCCCGCTGGAGCCGCTGGAGGAAAAAGCTGCTGTGGAACCGCCCGTGGTCAGGAAAAAGGAGAGGAAGGCTCTGAAGCTGGATATCAGCGGTGGTGAGCAGAGCCGGCAAAAGGAGAAGAAGTCATTGAAGGTGGACATTGGCAGCGGGGAGCAAAGCCCAGCTGTAGTAAGTACGGGAAAGGGCTCCACGGGGGAGTGGTGGACTAGCCCTGCCTTGACTGGGTCTCAGAAGAGTCAAACTCAGTATCAGCCAGAAGGCGCGTTTCAGGGGTGGCGAGAACGCAAATGGATAGAGGATGAGGAGGGGGAATGGACCTACTCTTCCGGTAGCCTTGGCTCGTCCACCTTAGAGACGTTACGAGAGAAGTTCGGGGAAGCTAGTTTCCATGATGCAGCGTCCTGGCAGCCGTGGGTTGAACGTGGGGAGACAACCAGCACGTGGCAAGGGAGACCCGGAGCTGAACCACGATTCCATCTAGCAAGTCCCAAGCTGCGCGTGGGGATAGAGGCTGGCAGGACAAAGGCAACAGAGCACGGCTCTACGGGGCCCCGAACATCGTCTCTAGGCGAAACACAGGAGGCTCCCCGAAGGATGGAAGGGAGAGAGACACGGCCACCCATTGTGCGGGGGTATAGCGACGTGCGCCGAGGGGAGGAGAGGGAGCAACTAGGAGTGTGTGGCCCGCCACTGCCACCCATATGGGCACCAGGTGTTCAACAGCAACAACAATGGTGGGGCCCACCACCCATACAAGCCTCATTTGATGGCAGCGCAGACAAGGTCGCTATTTTCCTTAGCCAAATCCTAAGCCATATGGATCTGTATGGGCGCTTGTATCCTTCACACTGGGCTATGGTAATTGCAATCACAGCAGTGCTACAGGGCGAAGCGGCAAACTGGGTTGCGGACCTGCATAATGAGCATGCAAAAGAGTTGGCCGATGTGGGGCTATTTTTGGACGCTCTACGGATCCATTTTGAGGATAGTGCTAGAATCCAGGTGGCGGAAGGAGAGCTTTTAGCCCTTCGACAACGAGGCCGGCCGGTGAAAGAGTACGTCAAAGACTTCCGTGTCCTGGCTGGGAGACTCCGCTCTTGGCCTGAACGATTGTTAGTCCACCAATTTTGTGCTGGTCTGGATAGAGAGGTGAGACAAGCATGTGTCTATCATGGTTTACCACCCCTATTGGCAGAATGGTGTAAAGCAGCGGTGGAACTTGAGGATGGGCTGCGTGAGTTCCGACCACGGGTTACTCCACCACAAAGATTTGGGACTAAACCCCCAACCATAAAAGAGCTGAATCTAGGAGGTTCACCTACAATCAAACCGGTCACAAGTGGAGGACGGGCTACCTCGTTCTGTTGTTTTTGATGTAACCAAGTTGGGCACCGGGCTGCCAAGTGCCCTGTGGCCCCCCTGTCATCGCCCCGCACACAAGGACCATCTCCTGGGGTCAGGAGTAGAGAGCAAGTCCGCTCAACTACAGAACAGGCAAAGCCACCGACGCCCACACCAGCCTTTAGTGGAACCCGTGCCACCTTGTTGGAGAACAGGAGACCGGTTGGGGGAGACGAGGTGCGGTCGGAGGACAGTGACGATAGTGCACCAGAGGATCCTATGGTAAGCGACCCAATAAGTCCCTTTGTACTCCCGGTAGTGTTACAAAACATACGCACCCTAACAGAAGCCCATCATGGGGCTCTGCTAGATTCTGGATGCACCCGGTGCCTAATGCGAAAAGCTGTGGCCCAAGAATTGGGACTCCAAATCAGGAAGCTGAGGGCTCCAATTCGTTTTGAACAAATGGATGGGTCACTCCTAGACGGGGAGCCAGCTCGTTATGTCACAGAACCCGTAGAGCTAAGGATAGGGGCACATAGAGAACAGCTTTGTTTTGTGGTAATCGAGCATATGGTAGAACCCCTGATATTGGGTCTAGCCTGGTTAGACAAGTGGCAGCCAGTCATATGGTGGGAGGACGGGTTTCGGAAGGTGCGGTTGGAAGTAGGCTCTCAGTCGCAACCGATGGTACAGGAGCGCTTAACCCAGGGAACTGGGAATAGGGGGGTTGACCACAATCCTCCACAGGAGGGATATCCAGATGTCTATAGGGATTTAGCGGCTGTTTTTGCTGAAGAAGAATGTGAAATACTGCCTCCTCACAGGGTTACGGACTGTGCCATAGAATTGATCCCTGGGGCTAAATTACCCAAACCACGCATGTATGCAATGACCAAGCCTGAGCTCGAGGAACTACGGCGATACATTGACAAAAACTTAGCCCGGGGGTTTATTCAACCGAGTCGCGCCCGTATGGCAGCGCCGGTACTATTCCGAGAAAAGAAAGATGGTGGTCTTTGCTTATGTGTCGATTTCCGGGGGCTGAACGTGGTGTGTGTAGAACACCTCTACCCCTTACCCTTAATGAAAGATCTGCTGGCTACCTTGTCCACAGGGAAAATCTTTACGAAACTCGATTTGAGGGAGGCCTATTACCGGGTGCGGATAAGACCTGGAGATGAGTGGAAAACCACATTTAATTGCCCGTTAGGCAGTTTTAAGTTTTGCATAATGCCGTTTGGGCTCCAGGGGGCACCTGCTGTATTCATGCAAGTTATTAACGAAGTTTTGCATGAGCATTTATATAGAGGAGTTCTTGTCTACTTGGACGACATTCTTATATACTCGAAAACGATGGAAGAACATATACAGTTAGTACGAACCGTTCTCACAAAATTGTTGAAAGCCAAATTGTTTGTCAAGCTGTCCAAGTGTGAGTTCCACCATACCTCTTTGGACTATCTTGGTTACCGCATCTCGGGCACAGGGGTGGAAATGGATCCCAAGAAAGTAGCGGCAGTATTAGAATGGCAGGCACCTAAAACTAGAAAGCAGTTGCAGAGTTTTTTGGGCTTTGCCAACTTTTATCGCCAATTCATACCCTCTTTTGCTCAGGTAGCCCTCCCCTTGACTGAGTTATTGAAAACAAAACACATCATAGGGAAAATAAAACCAGGACAGCCACTCTCGTGGACACCGGAGTGTCAACGCTCCTTTGAGCAGTTGAAACGGCTCTTTTCCCAAGAGCCAGTACTTAAACACCCAGACCCGACGTTGCAATTTATTGTACAAGCAGACGCCAGCGATGTAGCCGTGGCTGCTGTGCTACTGCAACGAACAAAAACCGGACAGTTAGAACCATGCGCATACACTTCACGCAAACTTACACCAACTGAGCGTGGCTGGGCTGTGTGGGAGAAGGAAGCTTTTGCGGTAAGGTGGGCGTTGCTCACTTGGCGCCACTTGCTGGAAGGGGCTGGGCAGAAATTCGAAGTGTGGACAGATCATAAAAATCTGGAGGCCCTTCAGACACCGAGAAAGTTGTCACCAAAGCAAGTTCGTTGGGCACAATATTTCCACCGGTTCAATTTCGATCTCAAATATGTTCCTGGCGGGAAGAATTTTCTAGCCGATGCGTTATCACGCATGCCACAATTCAATAGTAAGAGAAACGAAGTAGTTCAGGCTATCATCCCAAAACCACAACAAGCAGCACGAACACAAGCTACCTCCTTAGATCCTGATACCTTAAAAGTCGAGTTGCAACGGGAAGTAAGCCATGACCCTTGGGTAAAGGAACATGGAACAACACTAACAATGAGGGATGGTCTCGCCTGGGTAGGGTCCAAATTATACATTCCTAAACCATTGAGACCAGTGGTGTTGCACAGATGTCACGATGCAAAAATAGGAGGACATTTTGGATTCCTAAAAACGTTGCATCTTGTTAGACGAGAGTTTTGGTGGCCTCGCTTACGAAAGGATACAGAACAGTATATCAGAGGGTGTAAAATATGTGCAACAACAAAAGCAAACACTAGTAAACCGTTGGGCTTGTTACAAGCTGTTGCGACTCCCAACAAACTGTGGGAGGAGATAGGAATGGATTTCATTGTGGACCTCCCTGACAGTAATGGGTACACGGTCATTTGGACCGTGATTGACCTCTTTTCAAAGCAGGCCCATTTCATCCCCTGCCGAGGTCTCCCATCCGCGAGAAAACTAGCACACATGTTCGTGAAACATATATATAGGTTGCACGGAGTTCCGACTCGAATAATATCAGACAGAGGAGTACAATTCATGGCCCGGTTCTGGAGAGATTTTATTACCTTATTAGGGTTGTCACAAGGGCTCAGCTCCGCGTTTCACCCAAGTACCAATGGAGCTGCAGAAAGGACCAATGCGATGGTAGAAAAATACTTACGGTGTTACGTTTCGTATCAGCAGTCCGACTGGTCACAACTCCTACCATTTGCTGAAGTCGCGTATAACAACGCGGTACACCGTAGCACAGGAGTCACACCTTTCCAAGTGGTGCATGGGCGGGAATTCACCGCTATCCCTGAGTTAGAGGAAACTAGTCAAGCCCAAACAACTCCAAAGGAGTGGGGGGAGAGGATTTGTCAAGTATGGCTAACCATCAGAACAGCCTTAGGAAAAGCGGCGGACGAGTACAAAAAATACACCGATAGAAAGAGACGGGACATTACACCATTCAAGGTTGGAGGCCAGGTGTATGTGTCCACAAAATACATCAAGTTGAAGGTACCCAGCAAAAAATTGGGCCCTAAATATCTTGGCCCTTTTCCAGTCACAAAAGTTATAAATCCAGTAACTGTTGAGGTGAAGTTACCACCCTTGTTAGGAAAAATCCACCCTGTTTTCCATAGTAGTCTCCTCAAACCGGTAACGGAAACACGAGACCCGTTAACCTGCCCTGGACCTCTCTACGAATCAATATGAAATAGATGAGATCTTAGATTCCAAAGTTCGCAGAAATAAGCTGTACTACCTAGTACGATGGAAAGGCTATCCCTTGGAAGACGCAACCTGGGTTCCATTAGAAAACCTTAATGCAAATAGGCTACGTCGTCAATTTCATAAAAAATATCCCAACAAACCTGGCAAGCTGGGTGGGGTGGTTTGATAACGATTGCTATAACTTTATGCTTTTGTCTTCCAGGGGGACTCCTGGTAGGGGGAGCCGCCTGTCGAGCCTGCCCAGCTTGACACATCAGGGCAAAGGACTTACCTGCTAGGTGGGGCGGAGAGAACACACCTGCTATCAAGAGAAAACGCATGGGCACATTGGTGGAGGGGGTGTCACGAGCTAGGCGGTCGGTCATGCTGCGGACAGGCTAGGCTAACCATGATTAATGAGAGACAATTGCAATTTGCATAATGGGTGGGGTGGAACCTGGAAGCAGCGCTGATTGGCTGGTTGTACAGCGTGGCTATTTAAACGGAGTTGGGGTGAGGGAATCCCAACGCCGACTTTGTGTTATCCCTTTTGGTGAACTCAGCGTAATCTATGGCTTCCTGGAAGATGAAAATAAACTGCTTTTCTGTTTGCTCGAGCATCTCGTCTCAGCGTGGTTTGTTGGAGTGCCCAGGCTGCTGAGTGGTCTGAGAGCTGTGCCTGATGAATTTGCTGGTAATGTGGAAATGTTTCCGGGTTTCTTTGGACAATGCCAGCTGTTTATGAGCTTACGAGCTGAGAACTTTCCGCAGGACCGAGATAAAGTCAGGTTTATTATCAGATTGCTCTCCGGCTCAGCAGCTCGTTGGGCCACGCCCTTGTTGATTCAGAACAGCCCGTTGCTCAATGATTTTCGGGGGTTTTGTGAGCACCTGCTGCCGATGTATGAGGACCCTATTAAAGCTCAAACCTCCTCCAGACACCTGAAGGCCTTAAAGCAAGGCCTGCTGCCTCTTCAGGAATACATCAGTGAGTTCCGTTTGATAAGCCAGGACTATAAGAGCTTTGGTGGTGCAGCAGCTTAAGTGGTGCTAAGGTGACACCAGCTGCCTGCAATTACTGCAAGTTCGAATCTCACCAGGCTCAAGATTGACTCAGCCTTCCATCCTTTCAAGGTAGGTAAAATGAGGACCCAGATTGTGGGGGCAATAAGCTAAGTTTGTATAAAAAAAGAACACTGCTTGGGGGGTGGGGGCGAAAGCCCTACTAAGCAGGTATATACAAAAGTATGAAGGCTATTGCTTAACGCATTGTAAGCCGCCCTGAGTCTCCGGAGAAGGGTGGCATATGAATTAAATTTTAAAAAAAAACTCAGCATGGAACGAGGCAGCACTTATGGATCCCTTCCAGGAGGGTTTGTCGGACATGTTGCAGGACAAGTTGGCCAGAGTGGACATTCCTCTGACTCTGAATGAGCTGTGTTGCCTGTGCCTCAGGATCAATGTGAGGTTACAGCGTTGGCCCTCACGTCGTGCCCCTTGGAACCCCGTGTGGCCCCAGTTGTACCTGAGGGTCCGGCTCCAAGGGAGGAGCCCATGGAGATCGGTGCAGCCAGACCCCACCTGTCCAGAGCTGAGAAGGAAAGACGCCGGGCAGGGGGGTTGTGTTTATATTGTGGGGAGCCTAGACACTTCGCTGCCTCTTGTGCCAAGAAACGACGTGGCCCGCCGGCTCCTGGACCCGTACCACACCCCATGCTTAACCTGTCAGGAAACGGGCAGAGCCCGATCTAGGGGAGACCCTGGGTCAGGCATGTACCAACACAGACTCATGCCCTGCAGAGGTGGACTCTGGACCTCCTCGCCATTTGATTCTCAACACTAAGATCTTCCTTGCCGACAACCCCCAAGGGATCCCAGCTCATGGTTTGGTGGACTCTGGTGCGACGACCAATTTCATAGATGAGGCGTTTGCAACTCACTTTGCTGTTCCCCTGTGTCCCGTGGATTCTCCCATGGTCGTGGAGACCATCAATGGCCAGGTGCTTCTGTCCAGGCCGATTAAGGCCACCACTCAGCCCATGCATCTGACCATCAGTAGGCATGAGGAGGCTATCCAATTTTACATCACGTCCGGACTGCATTTTCCCTTAGTTTTGGGCCTGGCTTGGCTTCGGACTTACGACCCACACATTCTTTGGTCCCAGAATTTCTTGTCATTCCTGAGCCTGCAGTGTGTGGATCATACTCACCAAGTGTGCGCAGGCCAGATGCAGGGTCCACCTGCAGTCTCTTTGCTGGCCGAACTTTCAGACTTTACGGATGTCTTTAGTGAAAAAGAGGCGGACCAGTTGCCCCCACACCAGCCATGCGATTGTCCCATTGACTTAATCCTGGATGCACCACTCCCTGTGGGGAGGTTGTACTTGATGTCGGACCCTGAATTGGTGGCATTAAGGGAATTCGTGGACAAAAATCTGGCCCAGGGTTTTATCCGGCCCTCATCATCGCCCTTGTCTGCTCCGGTCCTCTTCGTCAAGGGGTCATCAATCCCATGGCCTACCGCCTGACCCTGCCTCAGTCTTTGAGAATCCACCTGGTGTTTCACCAATCCCTCCTGGTTCCCGAATGGCCTACTTGTCCGCTCCATCAAATGGACCGTCCTCCGCTCGCGCCCCGTGACAGGGATGGATCGCTGGAATATGAGGTGGCAAGTATTCGAGACTCTTGGTGGTTGAAGGGTCGGTTTCAATACCTAATCGAGTGGAAAGGGTATGGGCCAGAGGACTTCACATGGGAGGATGCGGCCTCTGTTCATGCTCCGGACCTGGTTCGCGCCTTCCACGAACAGTTTCCGTCCTGACCGCATCCTTATTGACAGACTCGGGGGAAGGGCCCTGTGGTGAGGGATAGTGTTGTGGCCTGCCAGCGGCCTGCGTGGATCATGGCTGAACCTGACGAAGAAGAGGCTGGTGTGGTGTCGCGCCAGCAGCCTGCACAGCCAGCACTCACGTCGGACAGCGAGGAGGCTGAAGAGGATGTGGTGCCAGAGGCAGAGACTCAGCCAGGGTCTTCAGAACCTCCAGAGGCTCCTTCCAGTGGAGAGAGCAAAGTGGAGGAGCCTCTCCTCAATGCTTGGGCACGCAGGGCTGCCAAAAGGCAGGAGTGGCTACTCAGGAGGAGGAGGTCTACTCGAGAGTAGGGCTTGAGGATAATTGGCCACTCCCTTAGCCTATTTAAGTCGCATGCAGCTAGTGCTTTCTTGCTGGAAACAACTAGTATTTATTATCAGAGTATTTCGGTTTATCGTATCTTGTTTTCTGGGCTGGTTGCCAACCTTTGCCAGTCTTGTTTATTCTTGCTACTTAATAAATTTGATAAGGACTGTTGGTGTGTGTCAATATCCTCAGAAATCCAGAGCTGGGGCAGAACATATTCTTCTTTTTTAATTCTCATCCTTTTTATTTCTTTATCTTGACTTATTTTTCTGTTTAAAATTTCTAGGGACAAAATAAATAATAGTGGAGATAGCAGACATCCTTGTCTAGTTCCTTTTCTTATATCTACTTTCTCTGTCATTTCACCATTTATTATTACCTTTGCCGATTGGTCTTTATATATAGTCTTAACCATATTAACGAATCTATCCCCAAAATCCATCTTTTGTAATTGCAACGTCATAAATTGCCATTCACATTATCAAGTGCTTTCTGCGTGTCTAAAAATAACAATGGCATTTTTTCTCTGGATGTGCCTCGTAATATTCCAATGTATCTAGTATAATTCTTATATTGTCTCTGATTTGTCTTTTAGGCAAAAAATCATTTTGATCTGGGGACTTCCGGCGGTGACGTCAGCGTATTTGGAGTTAGAGAACGGGGCTCCGCTCTTGAAACTCCAAGATTCCGATCTAGGAAGCCATTTTAGGCACTATTGATCTTCTAGAGATCAATAGATAAAGGGGGAATCTCCAAGGACCTCAAAGGGGGGTGGGAAGCAACCAACCCGAAGGTTCAGAAAAAACCTCCTAATTCCAGAAGGGAAAAAACCAGCCATCTTGGCTGGCCCGAAGCACTGCAACCGCACAGCAGGAAGGCGAAGATAGACTGAAAAGATCGCAACTGTATCTAAGTTGATTTGAAAGCAGATCGAGATGGGAACATGTGAAGCACAGCTACCGAGTGAAGCAGAAATCGATAGACAGCGAAGGTGAGACCCTAACGGCTGAACGGCAGCCAGGAAAGTGGCAAACGAAAGACAACAAGGGAGGAAGAAGAACTGACAAGTGGTGACTGTGCAAAAAAAGAGAGACTGCTTGGAACGAGGGATTCTAAAGGATCTACGTGGTGGCGTTTTGGACCAGAACCCAGATTTGGATTCAATAGTGAAGAAGGATCTTTATTGGATTGAAAAGTGAGCTATACAGCAGAACCAGAGACTAAACAACAGGAGGATTACAGATCGCCGAGAGTGACGGAAGCCATTGAAGTGGCGAGAGAAGGTGAGAGCGAGTGAGAACGGCGCACCAGATTGGGAGCAAAGAAGCGGTGTTTTGAGTAAACAATAGAGACCACCAACTTGGAAGTTAATTAACTGATAACTGTGGACGGTGGATATTTAAATCCTGAACATTGGACAGTTAGACCTTTGGGCTATTTGGAAATTTTGAAAGAGAGCGACTTTAAGACCAAGGCTAAGAATATATAAAACTTTGGACAAAAGAACTTTACACGTAAGACTGAAAGAGAATTGTCTACTAAGAATAAACTAATTTTATATTCATATCTGATTAAGACTTGTAAAATAGTATAACTATCTATTAATATTTTCTGTTGGTGAAATACTTGATAAATTGACAATTAATTACTTATATGAATGATTAACTAAAAATTAATTGAAATAAATAAGTTTAAGTAGATATTAACCAAAAATATTTAATATTTAATATCTAATGTTTATTTAATATTCAACTATATATTTACATAAGTGATATTTGACTGGACAGACCTTGATAGATCCTGACTTGATAGCTTGCTTACTATATTGTACTGATATATAACTTATTACTTATTAATTGACTGTTATAGTAGGATTTAATGAAGTGTTAGAATCTTACGTTTTTCCCTCTACCTCCTTCATCCTATATATTTCTTCTCCTTCATTTGAGTATATATCTATTTACATTATATCTATCTATTTAACTATTTAATTAACTATTTAATCGACCATTTGAATCTTAAAGACATTTATAGAAGTAATACATAAATACCTATAGAAGTATATATACATAACTATATATAGAAGTAACTTATAACCCGGTAAGATTATACAGTGTTTAAAGACTTGCACAACATAGAAGTTAGACACTACCACCACTACAGATAACAAGATCGAATTAAAAAACAGTAGTTTAGTGCATGAAAATTTGGGAGATCTTACAAAAAAGAATTAAGATGACAAACACCGGCACAACCACCATAACCAAAGCAAATAAGAAAATAATTTCAAATCAGACCTCCCTTATAGCGTCCCCGGCACAACAAAGAACTATAGAAACCATGCTTGGAACAGAAAAAGAAAAGACAGGCTCCATTCCCAGCATGCAAAACATCCAGTCAGTGCTGGCAATGATACAGGAAGCCATGAATAAGACTCAGGAATCGATTGCCAATAACCATGAGGAGACCAAAAGAAACCATGATGACCTGAAAACTGATGTGGGAGAGATAAACAATAACATAAAGAAGATGGATGATAAGATCGAAAGAATTCAACAGAACATCGCCAAAAATGAACAAAAAATTCGAAAGACAGAACTTAAAATGGAACAGACAGTTTAAAAAGTGGAAATGCTGGAACAACAGCAGATGGCAACAAATCGAGAGCTGGAAGACTCACCTACCTCGAAATGGAAAAGGCATCATTTTACTTAAGGTTCCAGAATATAACAGAAACTAAGGAGGAAGACCTGGGTGAGACAATGACGGAGATCTTTGCTGAAACAACACAAAGAGATAAAGATGACATACGAAGGGATATAGACGAAGTCTACAGGGTGCACACTAACTACACACACAGGAACAAACTCCCAAAAGAAGTCCATGTCTGATTCATGAAGAAAACGACAAAAGAAGAGATATACAGGAAAATGAGAGAGGATACAATCTTCTACAAAGGGAAGGAAATAATAACACTGAAACAAATTCCGAGACGGGTAAGGGACCAGAGAAAAAATTATAACTTCTTCACAACACAATTAAATAAACACAAAGTGAAGTTCCACTGGCTATTACCAGAGGGCATCTTAATTTTGTGGCAGGACAAGAAAGTTAAAATAGATAGTCTGGAAGGAGCCCAAGAATTTTTTGACCAATATTTTGTTCTTGAAGAAGAGCAAGAATCCAGACTGGAATTGGAAAACAAGAGTCAAGAGGAGCAACTAACAGAAGAAATAGAAGATGAACAGGAAGAGAAGAGAAGACTGGAAAGAGAAAGAGAAGAGAGAGAAGAAGCAAGAGGGAAAACACAAAGAATAACAAGGAACACAAGGAAATTAAAGACAACAAACAGATAGGAAGAAAAATGGAACAGGAAATAAAGATGATATTGATTAATATGAATGGATTAAACGCCCCAGCTAAAAGAACCCGGACATTTACCAAACTACAAAAATTAGAAATAGACATTATAAATTTACAGGAAGTCCACATTAAAAAACAACACCAGAAGATACTAGAAAACACAAGATTAGGGAACCTTTACACCTCACTGGCAGAACAGAAAAAAAGAGGCATTGCAGTCTACATTAGGAAACACTTAAAAACAAAACAGATATACGCGGATGAAGAGGGGAGAGTTCTAATGGTCAAAATACAAACGGAATCCAAAACAATATTATTAATCTCAATTTATGCACCAAATGAGAATCAACGCACCTTCTTCAAAAGCATACACAACAAAGTAAAAGATTTAGAATATGAGAACATTTGCATCATAGGTGATTTTAATGCAATTTCAGATACAGAAAAAGACTATTACAGTACCAGGAAAAATAATTTTTAAAAAAAGACTCTCCCAGACACTTTTAAGGAAATGGCGCAGGAATTACACCTTCCGGATCCTTGAAGGGAAATAAACAAGGAAAAAAAACAGTATACATTTTACTCCAATCCACACCTATCTTGGTCCAGAATAGATATGGCCTGGATGTCAACAGACCTCAGGAAAGACCTAGAAGAAATAGAAATTATGACTAACACATGGGTAGACCATAACCTGCTAAAATTAACTTGGAAAGGATATCAGAAGAAGAAGAGATGGTTGATGAACACCAAAATTCTAAAAAACAAAAAGTATATACAAATGATAGAAAAAGAAATGGAAATATTTTTTAAGATCAATATCAAAGAACAAACCTCCCTCCAAAATTTATGGGACACGGCGAAAGCCTATATAAGAGGCTTAACGATAGCATATCTGGAGAAGAAAAATAAAGAAAAACATCAGGAAAAAGACAATTTATTGAAGGAACTTTAAAAATATGAATTTGAACTACAGAACAAATCTCAAAATAAAAGGATCAAAGAAAAAATAAATTTGGCAAAACATAAAATAAATTTGATCTCACAAACAGAAATTGCAAGGAAAATCAAATTTGCAAAACAAAATCATTTCGAACACGCAAATAAGACAGGGCGATGGTTGGCATACAAATTGAAGAAAGAAAAAGAGAGAAGGACAATCCATGAATTACAGGACGACACAGGAGAGATATACTATAGGAACAAAGACAAAAAGGAAATAGCAAGAACTTTTTTCCAGAAATTATACGAACAGGAAGAATCTTTAGAAGAAGATATCAAACAATACCTCAATGAAGTCGACATCCAAGAATTAGAAGAGTCACATAGGGAGCTTTTGGACAGGCCGATTACGATGACAGAATTGACTGAGATGAGGAAGAAACAGAAAACAAATAAAACCCCGGGGCCAGATGGTATACCCACAGAGTTCTACAAGGCTTGCCAACATCCAATAGACGAAATTCTACTTGGAGTATTCAATGATGCACTTCTGGAAGCTAAGATTCCCAACTCTTGGACACAGGCCATCATAACATTGATACTGAAAGAAGAGATAGACCATACTTGCATCAAAAATTATAGACTGATATCGCTCTTAAATGTGGACTACAAATTATTTACATTAATAATTACAGAAAGAATTAAGAAAATAATTAATGAATATATTCATTCGGACCAGAACGGTTTTATTCCAAAGAGACAGATAAAAAATAATTTGAGACTAATAATGGACGTATTAGAATACTACGAAACAAATTCAGACAAACAACTGGCCCTAATTTTTTTAGATGCTCAGAAGGCATTCGATAACTTAAATTGGAAATTCCTCACGTTACAATTAGAAACTATGAAATTCGGCAACAAATTCACTAATATGATAAAGAAAATCTACTCCTATCAAACAGCGAAAATAGCAATAAATGGTGACTTGACAGAACAATTCCAAATATCAAAAGGAGTGAGACAAGGGTGCCCTCTGTCCCCCCTGTTATTCGTATTAGCATTGGAAATTCTCTTAAGGGAAATTCAAAGAGATAAGGAAATACGAGGTTTGACAATTAAAAGAGAGGAATACAAGCTCCAAGCCTTCGCTGATGACATTGTATTTATCACAGAAGAACCAATAATAATGGGTACTAAATTATTATATAAAATAGAGAAATATGGGAGAGTAGAGGGACTTAAAATCAATAAACAAAAGACAAATATACTAACGAAGAATCTCTCCAACCAGCAAGAAAAGGAATTAGGCATACAAACAACAAAAAAGATAAAATATCTTGGAATATGGCTCACCAGCAAAAGTTCATCCATTAGAGAAGACAATTATGATAAACTCACAAGACAAATCAAAAAAGACCTAGAAATTTGGAAAAAACTACAATTATCCCTGTTGGGAAAGATTGCCTCAATTAAAAAGAAATTTCCTACCCAGAATGCTATACCTATTCCAAGTGATCCCAATAAAACTGGGGAAGAACTTCTTTAAAGATTTTAACAAATTAATAGCGGACTACATCTGGCAAGGCAAGAAAGCAAAAATTAAAATAAAATATCTGCAAGACACAAGAGAAAGAGGAGGACTCGCACTACCGGACTGGGAGATATATTACAAAGCATCAACATTAATTTGGACCAAGGAATGGATGGAACTTAAAAACAAAAGATTACTAAATTTGGAAGGATTTGATCTACAATGAGGATGGCATGCGTTTCTGTGGGAGGGCACTGATAAACAACACAGATACTTCCAGAGGCATACGGTTAGACAAGCACTATACCACATGTGGTGGGACATCAAAAAAGCACATTACTATAAAATTCCGGAATGGTTATCAACCATGGAGGCTCAGATTTATTTTATTTTTTTAAAAAATTGATTTATATGCCGCCCTTCTCCGAAGACTCAGGGCGGCTTACAATGTGTTAAGCAATAGCCTTCATACTTTTGTATATTTATACAAAGTCAGCTTATTGCCCCCACAAACTGGGTCCTCAATTTACCTACCTTAGAAAGGATGGAAGGCTGAGTCAACCTTGAGCCTGGGGAGATTCAAACTAGCAGTAATTGCAGACAGCTGGGTTTTAATTACAATGCTTAGCCTGCTGAGCTATCCAGATTTACCCAAACACCATGGACAGCACTAAAATGAAAACCTATAAGGACTTATTAAACAACCAAGGGGAACTAAGAACAAGACAAGAATTGCAGGAGATGGGTACAGACATCGACTGGTGGCCATACTTACAAATAAAATCAAGATATCAAAAAGATTTGACCCAATTTGAATTCCAAAAAGGCCAAAACAAATTAGATAAAATATTACAAGGACCACAGGACAAATTGATTAAAAAAGTTTACAATTATTTACGAGCATATAAACTAGAGGAAGAGCTGGTTAAAGATAACATGATTTATTTATTTATTTATTAAATTTATATACCGACTCAGTTTATATATAAACTGAGCAAAGAACTTCGGCCACAATATCGAACTAGACAAATGGGAAAAACTATGGACAATAAATTATAAATCAACAATGTCTGTACCCTATAAGGAAAATCTGCTTAAAATGTTTTACAGGTGGCACCTTCCCCCAGCCAGGTTGGCAAAAATGTTCCCCACACATCTCCAATATTCTGGAAATGTAATCTACACAAAGGAGCCTACTATCATACATGGTGGACCTGCCCAAAGGCAAAACAATATTGGCAAATGATCAGAACGCAAATAGAACAAATTACACAACAAAGAATAGAAATGAAGCCAGAAACCTTTCTACTAGGCATAATAACTGGACAATATGAAAAGGAAATAAAATACTTAATAATTCATATAACAGCAGCATGTATAATTTTTGCACAAAATTGGAAGAGTAAAGACATACCAACCGAAGATAGAGTAATTAGTAAAATCATGGAATGTGCAGAAATGGATAGACTCATAAAGGAACTACAAGATAAAGAGGAACATGATTATTATTTAATATGGGATAAGTGGTACACTTGGTTAGGAGAGAGAAAAAAGGAAAAATAGGACTAGGAGACAACCAGTGGAACCTAAGATAGACATAGGAACATATATCACTTAACATAGGTCAACAATGAATCCAAAAAATTAGACACAATGAGAAAGACCCAAATAGGGAGGAGTCAAAATATAAATGAGAAATAGACAACAGACTACAGTTGTGATAACTTTGACAAGATGTATACCTGATTTTTTGTTTACATGTTTTGTATGTCTTGTTGTTAATTGTTTTTGTTTTGTTTGTATTTTTAAATAAGTAAAAATTAAAAAAAAACATTTTGATCTGAATGTATAAATTAATTTAACAACCTCTTCAATCTTTCCGCCATAATTGATGCAAATATTTTATAATCTGCATTTAATAGTGAAATTGGTCTATAATTCTTTATTTGTTGTAAATCTGTTTCTTCTTTTGGTATAAGAGTTATATATGCCTCCATCCATGAATTCGGAACCTTGGCTTCTATTAGTAAATCATTAAATACTTGTAACAGTGTATTGCTTAGTACATCTTGCAACTTTTTATATAATTTTGCTGGTAGTCCATCTGGTCCTGGGGTTTTTCCATTTTTCTGCTTTTTAATTCCCTCCATCAGTTCCATCATTGATATTCTTTCTTCTAATGCTTTTTTAAATCTAATTTTGATATAATTTCTTATAATATTCCTCAACTATTTTTTCTTTTTTTTTCAATATTTTATTAAGTTTATGAAAATACATAGAATAACATTTCTATTAACATTGGATGTGCAGTGTTTATACATATATACAAGATATATACCTGGTGTCTCTTAAGCTACTTATTCCTTTTATTAGACACACCTTTTACTCCTTCTTTTATTTTATCATTCATCCATTTATACCACCTTTCCCAAACGGTATAGTAATCTGAGTTTTCATCCTCATTTATTTCATGGGTTAATTTACTCATCTCTGCGCACTCCAATATTCTCCTAATTATAGGTTCTTCTAGTGGCAGAGTTTTCTCTTTCCAGTGTTGTGCGTATGCCAGTCTAGCAGCTGTAGTGATATGTATTATTAAATGGTTCTTTTTCTTTCCATAGGTCCTCTTTACTATTCCCAGGAGAAATATTTCAGGTGCCAATTCAATATCTTTTCTGATTATTTCTTGTAACCATCTCCGAATCTTACTCCAATAGCTTTTTGCTTCGGGGTATGTCCACCACATGTGAAAGAAGGTACCCTGGCCGTGACCACATTTCCAACAATTTGGGTGTATATTTGGATACATCTTTGCTAGCCTAGCAGGGGCTAGATGCCATCTGTGTAGCATTTTATACTGGTTGTCTGTATAAATCACTGCTCTGGTCAATTTATAATTCTTATTCCATGCCTCTTCCCACTCATTTAAATTTATGCTATGTCCAATATTCTTCTCCCATGTGCTCATTTGGTTTTTAATTGTACCTTCTGCTCTGTCATCATTCAATAAGTAGTTATATATTTTGGCCAGTATCTTTTTTTCTGTTCCCATCAGGACCTTATCAAACCCGTTGGATCCTAGTTCTAAGCCACATTCCTCCTTGTCTTTCTGATATCTAGACTTTATTTGTAGGTAAATTCACCAGTCTATATTAATACCTTGATCTTTCAAGGCGTCATTAGATTTAAGTTTTCCTCCTCCATCTAGAATGTCTTTGTATCTACACATTTTCTCCATTCCCCACCTGTTGGGATAGATCAGGGCCTCCATCGTGGAGAGCCATTTTGGGACTTTTGTGTAGTATCACTGCCTGATTCCAGTCCATGTTTGTATTAATGTATCCCTAATTTTATGCCTATGGAAATACGTTTTCTTTTTCTTCTCTGTGTCCCATAGGTATGCGTGCCACCCTCTCTGTAGATCGTGTCCTTCCAAAGTTAGGATCCTTTTATTTTCTAGAGTGGCTCACTCCCTTATCCATACTAACTTGGCTGCCCTGTAGTATATTTCCCAATCGGGGAGTCCAAATCCTCCTATATTCCTTTTTCCCTGTAAGATTTTAAAGGAGATCCTTGGCTCCCCACCCCCACCCCCCCACAAATTTCCTGATACTTTTGTTTAGTTCTGGAAAAAAAATCTAAATTTACAGGTATGGTTTGATACAAGTATAATAATTTAGGGAGGATGCTCATCTTAATCGAAGCTATCTTGCCTAGGATTGACAATTGTATTTTCTTCCATCTATCCAAATCTTGTTTTATTTTCTTAATTAAGGGCATATAGTTGTCTTCCTTTAGGGATGAACACCTTGAGGTTATACAGATTCCTAGGTACTTTATTTTTTTAATGACCTGTAATCCCAACTTTTCTTCTATCTCTTTCTTCTGAACCTCAGTTACATTCTTAGTTAATATTTTGGTTTTGGTTTTATTCAATTTAAATCCTGCTACTTCTCCGTATTTGCCCAATTCCTCTAAAAAATTTTGTCCATATTCTAATGGGTCTTCCAAGATCAAGGCCACATCATCCGCAAATGCTTGCATTTTATATATCTCTTTCCTAATCTTAAGGCCTTTAATTTCCTCATTATTTCTAATATTTTGTAGCAGAACTTCTAGAGCCAAAATAAATAATAATGGTGATAGGGGGCATCCTTGTCTTACCCCCTTCCTGATCTGAAATGTTTTGGTCCTATCTCCATTTAATAGAATACTCGCCCTTTGGTTGTCGTAAATAGTTTTTATCATCTTTTCAAAATTTGTTCCAAATCCCATTATCTTAATTTGTTTAATCATGAAATTCCAATTTAAATTGTCAAATGCCTTCTGGGCATCTAAAAAGACTAAGTCCATCTGCTTAATAATATTGCTCTTCATAATATTCTAAGGTATCCAACACAATTCTCAGATTATCCCTAATTCACCTCCCTGGGAGGAATCCATTTTATTTATTTATTTATTTATTTATTAAATTTATATACCGCCCTACTCCCAAACGGGACTCAGGGCGGTGGACAGCCAAAATAAGATACAATAAATACAAAAGTTAAAAATCATTTAAAACAAATTAAATAATTTGGCTCAAACAATTTAAAAATCCAATTGTAAAAAATTTAAAACCCAATATAAAAGGAGGTTAAGCCAGACCAGCTTGTTCAAATAAAAACGTTTTTAAGGCGCAGCGAAAACTACACAGGTCCTGTAACCTCCTTATCTCAGGGGGGAGCTCGTTCCAGATGGTAGGTGCCCCTGCAGAGAAGGCTCTCCCCCTGGGGGCCGCCAGTCAACACTGTTTGACCGATGGCACCCTAAGGAGCCCCTCTCTATGGGAGCGGACTGGTCGGTGAGAGGCTGTTTGTGGCAGAAGGCGGTCCCGAAGATACCCTGGTCCTAAGCCATGGATCGCTTTGAAGATGGTAACCAAAACCTTGAAGCGCACCCGGAAGACCACTGGGAGCCAGTGCAGCTCGCGCAGGAGGGGGCTCACATGGGAGCGCCACGTCAATCCCATCACCACCTGCGTAGCCGCATTCTGGACCAGTTGGAGCCTCCGGGTGCTCCTCAAGGGGAGCCCCATGTAGAGAGCATTACAGTAGTCCAGGCGTGAGGTGATGAGGGCATGAGTGACCGTGCGTAACGAATCCCGATCCAGAAAGGGACGCAACTGGCGAATCAGGCGAACCTGATAAAAACTCCTCCCAGCCACGGCCGTCATATGCCCTTCTAAAGACAGGACGACACCCAAGTTGCGAGCCCCATCTGTGGGGGCTAATGACTCGCCCCCAATAGTCAGAGGTGGCACCAGCTGACTATATCGGGATGTCGGAAACCACAGCCACTCGGTCTTGGAAGGGTTGAGCTTGAGTCTGTTCCTCCCCATCCAGATCCGTACGGCCTCCAGGCACCGGGACATCACTTCGAGGGCATCATTGGGGTGGTCTGGGGTGGAGATGTACAGCTGAGTGTCATCAGCGTACTGATGGTACTTCACCCCAAAACCACGGATGATCTCACCCAGCGGCTTCACATAAAGGTTGAACAGAAGGGGCGAGAGGACCGATCCTTGCGACACCCCACATACAAGGGGCCTCGGGGTCGACCTCTGCCCCCCTGACAACACAGACAACACAGACTGCGACCGGTCAGAGAGAAAGGAGGAGAACCACCGTAACACAGTGCCCCCCACTCCCAGCCCCTCCAACCGGCACAGCATGATACCATGGTCGATGGTATCAAAAGCCACTGAGAGGTCTAATAGGACCAGGACAGAAGAACAACCCCTGTCCCAAGCCCTCCAGAGATCATCTACCAACACGACTAAGGCCGTCTCCGTGCTGTACCCGGACCTGAAGCCCGGCTGGAACGGATCTAGATAGGTCGATTCATCCCGGTACCGAGGCAGCTGTCGCACAACCACACTCTCAACAACCTTCGCAATAAAGCGAAGGTTGGAGATGGGACGATAATTTACCAACATTGCCGGGTCCAGGGAAGGTTTCTTGAGGAGGGGCCTCACCACCGCTTCCTTCAGAGCGGCGGGGAAAACACCCTCACTCAAGGAAGCATTTATAATCCCCTGGAGCCAGCCTCGCGTCACCTCCCAGGAGGCCAGCACGAACCAGGAGGGACACGGGTCCAGTAAACATGTGGCTGCGCTCAGACTGCTCAGTATCCTGTCCACGTTTTCCAGAGTCACAGAGTCAAACTCTTCCCATACAATATTCTCAAGGCCTGCCCCAGTCACCTCCCCTGGATCTACCCACTCGGAGTTAAAGTCCAGCTGTTCCCGAATCTGAGCGGTTTTGTCATACAGATATTGTACAAAATCCTCAGCTCTACCCTCCAAGGGGTCCTCCCGCGCCCCCTGTTGGAGCAAGGAGCGGGTCACCCTAAACAGGGTGGCTGGGCGATTATCTGATGACGCAATAAGAGCGGAGAAGTAACTTCTTTTCTCCGCTTTTATCGCCACTAGGTAATTCTTAATATGAGCTCTTACCAGTGTCTGGTTGGATTCAGAATGACTAGCCCTCCAACTGCTCTCTAGGCGTCTTTTCCGGCGCTTCATCTCCCTCAGCTCCTCAGTATACCAAGGAGCCAGGTGAGATCGGTGCTGGGTCAGAGGCCGCAAAGGCACGACCAGGTTCAAAGCCCCGGCGGCCGCCTCATCCCAGGCGGCCACCAAGTCTTTGGCCGAGCCGTGTGCCAGAGACTCAGGAAATGGCCCAAGCTCCGTCTGGAACCTATCAGGATCCATCAGGCACCTGGGGCGGAATCACCTCACCGGTTCCGCCTCTCTGCAGCGAGGTGTGGTGGTTCGAAAGTCTAAGCGAAGGAGAGAGTGATCTGACCATGACAAGGGTTTAATCACTATATCCCCTATCTCAAGATCACTCAGCCACTGTCCAGAGACAAAAACCAGGTCCAGTGTGTTTCCCCCCACGTGAGTAGGGCCATGAATTAACTGGGTCAGGTTCATGGCCGTCATGGAAGCCATGAACTCCCGAGCTGTCTCAGACGTCTCACCGACTGATGGCAGGTTAAAATCCCCCATGACCATAAGCCTGGGGGTATCAACCGCCACCGCGGCAATAACGTCGAGCAGCTCGGGCAGGGCTGCTGCCACGTGGCAGGGAGCCAGGTACATGACTAGCAGACCCAACTGCACCTTATGACCCCACTTCACAAGGAGGGACTCACAGCCAGCCGTCTGAGGAACAGTGGTCTTCCTCGGGGCAAGACCCTCATTTATAACAACCGCCACTCCCCCGCCCCTCCCTTGTGACCTTGGCTGATGAAATGCACGAAAACCGGGTGGACACATATCAACAAGGGGGACCCCCCCCTCTTGGCCCAACCAAGTCTCCGTAATACCCGCCAGGTCCGCGCCCCCCTCCTGAATAAGATCACAGATGAGGGGGGCTTTGTTTACCACGGACCTGGCGTTGCACAGCATCAGCCGAAGGCCCTGGGCCCGAGGATCTGTGCAACCAAGGGAACTGGAAGAGCATTGGGGCCGGAGTGCGCCACCATTTGCAAACAGCGGGGGCGCACTCCCATAACCTGATGTGGCCCCCTGCTCCTGCCATATCTGCCCCTCCCACCTACAGTACCGATATTATAACCATCAACCACACAAGCTCTAACCCCCTCCTCGACCCTGGTACTTGTGTCTCTAGTGCCGCACTCTTCAGCTGGCACCGGCCTCCTCCCTAATAGGTTCTCCCCCGAACCTACAGAACCCACCCCCCTCCCAGAACCCTTTAAAACCTTGTTTAAAATTTACCCAAAAAAACCCATAGCCCCTTCCTCACGCGATGCCATCTTTCAGGATTCCAAAATCCATCATCGAGATAGGCCCTCGATAAAGTAGAGGGCCAAACCTGCGAGAGGGGGGAATCTCGCAGGGCAAGGAGTTCCGACACTGAATACATCAAATCGTTAGGGGTGAGAGAAGTCCATGGTCAGGGGGACCATCATGTTGTTATAATGCAGAGGTAGAAAGTTCCAGTCCAAGGCCTAGGCAACAGGCCTCCATTCCTCTCTCACAGCGGGGGAGGGGGAGATAAAAGCCATCCGGCCCCCGGAAATTTCTTGGCCAACCGTCCTCTCACAAAGGCCGGCCAATAAAACTTTGATGGAAAACCCGGGAGTAAAGGCAGCCAGACACCAACTCCCACCGGGCTTGAGTCCATAGGTCCAGTTCCCCATATGGGTTAGGAAAAGTCAGAAAGTCCAATCTTCCAGTTCATGGGAGGATATAGCTCAAAGTTCAATTCAGGAAAGATCTTACAAAGGCAGGAGATTTTGAGATGGCTTGTTGGAAATAGAGGAGAGTAGGAACTGCTCGGCAGGCCTGAATAGGCAAGGTAACCATGATCATAATCACACCCACAATTTTGATCCTTATGTATCAAAGTGTTTAATATTTTTTTGGTTCTTTCCGCCATTATACTCATGAATAATTTGTAGTCGGTGTTTAGAAGAGCAATTGGTCTGTAATTTTGAATTTGTTTTAGATCGGCACCTTCTTTCAGCAGTAATAGTGTGCTTCCCCCCATGAATCCGGAATTTTGGAACCCGTCAATGCCTCATTATAAATTTCCACTAATTTCGGTAGTAATATTTCTTCTAGATTTTTATATATTTCTCCTGGGAATCCATCCGGGCCTGGCAATTTGTTGTTTTTAAGTTTAGAGAGTGCTGTTTTTAATTCTTCAACTGTTACCTTTCCATTGAGCATTTCCCTTTCTTCCTCTGTTATCCGTGGAAGCTCTTCGCTTGCCAGATATATCTTCTTCTGGGATCTCCTCCTCTTTGTATAGGGCTTCATAATATTTCCTAGCAATTTCTAATTTGTCCTCTTCTTTGTTTAACAAATTACCCTTGGAGTCTTCTAATATGTGAATTGTCCCTTTTTCATTTTGCTTTTTTAATTTATAAGACAGCCATCTGCCCGGCTTATTGGCATTCTCAAAATAGTATTGTTTTGTTCTTTTTATTTTATGTGCCAGATCTTCTTGATCTATGATATTCAATTTATGCCTCCACATCAGCCAACTTTATTTTACTACTTTATGTCCCGGGTTTTCTTGGAGTTTCCTTTCTGCTTCTCCTAAGTGGTTTAGATGATCTTCCAGGGCCTTTCTTTTTTCTTTATTTTTATGTGCACTATATGATATCACAACCCCTCTTAGATAAACTTTCATTGCATCCCATACTATTACACAAGGAGTTTCTTGATTTCATTTTCTCTGAAGAAGGACTTTAATTCTTATTTAAGTTTTTCTACACATTCTTTATCGCTCAACAATTTCACATTGAACCTCCATCTCTGTTATTTCTTCCTCTGTGCACTCTTCCACTTTACTTCTAAGGGGTTATGACCTGCCCATGTATTCGGGCTGATTTCTGCCATTCTTATTTCTAATCCAAGATTTCTGCTGACCCATGCCATGTCGATTCTCGACCAGGACTTTTGAGGATTAGAGTAAAACGTATACCGACTATCATTTGGGTGTAAGGTCCGCTATATATCAATTAAATTTAATTCGTCCGCTAAATCAAAAAAGGCTCTCGGTAATTTTGCCCTTTTATTTTTATTAATTTTATTGCTTTTGTAATCCTTATCCATACTCTGGTTTCTCTTCAGATCATATAAATCTTTCGCCTTTTACTCAACTAATTTTTTCTTTTCCTCATTATCATATCTTTCCTTGTTGATCTAATAATTGGGTTATCAATTTCCTTTCTTTTTCCTTCTTCATCTTATATGCTAGCCATCTTCCTGATTTATTTGCATTTTCAAACAATTTTTGCTTTTGATGATTTTATTTTCCCTGCCAGGTCTTCATTTTCTATTAAGTTCAATTTATGTTTTTTCCAATTCCTTTAAGTTTTTGATTTTTTTGTCTTGTGGATTTTTTTGCAATTCTTTCTCTAATTTCTTATATTCCTCCTCCAATTTCTTTTGAGTTTGTCTGTTCTGTTTGTTTCTTTTTCCTGCATAGGTCATTGCCAAACCCCTTATATATGTTTTACTAGTGTCCCATACATTTTGCAATGATGTATCATCTTTTCTATTTTCTTTAAAGAAAAAAGTCAATTCTTTTTCCGTATATTGTATAAAGTCTTTCTCATTTAATAAACTTTGATTTAATGTCCATCTCATTCTTTTTCTTTGTCCTTTCCATATCATCATTATTGGATTGTGATCTGCCCATATATTTGCTTCTATATCAATCTTATCTATCTTAGATATTAAATCTGTTGACATCCACATCATATCTATTCTTGACCATGACATATGCCTACTTGAATAAAATATGTATTGTTTTTCCTTTAGACTTCTTTTTCTCCAAGCATCCTCTAAGTTTAGTTCATCTACCATTGTGTGAAATGTTTTCGGAAGTGTCTTTCTTGGTTTTTTATTCACTTTTGTGGATTTATAGTCTAGCTCGTTATCAACAATCGCATTAAAGTCTCCTATTATGCAAATATCTTCATATTCATATTCTAGTATTTTCCTGTGTAATTTTGCATAAAATTCTTCTTGATTTTCATTTGGAGCATATATACCCACAAGTAATATTTTTCTATAATTCATTACAATTTCTACCATCAAAACTCTTCCCTCCTCATCCTCAAATATTTATTTGGATTGAATTGTCTGTTTGATGTAAAATACTACTCCTCTTTTACTTTGACAAGCCAGTGTTGTATACAATGTCCCCAATTTTATTCGCTCCAAAAGTTTTTTATGTTGCTTTCTAATACGAACTTCTTGTAAGCATATAATTTCTAATTTTAGCTTCTCTAATTTATTAAATGTTTTCCCTCTTTTTATTGCCGAGTTCAGTCCATTTATATTCAAAGATATTATTTTAATTTCTTCTTCCATTTCTTATTTATTTACTTGTTTTGTCGATCCAGTCATTTTTATCTCCCTTTGTTCTTTAACTTCTTTTGCTCTTGCTCCTTCTCTTAACGCTCTCTCTTCTTGTTCTCTCGTTGTCTCTTTTGGCTGTTCTTTCTTCTCCTCCTGTCGTCCATCCCCATTTTCATCTCTCAATCTTTCTTCCTCTTGAACTTCTATGTGTTGATTATAAAATAACTCTGCTTTCTCTATTGAGTCTAATTTGTATCTTTGTTCTTGCCAGTTCACCAATATTCCTTCTGGAATCAACCATCTAAAACTTATTCCTCTCTTTATCAAACATTTCGTGAGAAATTGATATTCTTTTCTCAGGTCTCTCACTGTTTTTGGAATTTGTTTCAGTGCCACTACTTCTCTCCCTTTGTGCTTTATTGTCGTGTTTCTCATCAATTGCAATATCTCTGTTCTCAGTGTTTTCTTAGTAAATCTGACGTGAATTTCTCTAGGCAGATTATTTCTCATCTCATATCTTGTATGCACTCTATATATCTCCATGATCCCATTTAATATCCTTTTCTTACTTTCTTCCATTGCTTCTGCTAGTATCTCTGCAATTTTCTCTGCTAAATTTTCTCCCTTTTCTTCTTCAATATTTTGGAATCTTAGATAATAATCAGCTTTATCCATTTCCAGAATTATAATTGTTTTTTCCTGATTTTTATCACTAATTGTAAATCTATAATCCATTTCTTCCACTTTTTTCTCCGTTGCTTCTGCTTTTTCTTCCACTTGTTGCAATCGTTGTTCATTTTTCCCTATCATCTCTTTAACTTCTTTCATTTCTCCTATTTTTTCCATTCTCCAATCTACTTTGTCTAAACTTGTCTTCAGGTCTTCATATATAATCTGTAACGTATTTTTTAATTCTGTGTTGATTTTCTCTTGCTGTGGTGTGGGTTCTGTTGTCTTTTGCCCTGTGGTACCAGGTACTGTTGATATTGATGGTGATGATAGATGTTGTGTTTTTTTCTTCATGTTGTTTTTTCAAGCCTTACTGCCCAATTTATAATCCAAGTAGTCGACTTCTTCAAATTCAAACTGCCCAATCAAATGCTTCAGGTTCTTGATACCTTAATCCACATAGGTTTAATCCATAATCCATATAAGAAGGAAAAAAAGGTAGAAAGACTTTTTCAGAAGAAAAACAAAAAAACCCCAAAACAACCAAGATGCCCAAAAAAGCAAAAATAGAAAAAAAGGGGGAAAACCCAGATCAGAACAAAAATAAAAATTCACTGATAAAAAATTCAAAGCCCAAGTATTTGCTCAAAATATCCAACCAGCAAGAAAAAGATGAAAAAAGTACTATAATCTCCCAAAAAGAGTTAAAAAATAGAAAAAAACAAAAACCATGCCAATCATAAAAAATTTAAATCCAGGAAAAAGGAACTTCTACAAAAAAAAGAGAAAAAGGAACAAAAAGAAAAAACAGAAAAGAAAAAATAATATTCCAAAATATCACTATTCCAAAATCTTCCAAAATTTATAGATCCATCAAGCGAAAGGAAAAAACAAACAGCTTTCATTCTTTTTTTTCCTTCTATATCTTTCCCCTTCTGTTACAAAATCACAAGACTACTTCTTATCAGAATCTTCTTGCCAGTTTCCAAAACATTGTCCAAGGTCATTCCACTCTCATCTTCTCCTTTATTCAATATATCACTTTAATTTTCTCTGTCACCACTAGATGGTACTGCAATTCACTTAAAATAATCTTTAAAATATCAATTTACTTTTCTTCTTTCAGCTTTTAACTCCCAGCTACAAAACTCAAATTTTCAAAATACAGTTCATTAACCAGAGAGGCCTCTTTTCCCAATCTGTTAAGTTACTTTTTCAGCTTTTATTAATTAGTCTTTATTAATGGCTTCCACTTCTTCGCCACTATTCCGGAAGTGGGGAGGTAGTCTTATTCCGCTTCCTCCCCTCTCCTCTCCTCTTTGCCAGTTCTCTTTAATTTAAATAGCTTTTAAAAGTTCAGGAGAAAATATATAAAAGGAATCTTGTTTCCAAGACCTCACTCTCTCACCCAGATGATCACCTCGCTCTTCTTTTTCTTGCTTGTGGCCGCCCCGGCTTGTGACAGCTCCAATGGCTACCTTCCCTCACTGCTGGGTTGGAGGCTGATCGCTGGCACTTCAGGGAACTTGCAATTTCCTTGTCTGTGCCAGCCTGTGCCTCCATTCTTCGCTGTCCCTACAGGACAGCTATGATCCCTGGGGATCCCCAAAAGCAGCTGGGATATCGGTATTCTCCTGGAGCCCTGGAATCCACACGGTACCACCACGATGCTGGCCACACCCTCCTGGCTTGCTTCTTGAAGGTTGTCTTTTCCATCTGAGCATTGCTGCTTGGCCTGGAGTGTTGATAGATGTAATGTGAAGTGTGTTGCAGAGGATCTTGGAGTTCAGCTTCTGGCCCAAGCATGTTGCTGCATTTACTGCATTCGTTGTCAGAATATATAACTCTTTCTAGGGCTTTAACTTCAGCTGTGACAACTGCTACTTCTTTCCCTACCGCAAGCCGCTCTAGGTTTGCTTCTAACAGGGCTTTCTACATTTCCAGGGATGCCTCTTGCTGCATTCTTTGATTCTTTCTGTACTCTTTCAGCC
Source organism: Coluber constrictor foxii (assembly GCA_038048745.1). Lineage (NCBI taxonomy): Eukaryota > Metazoa > Chordata > Lepidosauria > Squamata > Colubridae > Coluber > Coluber constrictor. Next base: position 15,431,988 of record CM075961.1, read on the forward strand.
TCTAACCGTGTTCTGTCTTTTTTCATTTCCATATCTTGTTCAGCAAAGGCTGCTTGTGCTTTTGCTGCTTCGGCCTTTGCACTGGCAGTGGCAAGTGTATTACTTGCTGATGATTACTAGAGATTTGTGATCTTGTCTTGTATGAAGATGCTCAGCTCTGTGACATGGTGTCTTCTGGAGGTGCTCAACTGTGTAGAGACTGCTGTATGGCTGTATGCAAGTAACTGCATTGGCAGGGTAACAGGCCTCTGTATAGTCATTATCATAGATCCCACTTGCTGGGTAGCTGCTGTTTCACTGTTCTGTTCTCACTACACATTACCCTATGTGCAGTTTGACATGCAGCTAAACCCACTTATCCTCCAATAAACCATCCTGTTCCTTTAATAAAGAACCCAGATCTACAGACACAGTCTAGTTTATTGGAGGTTAGGTGGGTTTAGCTGCATGTCAAGCTGCACACAGGGTAACATGTAGCGAGGACAGAACGCTGGGCATGTTAAATTGTTCGGAGGAATACAGCAAACCCTCATGTGGTTTGAATGGCTTCCATACAAGGTTTGTGTGCCCCCACCCCCATTGTAGGAAACTGCACTGCCATCTTTGGACAAGATCAGTGGTGAAATCCAAATTTTTTTACCAGCAGTTCTGTGGGCGTGGCTTGGTGGGTGTGGCGTGGCATGGTGGGCGTGGCAGGGGAAGAATACTGCAAAATCTCCATTCCCTACCCACTCCAAGGAAAGGATACTGCAAAATCCCCTTTCCCTCCCACCTCTGGGGCCAACCAGAGGTGGCATTTGCCAGTTCTCTGAACTACTCAAAATTTCTGCTACCGGTTCTCCAGAACCTGTCAGAACCTGCTGGATTTCACCCCTGAACAAGATCCTTGTTTTTGCAAAGATTAGCCAAGGGTGCAAAGTAGTCTGAACAGCAGCATAAAGGAAAGACGAAGGTTGGTACACTTTGCAACATCTTCTTGTAGGAAATATAGGGTTTTCCGATAATCTTGCAACGTATGGAATGACAATGTTGCTTCATTTATTGTTCTCTTTGTTGTCTGTTACAGAGGGTCTTTTTTGAGATTTGATGAAGGCCCACTTGGGATAGCCACATGTTCTGAGGGCTTTCTTGATGTGTTTTAATTATTTTTCTTTCCTATTTTTGCTGGTAGGCAGACCTTCAGCTCAGTGGTGTAGGGTTCTGATGATTCCCATTTTTTTTAAAAAAAAAGCTCTTGATAAAGCACCTTGGGACTGTCAGAGCGGCAATCAGCCCCGTTACCTTGCGTGGGGTAATTGCCCTCATTTTGAGTTGGATCGTGGCTTTTATCCTGCTGCATACTTTGATCAATAAAACCGAAGAAACATTTTCTAATTAAACTCATATTTATTGTAAGAAAATAAAAACATCTCACTATCTAAAATAGATTACATGTTGGCAAAGAATCCCCAGCCTGACCTTAGCTGGCTGGAGAACAAAGGAAAGTTTCTAGAAAAAGTACAAAAGAATGCAATGACATGCATAGTAGGTGCTGTAAGTGCTGATAAGGAATATGACTACGGTAAGCCTGATAGTCCAGAAATAATAGCTCTGCTGGTAAATATAAAAATGCAGTGACACCCCTTCTTTTGCCAGTTGAGTAAACATCAGGTATATCATCAGATAAGGCACATCTTCTTACGCAGATACTCATGTTGAGCTGCTAGAAGCGGTTTGTTGAGCATGTCTGCAATCTGATCATGTGTAGATACATATTGCAATTTTACAAAACCTTGTTTCACTAATTGTTTGATATTTCTATAACGGATGTCAATGTGCCTGGACCTAGAACCTGTGAAATGTGATTCAGAAATATAAACCACCGATTCATTGTCTTCCATCACTGTGATTGGTCAGATCGGACGTGTCCAGATATCTGTGACCAAAGCATCAAACCACGTTAGAGAATTACATGCATCTGAAACATAAGCATATTCAGCTTCAGTAGAAGAACAAGAAACAAAATTCTGTTTACGCACTTGCCAGTAAACAGGACATCCATTTAAGAACATCATATAACCAGAAGTACTTTTACATGATTTCTTATCACTTGTCCAATCAGAATCTGCATAACAACTTAATTCTGCATAATCAGTGTGTGTTGGTTCTAACAATAACTTCATGTGTTTAGTGTGCTTTAGGTATTTCAATAATTTCTTAATACATGACCAATGAAACTGTTTTGCCTTACTTACATGTCGAGATAAGAGATTAACACTGAGTGCAATGTCTGGTCTTGTCCAACTACTAATGTATAACAGTGATCCAATAACTGAACGATAAAGTGTTTGATCCTCGAACTCAGGACTTGGTTCATGTGTCAAGTTGTGAAAATCTGTTTGCATGGGTGTCTTTGTTGTGTTAGCATCCTTCATGTTGCAATGATGCAAAACTTGTTCAATTTTATCTTCTTGTGAAAAACTAAACCCCTTCTGTGTTTTTTCAATCTGAACACCTAAATAAGTGCTAATATGACCTAAAGATTTCAATGTGAAGTATTTCTGCAAAGCTTTGGCAAAAATCTCACTCATCTGCTTATTTGGACCAATGTAAACAATGTCATCAACATAAACAAGAACTATCTCATATGCATTGTTAGATCTTTTTGTGAACACGCACTCATCAGTTTCGGACTTAATAAAGCCCATTGAATTTAGTTTGTCAGTAAGACATAAGTACCACATTAAACCAGACTGTTTCAGACCATAAAGACTTTTGTTTAGATACCAGGTATCCCCTTCTTGCTGTCGGAATCCTGGAGGACCTCTCATGTAGATTTCTTCATCTACGTCAGCATGTAGATAAGCGGTGTCAACATCAAACTGGAAAACTTCTAAACCAAGGATAGTTGCAGTGGCTAAAGCAATTTTTAAACTTTCAGTTCTGTCGGTGAGTAAGTATTTGTGTAGTCCTCAGGATAACGTTGAGCGAAACCCTGAGCTACAAGTCTGGCCTTGTACAATGACTCACCATTTGGCTTCTTTTTGATTCTGTAGATCCATCGAGTGCCAATGACCCATTTCTTTGCTGGAGGTTTTGCAGGCGTAAACACCTTAAGTTTCTTTAGACTGTCCATTTCAGCCTGCATTGCATCATACCACTTCTCTTGCTCTGAATCAGGAAGATGTTTGATTTGTGTGAAGTTATCGGGAGGTAGTGTAACATTACAAATCAAAGGCAAGGGTGCTTTTGTCAGTTGCCACGAATATCGCTGTGGAGGAATTCCCTTTGTGGCTCTCTTGGAACGCCTCGGAACAGTCGTCCATTCTTCTTCTGTTTCGTCCTCGTCTTCATCATCGTCGCTAGCATCAGCATCCGCGGCTTGCGAAGACGGAACATCATGTTGGGAAGAACTGGTGGGTGGAACATTTGCCTGTGAATCTTGGTCATCAGGCTGCATGGCATCAGTAACATCATCTTTAGGAAAATAAACTCCAGGATCATTGGAATGAATCCTGGACCAGTCAGCGTCTTCCTCAAAATTAGCAGATTGGGAAGTCACTAGTCGACGATTAGAGTCAATAAATTTGCTCCATTTTGAATTGTCATCAAAACCCATAAATCTTAGTCTCTTTGCTGCTGGACCTCCTTTCCTTCTTTGATCTAAGGGAATGTTCACCATGGCATACAAACCAAAAATACGGAGGTTTTTGAGATCTGGCTTGTAGCCATACATCATGAAGAAAGGAGTTTGATTTATCGCACCACTCCAAGTACGGTTGATGATGTAAGTTGCATATTTAAGAGCTTCACCCCAGTATGGGTTACTGAGGTTGGCGTCTTCTAAAAGACAACGCATCATGGTTTGCAGGACCCCCTGTCTCTTCTCTACAACTCCATTATGGGCGGGAGTATAAGGAGCCGAAGTCTGATGAAGAATTCCATTCATATGCATCCAGTCCTGGAAACGCTGAGACATGAACTCGGCACCACGATCACTCTGGATTCTGGTGATACTTACTCCGTGTTGGGTAGAAACGAGAGCTGCAAAGTCTTTAAAGATCTGAAAGGTCTTGGATTTTTCTCTCATTGGATATACATATCCATATCTAGAATAATTATCAACAATTGTTAAAAAATATTTTCTACCACCAATTGTTGGCGGAAATGGACCAACTATGTCAGTGTGTACCAAATCAAAAATGCGTGTTGACAGGCATGTAGCGCGTTTTGGAATGGCTGCTGTTTTGGATTTGGCTTTCTTGCAGACAGCACAATCCAGAAACACCTTCTACCCCTTTAGATCCAAACCTTTTGCGAACTCCAGCATTTTTCTAAGAACCCGGAAGCTGGCATGTCCCAATCTTCTATGCCACTTATGGATGCACCTGGAATGCAAAGGTTTACCAGTTAGTGAATTTTCAACATTAACATTTTTATGAGGAACCTCAGGCTTGCTCTGAGCAATCTGTTTCTCAATTTTCTTTTTGTTGGCTTTAGGAGCCTTTGGAGTAGCAACAGGATCTCTCACTGGGACATCTCTCTCTGGGCCTGTGCTCTCCTCTTTTGGAGTTTGTATACTTGCCTGTGCTTGCGGTTTAGATTTTGGTTTTAAGTAGTAAACACCACCAATTAACAAGGTTTCAGCAACAATATCTCCATCTTTAACTATGTTACTTGCTTTTTCGAGGTGGTGAACCTGGAATTTTAAAACTCTAGACAAGTGAGCCTGACTAAGCAAACTAAAAGTTGCTGTCGGTATGTAGCAGACATCAGGAATGAATGCATTGAGCTCTTCAACATAAACAGTTCCTTTTCCTTTGACCTGACAAGGATGATTGGAAAAAGAATAAAGTTCACGTAGTTCAGGTTCAGGCTCGTGCATCTCTGTGAAAAGTTCTTTTCTGTAAGTAACATGGAAAGCTGCACCACTGTCCAAAGTCCACAAAAGCCATCTGTCCTATTCTGGATGAGGTTGTGGATCATTGGTTAAAGCCAATGTGGCGAGTGGAGCTTGCGAATCACACCTTGGACCACGACAACCTTGTCTACCGCCTCTGCCTCTGCCTCTGGAGTCTGTTCCTCTGGGCTGGTATGTGATGGGAGCTGGAACTCGTTGGGGACAATCCCGGGTTGCATGTCCCACACGGTTGCAGATGTTGCATCTTGGCATCCTTGGAGCGTAGGTCCTTCCTCGGAAGGGACGCCTAGCTGGAGCTCTTGATGCGGGTGGTCCTCTCAAGTGTGGTGTGGCTAACATCAGTGCCTCCTCTTCAATTAAGAGTCTGCACATATTGTCCACTGTGCGTTGAGCAATAGGCACTTGGTTAATCTTTGTAATGGCATCTTTCCATTCATAGTTCAAAGAGTTAATGATAATGCTGATCATTTGAATATCTTCAATACGATAGCCCCTTTCTCTCAATTCTTTCCTCATACCTTTCAGTTTGGTCAAATGTCCTCCAATTTGTTCACCAGGTTTCAATTTCGAACCATGGAATTCAGACATGAGCAAACATAAAGACTCAATTGAGACAGGCATGTAGCAATTTTCCAATTGGACCCAAATTTGTTGGGCTGTTGCATCAGGTGGAAAAGTAACCTGCAGTTCAGTATCCATGGACATCAATAATGTTGTGCAGGCTTTAGTCTCTAAGTCTCTTATTTCAGGCGTCCATGGTTGGTCAGGAGGGTTAAACACCATACGATGGGTGCCTTCTCTACGTAGCAAAAGTCCAACCTCACTGACCCAGGCCTTGTAATTCTGCCCTGACATCTTTAATTTTGACTCACCAGCCAGTGGAGCAACAGAGTATGCCTGTTGAGGAATAGGCATTTGAGGTGCTGGCTGTGGGGATAAAGGCACTTGTTGTGCTGGAGGTGGACCAGGGGCTGGCCCTGGTTGTACAGCTGGAGGCACGTGTGCATGAGCTTGTAGCTGTGGCATCTGAGCTGCAATATTAAAATGACCTTCTGGAGATGCAGTCACTTGCCTTTGCTGCATTAAGCGTTGTTGTGCTCCATCTAAAAAGACACCAGCACCACCAGGGGGTGCTGAAAATTGAGCCTGTGGAGACACTTGTGGCATTGCAATTTGCAGGCTTGATTCAGTTAGTTTTACTTCTCTATCCACATCATATGAAATCTGAGAAGAGACAACTTTACTAGGCACATGTGACATGTACACAACTCTCTGTTCTGATTTGCCTGACACAATATCCACCAGGGGGTGTGTCTTTGGCTCTGAGGGAGAAGACAAAATGGCGTTTTTTGAGATTTCATGAATGCGGGATTCTCTCTTATCTGGCTCAAGCCTAGATAAAGCCATTTTTGCCTCGGATAGCTCACGTTCAAAATTTTTTATCTGGTCATGATAGTTTCTTATAGCTTGCTCATGAGGAGTGACTCTGAAGGCTTGAGAGGGATAATAAAATGTTTCTCCCTCTGCGTGGGAGGAAAAAGGCTTTGCCATTTGTGGAAGTTTTGGCTTGGGCCCAAGCATTTCAAAATCAGAAGGCTCTAGGAATACAGTTTGAGAGCATGCATAATTACCCCCGTCGAGGCTAGCACAAATGCATCCCAACTTAGACTCAAAATGCTGGAAGTGCAAACAGGCTAGAGGAACTTTTTACCATATGTGGTGGCTATGCCCCAAAACTAAGGCATACTGGGAGAAAATTAGAACGTGGATAATACAAATAGTAGGAGAAGAAATTGAACTAGACCCCAAGATATTTCTATTAGGAATTTACAAACAAAACATTAGAAAAGAAAAGATATACTTAATACACCACATAATTACAGCGGCGAGAATAGCGAATGCACAAGTATGGAAGAAGGAATATTCGCCAAACGATCAGCAAGTAATACAAAAGATATATTTGTGTGCGGAATCGGATCAATTAACACAGAAATTAAAAAATGAGGAAAGCTCAAAATATTCTAGGGTATGGGATAGATGGTACGATTGGATCAAACAAAGACAAAATGGATAATGATACTTTTAATTGAATATGAAAGCTAATTTGAATGAGCAATATATGTTATTATACTCTTAGTGAATTTTAAATTAAGAATGAAAATTGAAAAGGTATTTGTATGATAACCTTATATAAGTACCCATGATGACTTCACCGACAAAAGGCATGTGGATGAAAATGGGACAAGCAATGAATGGTATAATGTATGTATATATATGTGTATATGTATAGTAATCACATATAGATACTTAAGAGAGTAGAAACGAATTTCATCATTGATTACGATTTATGGACATGGATATTTTAATATGGTTTTTATCTGTTTTTGTATACATTTGAAAGTTAAATAAAATTTGTTTTGAAAATTAAAAAAAATGTATAGAAGGGGGCATTACTGACCTCGGTCGTAGTACTTTGCCTTCAAAAGCAGCTTTTCTGTTATTTTCCTCCTGAAGCTTCGTTAAGAGCATTTTTTCTGATTCTTCTGCTTCTCCCACGGTTTCTTTTTCTTCCAGCTGAGTGGCAGATGCCAGAAGCTGAAATCTGGATGATCTTTCCATTTCATCCTCATCTGAAGAAGATAACGTTTTGGGCTTCATTTTGCCCTTTTCCTTCATTTTTCCCTTTTTCTTCTTTTTCGGCATTTTAGAAGTTAATTGTTTAGTGTTCCACAGTCACTAAATCAACTATCTGTCTAATTAGCCTAGATGGTCATGATCAAAAGTAACAAATTAGGAATAGCCATAAATTAACCATCCTCTGCTACCATTGTCAGAGCGGCAATCAGCCCCGTTACCTTGCATGGGGTAATTGCCCTCATTTTGAGTTGGATCGTGGCTTTTATCCTGCTGCATACTTTGATCAATAAAACCGAAGAAACATTTTCTAATTAAACTGATATTTATTGTAAGAAAATAAAAACATCTCACTATCTAAAATAGATTACATGTTGGCAAAGAATCCCCAGCCTGACTTTAGCTGGCTGGAGAACAAAGGAAAGTTTCTAGAGAAAGTACAGAAGAATGCAGTGACATGTGTAGTAGGTGCTGTAAGTGCTGATAAGGAATATGACTACGGTAAGTCTGATAGTCCAGAAATAATAGCTCTGCTGGTAAATATAAAAACGCAGTGACAGGGACAACCATGATCTGAATGACTGAGAATCTTCATAGTCGTTCACTATACTTTTCAGAGTGAGGGGGAGAAAAATGGGTTGAAAATCCCTTTGAATCTTTCAATCCAAATATTTTCTTCTTCCTTCTTGCATTTTTGCATTTGCCAAATTAAGGTCTCTCCTGTAATGGTATCAAAGGAGGGCCCTATGATTCTGCTGCAAAGACTGACTCTGAAGGACCATCAAAATTTAAAACCCTGTCTTCTCCCTAGGTTCACAAAGAGCATAAGGCAACTTTCCCTATCTTGCACTCTCTTCAGAAGTGTGGACTACAACTTTGGGAGCTCAGAATTAGCCATGCTGATGGGAGAAAACTGGAGAAGGCCACCATTTAGCAAATAACCAGTTTGAGAAAGATTTGCTTAGGGGAAACCAGACATTGGATTCAGCTGGCATGTGTCATGTCATCTTTTTAAAAAATTAATATTTATTAAATTTTCAAGCATTAAAATACATAGTACAAGAAAGAAAAAAGAAAGAAAAGGGAAAAAAAACCCATAACACACACACAAAAAAAACCACATCAAAACTTAAACACTAGTAACAGCTTTTCTACATCAGTATCTCTATCCTAATTAACTTCTGTACACAAATTGTGTTTCTATATATCTCTAACTTAACGTACATCCTTATCTAAATTATAATAATAATTTATGTTATTATATGTATATGTTTTCAGCATAGCTAGATTAGCATAAGGGAAAAAAATCTGCTCCAGCAATTTACCTCCTTGCAGCAAGCAGCCGAGGCCCGCACAAAACAGCTGAGAGCAAAACAGCTGAGAGTTGGGAGGCCAATCCAATCAACTTGTGCTAATTAGGCTGTGCTGAAGCTGAAAGGAGCTGTTTCTTCTTGCTGCTTGCTGCAAGGAGGTAACTACTGGTAGACAGAGGCCAAAGAGTGAGGGGCAGTGGGTGGGTGGTGCTACTTTCGGTGTATAAGATGCACCTAAATTTTCAACCCCTTTTGGGGGGGAAGGAGGTACATCTTATACTCCAAAAAATATGGTACTTTTTTTCTTTCATCACTCTTTTGATTCATGGTCCATCTCCTTCTTGATTTAGTTCTTCCTTTCCATTTTAATGTTAATGGACTATGATTTGTCCATATATTAGTTGCTATTTCTATTTCATCTATATTTTTACTTGATTCCAAATCTGTCCAAATCATATCTGTTGGGATGGGGGGAGGTTTGCCCCCGAATCGTGAACCAGCACACAAGCAAACACACTAGGACTGAAATAAGACTAGCAGAGGAGTCTTGTATAAAAATATACTTTACTACAAAACCTTTAAAAAACACTGTATCTTTAAAAAAGCACATTAATAACAAAGTCTTATCTTGGTTAAATGAAGCCAGGCCGTCTCCCTAAATTCCTCTCCACAATACCGAAACCAGTCCTTGGGAAAAACTAACAAGACATTAAACAGCTTCGGTGTCGATACATCATCGAGGTGGTAGAAGGGCAGCAGCATGGGCTTCAAAGTAAAAGTCACCTGTAAAAAGCAATCCAAACAGCAAACGTGGCTTGAAGCTCCTGGCAGGGAAACTGTCCAGCGTATCCCTCCGATCGTAGCAGCAAATGTTCAAATGTTGGCTTGCGTGCTTCGACAAAAGCAAAAGGCAAGTCGAAGGTAGAAACTTCAAAAGGCTCCCGGCTATCTCAGCACACAGCTGCAAGATAGCTACGTGGGAGTAACACAGCTTCTCGGCTTCTTCTCTGCTGCTATCTCTGCTGCAGGCGTCGGGGCTTCCCAGCAGAGTTCTCCTCCGTTCTTTCAGGTCTGCATCCAGGTGCCTCAACACCAGCTCTGCATCTAGGCCTAAACAGCGTCTAGGCCCAACTAGCAAGGAGAAAGGTCCGTGCTTATATGGTAAGCTAACCTGCAATTAACTAGGGCGGGGAAGGCTTGCCGTTAATTGCAGACCGGAGATGGCTTGATTAAGTCCATACAGTTTGTAGCTGATCAAGTGGCCACAGCAATCCTGAAAACACTTCCTTATTCTGGACCATGAATCATGTGGGTTAGAATAAAAAGTATACTGGGTTTTTTTTTTTTTTTTTGTGGATTTCATTCTCTCCAGATGTCTCTTAAATTCAGCTCTTGCACCATGTCAAAAAAAGTAGTTGGTAGTATCCTCCTCTGTTTTTTATTTGTTTTTCCCGATCTGTAATCTTGTTTTGTATCTATGACCACATTAAAGTCTGCCAATAAACAAATATTTTCAGTTTCCAATTCCACTATTTTTTAATGTAATTTATAATAAAATTCCCCCCGTCTAGTGTTCGGTGCATAGATAGCCTCCAATAACATCTTTTTTTGTCTTATTATTATCTCAATTAGTAAAATTCTACCTTCCTCATCAGTGTAAATTTGTTTCAGTTGTAGCCAATCCTTAATATATATAACTACTCCTCTCTTTTTTTGTGGTACAAGAGCTGAGTAAAGTTTTCCTAATTTAGGGGCTTCTAATAAATGTCCTTGTTGCCTTTTAATATGGGTTTCTTGTAAGCATGTAATGTCTGTATTGTGTTTTTGTAATTTAAATAGAATCTGTCTCCTTTTGGGTGGAGAGTTTAAACCATTTATATTAATCAAAATTAATATAATTTCTTCTTCCATTTTACCTTCTACTGATGGCCCTGGTTCCTTTCCTTAATCTCATTTCTGTTTGTGTCCTCGACCTTGTCCCTGTTCTTTCCCGCTGTTCTCTTTCAATCCTCTCCTGTGATTCCATTTCCGACTCCTTTCCTACTTCCTGACTCTTATCTTCTGTCTCCTCTCCACTCTCCCTCTCTTCATCTATTGCTATACACTGATCGTAAAACTCCTGGGCCTTGTCTGGTGTATCCAACCTAATTTTTTTGTCTTGCCAGGTCACTAGTAAGCCCTCTGGGATAAGCCACTGGAACATTATTTTATATTTGAAAAGTTGGGAGGAGAGGAAGTGGTAGCTCCGCCTTCGCTCCCTTACCCTCCTGGGTATTTGTTTGAGAGTCAGGATCTCTTTCCCTTTGTATGTCAATGTTGTATCTCGCATTCTCCTATAGATTTTGTCTTTAATTGTTTTTTTAGTAAATCGTATATGTACCTCATGTGGCAGTTTATTTTGCCGTGCATAATTAGTATGCACGCTATAAAATTCATCAAAAACATTTTGCAGCTCACTCTTATTCATCTTCAAATTATCCGCCAACAACTCTATCATAAGATTCAGGAGGTCTTCTTCCTTATTTTCTGGTATATTCTGAAATCTTAAGTAAAATGTGTCTTTGTCTATTTCAAGAAATGTTATTGCCTTTTTGAGTTCTCAATTAGTTGCCATCAATTTCTTTTCTGTCTCCTCCAATTTTTTTTCTGTCTGTTCCGTTCTTTCTTCCACTATTTTTATCCTCTGTTCATTCTTCACAATTGTCTCTTGTATTTCTCCCATTCCGTCATCTAGTTTCCTTATGTCGCCTTTCACTTCATCCATGTCATTCTTTAATTCTTCATGGTTCTTTCCAATCAATTCTTGGGTCTTAAGAAGCACCTCCTGAATCATATTTAGAGTTGTCTGCATACTTTGTACATTCATTGAAGCTCCTGCCTTCTCTCCTCGCAACATATCTCCTATCAGTTTTTGTCCTGCTGGAGAGGCAGTCATTTGTATAACTTTTTTTGCAGTTTTGGTTACTTTACTTTACTTTTACTTTTATTGGATTTATATACCACCCTACTCCCGAAGGACTCAGGGCGGTGTACAGCCAACAATAAAAAAATACATGAATACAAAATTTAAAACCAACTAAAAACAAATTAAATAAATTTGGCCCAGACAAAATTAAAACACCCCACATAATTTAAAACAAATTAAAATTTAACACTAAAAACGGAGAGAGGTTAGGCCAGGCCCGTCTGGCAAAATAAAAAGGTCTTAAGAACGTGGCGGAAGGTGCGCAGATCCAGGATCCTCCGTATCTCCAGGGGGAGCTCGTTCCAGAGAGTAGGTGCTCCCACAGAGAAAGCTCTCCCCCTGGGGGCCGCCAGTTGACACTGTTTTGCTGACGGCACCCGGAGGAGCCCCTCTCTATGGGAGCGTACCGGCTGGTGGGAGGCTATTGGTGGTAGTAGGCAGTCCTGCAAGTACCCAGGTCCTAAGCCATGGAGCGCTTTAAAGGTGGTGAGCAAAACCTTGAAGCGCACCCGGAAGGCCACTGGGAGCCAGTGCAGCTCGCGCAGGAGAGGTGTCACATGGGAACGCCATGTCGCTCCCATCACCACCCGCGCGGCCGCACTCTGCGCCAGCTGGAGCCTCCGGGTGCTCCTCAAGGGGAGCCCCATGTAGAGAGCGTTACAGTAGTCTAGACGGGAAGTGACAAGGGCATGAGTGACCGTAAGGAGTCCCGATCCAGAAAGGGACGCAACTGGCGGATCAGGCGAACCTGATAGAAAATCCTCCCGGCCACGGCCGTCAGGTGCCCTTCTAAGGACAGCCGTGAGTCCAGGAGGATGCCCAAGTTACGAACCCTCTCCGTGGGGGCCAGTGATTCGCCCCCAATAGTCAGTGATGGTGCCAACTGACTATATCGGGACGTCGGAAACCACAGCCACTCGGTCTTGGATGGGTTGAGCCTGAGCCTGTTCCTCCCCATCCAGATCCGTACAGCCTCCAGGCACCGGGACATCACTTCAAGGGCATCGTTGGGGTGGTCTGGGGTGGAGATGTACAGCTGAGTGTCATCAGCGTACTGATGGTACTTCACCCCAAAACCACGGATGATCTCACCCAGCGGCTTCACATAGATGTTGAACAGGAGGGGCGAGAGGACCGATCCTTGTGGCACCCCACATATAAGGGGCCTCGGGGTCGACCTCTGCCCCCCTGCCAACACAGACTGCGACCGGTTGGAGAGATAGGAGGAGAACCACCGCAACACAGTGCCTCCCACCCCCATCTCTACCAGCCGGCGCAGCATGATACCATGGTCGATGGTATCAAAAGCCGCTGAGAGGTCTAACAGGACCAGGACAGAGGAGCACCCCCTGTCCCGAGCCCTCCAGAGATCATCAACCAACGCGACCAATGCCGTTTCCGTGCTGTACCCGGGTCTGAAGCCCGACTGGAATGGATCTAGATACGTCGCTTCATCCAGGTGCCGGGGAAATTGTTTCGCAACCACGCTCTCAACAACCTTTGCCACAAAGCGAAGGTTGGAGACCGGATGATAATTTACCAACATTGCCGGGTCCAGGGAAGGCTTCTTGAGGAGAGGCCTCACTACCGCCTCTTTCAAGGCGGCAGGAAAGACACCCTCCCCCAATGAAGCCTTTATAATCCCCTGGAGCCAGCCGCGTGTCACTTCCCGGGAAGCCAGCACTAACCAGGAAGGACACGGGTCCAATAAACACATGGTCGCATTCAGTCCACCCAGTATCCTGTCCACGTCCTCAGGGGTCACAGGATCAAACTCAGTCCAGATAACGTTCTCAAGACCTGCCCCGGTACCTTCCCCCGAGACCACCCAGTCGGAGTCCAGATCTTCCCGAATCTGAGTGATTTTGTCATGCAGATATTGAACAAAATCCTCGGCTCTGCCCTCCAAGGGGTCCTCCCGCGCTTCCTGATGGAGCAGGGAGCGGGTCACCCTAAACAGGGCGGCCAGGCGATTATCTGATGACGCAATAAGAGCAGCAAAATAGCTACATTTCGCTGCTTTTATCGCCACTAGGTAAGTCCTAATATGAGATCTTACTAGTGTCCGGTCAGATTCAGAGAGACTGGCCCTCCAACTACTCTCTAGGCGTCTTTTCCGGCGCTTCCACTCCCTCAGCTCCTCAGTAAACCAAGGAGCCAAGTGAGATCGATGCCGGGTTAGAGGCCGCAAAGGGATGACCCGATCCAGAGCTCCGGCGGCCGCACTGATGTTGTGCTTGTCATATCCAGTTTCCCAAAAATCTTCTTCCACAAGACCATAAAAAGTCTGTTTCCTTTCTCTTCCTGGAGCTATCTTTCCTAACTTCTTTTAGTTGTTAAATATTCCTTCCTTTTATGTCCTTGCCGGCTTGATTTACCATCAATTATATTTTTTTAGAATTCATTAAGTAGGGTACTCAAGTAATTAACTACTATAATTAATTCTATCTTCCAACAATATCAATAGCTGTTTTCACTCTAAATTAAATTAATGATACCTAAATAAATGAGAATATATTACTTCAGGATAAAGAAAGGGTATATAGATAGAAAGGCCAGACAATTTATAACAATCTTTCCTCTTAAACAATATATTAACTAGATTTCTTAGATTAATAAGTTTATTTATATACAATATCTTATATTATCTCACTACTTTCTTTTTTCAATTTTATTTTTTAATCAAGTTTTATTAGCTTTCCCCCCCTAACAAACATCCATTTTTTATGAAACAGAGTATTGACCATATCATATCATATTATATACAACTTGTCATATCCAAATAGATTTTACTTAGTTACAATTTCTGCCAAACTGTTCTTTTTCTGTATTTTTTAATCAAATCTTAATATTTCTATTCTTATTTCTATAAACAGTATCTTCTTTCACCCTCAAATTCTATTTTCTCCATCTTTAATCATACGGATTCTCTTTTAATTTTTGATAATTCATTCTTTATCCTAATATATTTAAACATGTTCAGGGATGCCTTTCTTCCATTTCATCTTTTTTGTTTTTGTTTTACAGCAATCTTTCTTCTCTTTCTCTTCCTCTCCCTCCCTTCTTTTATCCCTCCTACCTTCTTCTTCCCTCCTCTCCTACTCCTTCTCTACTTCCCCTTCCTTTCTCCCCCTCATCCTTTCTTCCCCCCATCTAACCTTCTCTCCTACTCTTATTTCCCTTTCCTTTCTTCCTCTCCTCTTCCCTTTCTTCTATTCCTCTCTCTCCTTCTCCCTTCCTTCAATCTCCCTACTCCTTCTTCCATCTCTCTCTATTGCTGTATTCATTTTCAATTCAGTGGTTTTTTTTTCCCTATGGTGTCCAGGCATCCCTGATTTTCTCTCCATTTATTGCATATATTCCTCAAGATTCCCATCATGTTTTTTAATTCTTTTTTAAAAGTTTTTTATTTTAAACAACATTAAAACACATTAAAAATCAAATATATACATACAACAGGAAATAACACAATAAAGCAAAATGTCATTTTTTCTTTTTTTTCCAGCTATATACAGCGGTCTATTCTTTCTATACCTCAATATTTACAGATATTTTAGTATTAACTTATTTGGCATTCATTTTCTACATTTTATCATTTCCTCTTTACTAACAAAAGATCATACTTATTTTTCCCCTCCTTTCTTCATTCATTTAACTTATCTCCTTATATTTCAACCATGCATACCATCTACTCCAAATCTTATAATACTTTGATTCTTCTTTCCCCTTAATTTCTTTAGTTAATTTATCTAATTCTGCACATTCCAGAATTTTTTTAATTAAATCCTCTTCCGTTGGTAATACTTCCTTCTTCCAATATTGTGCGTATACAATATGTGCTGCTGTCAATATATGCAATATAAGATACTGTATTTCTTTAGGATAATTGTCTATTGAAATTCCTAACAAAAACTGTTCAGGTTTTCCCTCTATTGGATTCTGAGTTATTTCTACTATCCAAGTTTTAATTTTCTTCCAAAATTTTTGTGCCATCGTGCAGGTCCACCATTGATGATAGTATGTACCATAGCCAGTCTTGCATTTCCAGCATTTCGGGGAGCTAGTGGGGAACATCTTTGCAATTCTGGCCGGTGGGAGGTGCCATCTGTGAAACATTTTCATCTGGTTTTCCTTGTATGCCATCACAATTGTTAGTTTCATGTTCATTTTCCACATCTTCTCCCACTTCTCTAGTTCTATCACATGGTTAATATTTTGTGCCCATTTGATCATGGTGTCTTTCACTGTTTCCTCTTCCATTTTATACTGTACTAGAAATTTATACAGCCTACTTATTAGTTTTCGTTCACTCCCTAATATGATTTTATCTAATTCTGTTTCTTTTAATCAAACTTGATCTTTTTTTATATCCTCTGTGTACTTTGAATTTATTTGTAGATATATCCACCATTGCACTTCTCTTCCTAAATCCAATTCCAATTCATTTCTGGTTTTTAATATTCCCCTCTTGTTTATCATATCTCTATATCTAATTAATTTTGTCCAGTCTACTAAATTTGGGTATGTTAAAGTTTCCTCTGGAGAGATCCAAGACAGGATTTGTGTATAGTGTTGTTTTTTAATTTTATTCCAAATTATTTGTAAGGAATTTCTAATTGTGTGTCTTCTAAAGTATCCATAAATATTTTGTTTTCCTCCCCACAGATATGAGTGCCACCCTATAGTTAGGTCATGTCCTTCTAATATAGGGCTTCCGGTGGTGACATCACATGGTGTGGGTGAGGGAGAGTTTGACAGCTCCCATAAACCCAGCTAATCCTTGTATAGGAGCCCCAAAAGGGCAGTTCCAGACCCAAAGAGTCCAGAACATCAAAGGGGAAGGTTTCAAGCTTCGGACGAGGTGCTAGTGTCCTGGAGAGTGAAACCAGACCCCTTAAATCCAGCAGGGAAAAATCTGCCTCTTTAGGCAGATCGGAAGCGATGGCAGCCGCCTCAGAGAGGAAGTAAAGAGTGACTTCAGCTACAGCGATTGAAGGTGGAGGAAAGAAGAGGAAATTAGTGGGACAGCAGAAAATAAAATTATTATTTTATTATTATTATTTATTGGATTTATATACCGCCCTTCTCCTTGCGGACTCAGGGCGGTGAACAGCCAATAAAAATACAGTACACAAAAGTTAAAAATCTTTAAAACCCATATAAACTTTGGCTGACAGTTAAAAACAATTAAATACTTAAAATACAACAACCCTACAACACTAAAAATTTTAAAATTCAACGGGGATCAGGCTAGACCGGCAAGCTGGAAAAGATACGTTTTCAGGGCCCAACGAAAAGTCCGGAGGTCGGAGATCGTTCTCAGTTCTGGAGGAAGATCATTCCAGAGGGTAGGGGCTGCCACAGAGAAGGCTCTCCCCCTGGGGGTCGCCAGCCGACATTGTCTGGCTGACGGCACCCTGAGGAGGCCCTCTCTGTGGGAGCGAACCGGCTGGTGGGAGGCAATTGGCGGCAGAAGGCGGTCCCGTAAGTACCCTGGTCCTAAGCCATGGAGCGCTTTAAAGGTGATCACCAACACCTTGAAATGCACCCGGAAGTCCACCGGCAACCAATGCAGCTCGCGCAGGAGAGGTGTCACGTGGGAGCGCCCCGTGACACCTGGCGTTGAAAAGAGAGTCACAGAGGATATTTAAAGAGGCGATTACAGAGAAAGGCGCTCAGTGGGAGATGATCGAAAGAAGTTAACAACATAGCAGAAATAGTGAGCAGAATCAACAAAAAAAGCTACAAAACTACAAAGTAACTACCCTGGACTTTCTGGTTTGATACAGAGGAGACGGTGGAGAAAAGAGAGGATAATTGTAAAACGGTGACTTTGTGTTAACAGATACTTTTGGTGGGCGATTTTGGAAGGATATATCTGATTTGGTTTTGGAAAGGAGATTTTGGACAGAGCCAGAGAAGTAAGTAAAACAACTGATTACTGTGGATTTATAAATAATAAGAACGACAACAAAGTTTGAGACTGTGCAGGACTGGAAATAAGGAGAACTGGACGGTGGAGTGAAGAGTTGGGGGGGGGAATCTGAACTGGACAATCTGATGCAATAAGGAACAGAAGGAGCGGAGAAAGGCGTTTTGGAAAAAAAAAAGACTCCGGTTTTGAATTGGACTTAAGCAATCTTAAGTAATTATTTAGTAGCTATTATTAAGTAATATTTTTGAAAGAATTTTGTAAATTGGGAAAAAGGGGGAATCTGTTGTGCTGATTGTATGAACAAAAATTACAGGTTTTATAGAAAGGACTAAGGACTAAAGGAGATCGGACTGGTGAAAAAAGGGAGTGCTTTAAACAGTACAGTGAGAAGAGGGGGAAGAAGGGCTATAATAGTTGATAATTGCGGTTTGAAAGTTATATTTGCAAAAGGTAGTGATATTTTAATTGAATACTAACGTTGCAAAGTAAAGTAATACCTAAAAATTTATGATATTGTGGAGGAATTGGACTAAAAATATAATAATGTCAACAACAACAATAACGAAAACAGGACACAAAAAACCCATAGCAAACCCAACTGCGAAACCCTCACCTACAATGCAGCGATCCATTGAATCCATGCTGGGAAAAGAAAAGGATAAGATAGAACCATCTATGAGTAGCATGCAAAATATGCTACAAACAATTCAAGAAACCTTATTGAAATCACAAGAAAAAATGGCAGATCACCAGGAGGAAGCTAAAAGACATCACCAAGAAATTAAAGATGAACTAGGAGAGTTAAAGGATGATTTGAAAAGTATGAAAGAGAAGATGGAGAATATTCAACAGACAGTAGCAGACAATGAGCATAAAGTAAAAAAAAAATAGAAGATAAAGTAGACCATTTGGATTTAAAGTTAGAAATGGCAGAACAGAAATTACAACAGCAAAATAAAGAACTGGCTGACTCAATTACTTTCTTAGAAATGGAGAAAGCCTCTTTCTTCCTACACTTCCAGAACGTTACAGAAGAGAGAGAAGAAGATTTGGAAGAGAAAATGAGTGATATAATAGCAGAAATAATACAGAAAGATAAAATAGAAGTGAAAGACTCGATCGATGAAACATACCGAGTACACAATAACTACATTAGAAGGCACCGATTGCCATGGGAAGTACGTATCAGATTTTGTAAAAAAAACAATAAGAAATGAAATATATAAAAAATCAAGGGATGGAAAAATAACGTATAATGGGAAAGAAATTATTATCTTAAAGCAAACACCACAAAGAGTACAGGATCAAAGACAGTTATATTATTTTCTGACATCCAAATTAATTCAACACAAAGTAATGTTCCGTTGGATCATGCCGAAAGGAATACTTATAACATGGCTAGACAAAAAATTCAAAACAGACACGATAGAAAAGGTGCAGGAGTTCCAATTCAAGTCCATTTGATGGTTTTTTTCTTCTTTTTTTCTTTCCAAGTAGTGTCCAATTCAGATAGTCATTTGAGCCTTTCCAGTTTGCGATTTTATTCTTTCAACTTTTTTTTATAATCTTACTCCAGTTGTTTAAACAAATACTCCTTAAAAGGCTTCTCACACTGGGACTTCCTGCGGTGACGTCAGCGTGCTAGGAACGAGGGGAATGAGGCTCCGTTCTCTGAAGTTCCAAAATTCCTGATTGGAAGCCCTTTTTGGCACTATCGACCATGAAGAGGTCAATAGACAAAGGAGGAACATCTCAAGGACCTCAGAGTGACAGCAATCGCACCGAAGGTTCAGGGAAATCCTCCTAAATCCAAACGGGAAAAAACCAGCCACTTTGGCTGGCCGGAGTGCTGACAGCTGAAAAGTGTGGAAGCGAAGATCAAAGGGAGAGACATTGGTATAAACTAAAGAGAAAGAATAACAAAGGTATAAAGATAAGATCTAAGAAACAAGAGAAGTTGGCACTAATAAAACTCCAATAAGCAGTGGCACAATCGCCAGGCAAGCGGCAAGAAAAAGAGTCTGGAGCAAAGCTCAAAACTTACAGTGACAGTGCAGATTTGACAGGCGGAAGGAGAGAGTGACAGTGACGTGAGAAAAGACTACAAGTAAGTGGTGGATTATAAATTTTACTGTAGCATAAATAGACTGGACAGTGAAAATAATCTTAATAGCCTTTTCGAATCTAAGGAACTTGGTGGCTATAAAGATCGTTGTGAAAGGGAAGAGAAACATGCAGCGGCAACAGCAGCAAATGGCAGATTGAAAACTCACAGTCTTTCAAAGATTTTTACTTTGTAGCCAGCAGCGGTAATAAACTAAATGGTAGACAAGAGACATTGTAACACGATATTGCAACGAGACATTAGAGGATACATTGCATCTTTTGGCAAAAAGAGACAGATTCTGCTACAGAGAATACCAGGAGAAATTGCTACACAGACTTACTTGACTTACTTGAGACTTATTCCATTGGAACTTTTGAATGTGGAATGAGAGAGGACTGACTAAAGAACGACAAAAGAAGTAGAAGGAAGTAAATTGGACTCTTTGGAAAGTGATAGTTTGGAGAATCTCAAGATACTATACAGTTAAGAATATATGTAATTAATTAATTATTTACCTATTTACAAACGTTTACTCCATAAACTTAAAGTTACATTTAGAATCTATATATTTAAAAATAAGGAATTTATATAATTTTCTTTTCTTTTAAAGATAATTGAAGTTACCAGATCGTAATCTAACTATTTGATATAACAATACCCTTTTCTACCGTTCTACTGTTCTACTGTTCCCCTCTTTTTTTTCTCTTCTTTTTCTTCTTTCTTTTATATTTAGGTTGCTATTGAAATAAACAAGTAGACTTTATAGATTATATTAAGTAATTGAATGTGTTTTTGATTAGAAAGTTATATATATAGTATATATTATATAGACATTGATAAGAAATAATACTAGTCATATTATTCATTAATTAATTATTAATAAGAACAGTTATAATAAATTTAGGTATTGTGTAATAAGTCAGTAGAGTATTCTTAGATTGCTTAGTGAGTACTTTATGAATTGTTGAAACACTGTATTTTCCCCCTCCCTTCTTCTAATTGATTAATTATTATAAAACGATATTTCTAAGTAACTTTATCTAAATTAGAGTTATATAAACTACATAAAACCAACGACAGAACAGTGATCTATCGATCCCTCTTCTTGATCAACATAGTGTTGAAAATTTGGGAAATAATAAAATATAAAATAAAGATGGCTACGCCCACACTAACAGTAACCAAACAAGGAAAAAAACCAACACCAAATCAGATACCCACAATATCATCGCCAGCACAACAAAGAACTATAGATACAATGCTATCCACAGATAAAGAAAAAACTTCCACTGCATCCGGCATACAAAATATACAATCAATGTTAGCTATGATTCAGGAGGGGATGAACAAGACACAAGAAACAATAGCGAATAATCATGAAGAAATGAGAAAGAACCATGAGGAACTGAAATCAGACGTGGGTCAATTAAATGATAACATAAAAAGAATGGATGATAAAATTGAGAGAATCCAACAAAATATTGCAAAAAATGAAAAACGGATCCAGAACATAGAGCTAAAAATGGGCCTAACAGAGAAAAAGATTGAGAATATGGAACAAAACCAAAAGGAATTAAACAAAGAACTGGAAGACTCAATTACCTATTTAGAATTAGAGAAGGCTTCATTTTTCTTACGATTTCAAAACATCCCAGAAACCAAAGAAGACTTAAGAGATCTGATGACCAGTATACTAGCAGAAGTTACTGAAAAAGGGAAAGAGGAGCTCAGCAGAAAAATCGATGAAATATACCGGGTCTATACAAATTACGCACGCAGGAACGTTACCGAAAGAGATTCAAATCAGATTTGCCAGAAAAGCAGTAAAGGAAGAGATTTATACAGCTATGAGAGAGGGAAAAATTACTTACAAAGGAAAGGAAATAATTACTTTGAAACAGATCCCCAGACGAATAAGAGAACATAGAAAAAATTACAATTTCCTAACAACCTTACTGAACCAACATAAAGTGATGTTTCGTTGGCTGGTCCCGGAAGGAATTTTAATATCGTGGGAGGATAAGAAATATAAAATTGATACGATAGAGAAAGCACAAGAATTTTTCAATACACATTTCATACTTGAGGAAGAACAGGAAACTAGAAATGATTCAGAAGATATCAATCAAGAACCCGTCACAGAGGAAATGAAAAAAGAACAAGAAGAGAAAAGACAAAAGGAACAGGAGAAGATAGAGAGAGAAGGGGCCAAAGGGAAAACACAAATGATAACAAGATACCAAAGCAAATTCAGACTAGTACATAGATAAGCAGGGAAAATGAAACAAGAATTGAAGTTGATTTCGATTAATATTAATGGACTCAATTTACCATCCGAAAGAATACACACATTCAAAAAATTACAAAAATTAGACATTGACATCATTAGTTTACAAGAAGTACACATTAAAAAATAACACCAACAGTTATTAGAAAATAGAAGACTAGGAACATTATTTACTTCACTATCAGACCAAAAGAAAAGGGGTATTGCAGGCAAAACAAATTTATACAGATGGAGACGGTAGGAGACTAATGATAGATATTAAGACCGAAGCCCAAAACATTTTACTAGTATCAATTTATGCTCCCAACGGGAATCAGAAAGAATATTTTAGAAGAATACATAACATAATTAAAGAGCTGGACTACGAACATATTTGTATGGTAGGAGACTACAACGCGATTGTGGACACTGACTATGATTACCAAAGTAATAAAAAAAACAAATTGAGAAAAAAGACTCTCCCAGATACCTTCAAAGGTATGAGTCAAGAGTTACAACTGAAAGATGCGTGGAGAGAATTGAATAAAACCAAAAAACAATTTACCTACTACTCGAACCCACACCAATCCTGGTCCAGGATCGATATGGTCTGGATGACCACAGAGTTAAGAAAGAATATAAGGGAAATTGAAATCACACCAAATATATGGCCGGACCATAGCCCTATAACAGTAATCTGGAAAGGCCAACAAAAAAGAGGAAGATGGAGGATGGACAGAGAGATTATAAATGACAAGGGATATATAGAAATATTGAAGAAAGAGATGGATATATTTTTTCAAATAAATAGAAGGGAACAAACATCACTACAAACCTTATGGCATACCACAAAAGCATACATAAGAGGATTAACAATTTCATACAAAAAAAAAAAATAGAGAGAAACAACAAAAAAGAGTTTATTGACTGACCTTGGAAAATATGAAACAGACTTACAGAAAGAACCACATAGGAATGAGATCATGAAAAAATAAATCTTATCAAACATGAAATAAACTTAATAACAACAGCAGAAATAGCGACAAAGATTAAGATGGCAAAACAAAACCAATTCGAACATGCGAATAAAACAGGGAGTTGGTTGGCCTATAAGTTGAAGAAAGAAAAGGAAAAAAGAGTAATTTATCAACTGCAAGATGAACAAGGACAAATGCAACATACGAATGAAGAAAAGAAACGAATCGCAAAGGATTTCTACCAGGAACTATATGCACAGGAAGAAATTCAATTGGAAAAAGTCAAAGATTACATAAACAAAACCAACATTCAAGAAATAAAGGAAACCCAACGACAATCATTGAACAGACCAATAACGATGCTAGAATTAATTGAGGCAAAGAAAAAACAGAAAAACAATAAAACCCCAGGTACAGATGGCATCCCGGCTGAATTTTATAAAATAGAATGTCAGTTAATAGACAACATTTTACTGCAGGTTATGAATGAAGCAATTTTAGAAGCAAGAATTCCTAAATCATGGACAGAGACAATTATAACATTAATACCCAAAGAAGATTCGGACCTTACTCAAATCAAAAATTACAGACCCATTTTGCTTTTGAATGTGGATTATAAACTATTTACGTCAATAATTGCACAGTGAATGAAGAGCCTCATAGTCGACTATATTCATCCAGATCAAAATGGATTTATCCCAAATAGACAGATTAAAAATAACACAAGAACAATAATTAATATCTTAGAATATTACGAGCAAAAATCAGATGAACAAATGGCCCTACTTTTCTTGGATGCACAAAAGGCATTTGACAACCTCAATTGGACATTTTTAATCTTACAATTAGAAAAAATGAAAACTGGTGACAAATTTGTAAAAATGATCAAGACAATATATTCCAAGCAAACGGCGAGAATTTGGATAAATGGAGAGACAACAGATCAATTTGAAATTCTGAAGGGGGTGAGACAAGGATGTCCTTTATTGCCTATACTATTCATATTAGCACTAGAAACATTGTTGAATGAAATCAGGAACGACAAGGAGATAAAGGGTTTAAGAACAAAAAACCAAGAGTTCAAATTACAAGTGTTCACCGATGATGTGGTATTTATTTTAGAACGGCCAAAACAATCAGGAATAAAACTACTAAGGAAGATAGAACAATACGGCGAGGCAGCAGGATTGAAAATTAACAGACAAAAGACAAAATTATTAACGAAAAATCCGACAAAAAGACAGGAGAAAGAATTGGAAGAAACACTAGAAATACAAACAACAACAAAAATAAAATATTTAGGAATCTGGCTCACTAACAAAACATCAACTCTCAAGGAAGATAATTATAATAAATTGGCTAAACAAATTCAAAAAGATTTAGAAATGTGGAGCAAATTGAAATTATCACTTTTAGGCAAAATAGCCTCGATTAAAATGTCAGTTTTACCAAAATTATTATAGCTATTTAGAGTGATACCGATAAATCCAGGAAAGACATACTTTAGAGATCTTGATAAAATGACATTGAAATATATCTGTCAGGGTAAAAGAGCACGAATCAAACTGAAACATTTGCAAGATACCAGAGAGAGGGGCGGTTTAGGATTGCCAGACTGGCAAACCTACTATAACGCAACAGCATTAACCTGGATAAAAGTTTGGATAACTCTCAAGAACAAACGCATGTTAGCATTAGAAGGATTTGATCTGTTGAAAGGATGGCACACATTCTTGTGGGAGGAAAGATTCAGACAACATGAACATTTCAGGAGACATTACATTAGAGCAGCACTGGCAAAAATTTGGATAGAAATAAGAAGAAAACACTACGATAAGATACCACGATGGATATCAACCATGGAGGCCCAAATTTATCCGAACACAATGGATATAACTAAAATGAAAACTTATGATGTACTGTTGAATGCAGAAGGAGATTTGAAAACAAGAGAGGAATTAAGACAGCAGGGTACAGACATTGACTGGTGGCCGTATGTACAGATAAAGTCACGATATAAATCAGATATTGAAAAATTTGGAATCCAAAAGGAATGGAATGAATTAGATAAAATAATTTTACAATCCGACGATAAATTAATGACCAAAATATATAATTATTTACTAAAATATAAATTGGAGGAGGAAGTAGTGAAGGAAAATATGATCACGTGGGCTAAAAATTTTGGGTATAATATCAAACTAGAGAATTGGGAGAAATTGTAGAAAGTAAACACCAAGTTGACATTGTCCGTACCCTATAAAGAGAATACATACAAAATGTTCTACAGATGGCACCTCCCCCCCCCGCGCGCGCGTCTGGCAAAGATGTTCCCTAACACCAATCAGAATTGTTGGAAATGTAAGACACACAGAGGAACTTACTACCACATGTGGTGGTCTTGCTCAAAGGTCAAACAATATTGGAAAATGATTAAAAAACAACTGGAAGAAACCACTGCTCAGAAAATTCCACTATGACCAGAAACATACTTATTAGGCATACTGACAAAAGACTATAAAAAAGAAATACAATACTTGATATTACATATTCTTACAGCAGCTAGGATCGCTTTCACACAATCATGGAAATTGGAAGATACACCATCAGATGAAAGAATGATACAAAAAACAATGGAATGGACAGAGATGGACAGACTTACCAAAGAGATACAGGAAAAAGAGGACTCAGATTATTACTTAATTTGGCAAAAGTGGTATGATTGGCTAGAGAAAAGGAACATGAACAAAGGGAATACCACCCAAGGACATAAACTAGGGAAATAAAATTAAATATTGCTATATAAATACTGTCATACAATGAATGGTATATATATGTAAATATGTAGACATATAGAATATCGAATGATACTTATATATAGATATATAGACATACAAATACCGAAGCTACTACTCCAACTTTAGTGCCTAAGTCGTAGGACATGTTTTTAATGTATAAAATGTGTTCATGTTAAGTTTGTCAATATGTGTATGTTTGTATATGTATGTTTGTTTGTTCAATAATTTTTTTTTAAAAAAAAGGCTTCTCACACTGATTTGCGTGCAATATTTCTTTTCCACCAGCAGATGTCTCTCTCCAATCCACAAATCCCCAAGCAAAAGTATCAATTGTAAATCCACAAAAGTAGTACTTCCTGTTCTTCAATTAATTCCTTTTGTTGTTCAAAAATGCTTTCTCTCAATTTCCTTTTCTTTATATTATTCTTAATTTCTTCCAAGTCCAATTCTAAATCCAGGTGGTTAGTTCTCCTTTTAGGGCTTTCATTTTTAAAGTTCCTCTTTATTTTTTTCCCCTTCACTTTGAATTCCCAAATGCCAATTAGCCGCTTATTTCAGGTTGGGACCTCTTTTAAAGTTTAAAATTTTTTTTCTTCTTACCTGTGAGTTGGCCAATCACTCACTTGGTAACAATACTCCAAGGAAATTTATCTCCAACGTTTACAACTTTCTTTTGTCCAATTTTATGGCAGAGGAGATTGTAAAGGACACGATGATTGCCTGGGGGAGAAATATAGGAACAACAATTCAGCTTGATGCATGGCAAAATGTATGGAACAAAACTATGAAACTGACCCTTTCTTCCCCTTTCAAAGAAAACTTTTATAAAATGATCTACCGTTGGTATCTCCCCCCCCCCCCCCCACCAGAATTGCTAAGGTGTCCCCAGGGTCCTCTGATAGATGTTGGAAATGTGGGTCGGCCAAGGGTACTTTCTTCCACCAGTGGTGGACCTGTCCGTTAACTAGACGCTATTGGAGGAAAATAAAACAGTGGCTGCTGGAAATAACAGGTGTGAGCTTTCCCCTTTATCCAGACCTCTACTTGCTTGGAATAAGACCAGACTACATTGATAACAAAGATTGGTATATATTTGTCCATGTCTCAACAGCGGCGAGAATGGCATTTGCCCAACTGTGGAAAGATGTAGATACGCCTCCCGATCATCTGATAATAAACAAGATTCTCTGATGTGCTGAGATGGATAGATTAACGTATATTTTAAAAGACAAGAAAGATTCAATATACAATAGAAGTTGGGACAAATGCTTTGTCTGGCTCAAAAGAAGGTTAAACCTAGGAAAGGGGTGACAAGATGGTCTATTTAGATTAATTAGATATTTATTAGGCTATATGATTTCTTAAAATTTCGACAAAAACAGGCTAACTGTTTTGTAGATAGTTAGTAGAAATTGACTCTATTGAAATGTTTGGTTTGGATGACACTAGTTATTATTAATTGGAGAGTGAGCTTAACTCCTGGTTAGTCATGTTTGTCGTTTCGTTTTAGTCTTGTGTTTATGTGTTTCTACATTTCACCATTTATATTGTTTTTCAATGTTTATTTTGTGTTAATCTTAATGTAAATATTTAATAAAGATTTAATTTTTTAAAAAATACTCCGTTTCATCACCGCTCCTGCTCAATATTTAGTCCGGTTGCTCCAGCTTGTAGTGGCCATTTCAATGGCCGCCGACCCTGCCGCCAGGTCAAAGAGCTGCCTCCGACCTTTCAAGGAACTTGCCTGTTCCTCTTGGTCTTCCGAGGTGCCTCTCTCTCTCCTCCGTCCTTACAAGACGGATCCAGTCCGAAGACCCCCCAACAGTGGTTTGTCAGTTTGGGTTTTCGCGAAGCTCGATGGAGCTTTGCTATTTCCCAACCAGTATCACTGTGAAGCTTCCAGTTTGTCTTATCTCACTACTTTCAAGAGTCAATTGAATAATAGGTAATAGCAATGATAAAAATAAAGAAAGTATAGGCATATACCATATTATTTGCTTCTAAATATACAATATACACAATATACACCTCTGGGTCCTAATCTCTCCAGTCTAGGATTTCCTACTGATTTCAAACAAGTCTTCCAGTCTCCTGCTTCCTCTCACTGTCCCAACCTCTTCCGTTCACTACTTTCCAAGTCCTTCGTCCAATATGTCTGTTTCTGTTAGTATGCACTGTCACTGTAACTGTCAATCCACACTCCAACCTTCATCATTACAATTATTATATCCACACTCCCCGATCTTTCACTTCTGATACGTTCAGTCACAGTCTTTACTGCAGTTTCCAAATTTCTTCCTCTCTTTTCCTTTCAACTCCTCCAATCTCCCTCTTTTCTCTCTTTAACCTCCTTCTCGCTGTCAAGCCAAGCGACACACTCGACAACGTTACTTGCACGGGGGGGGGGGTGCACTGGTGATGAGAGCACTAAGGAATAGGCAGCCATGTGCGGGGTGGGAAAGGCGGGGCCACGGTATTAGGGCTTCAACACACCGACTGCTGTATTCGCTGACACCCTCGCTGCAGAGATGCTGGCACGAGAAGAGGCTGGGAAAACGCTAAGACGCCGAGCCCAGCATCTGGAAAGAGGAGGGAGGGTGTGGCTTTAAATACAGGGCGGGGCGGTACAGTAGCTCTTTGCTATAAAACAGCTACACGCCTATGGAATGTAGCGCTAAGTTCACATCGTTTAACGAGTGCAGCACGTTCCTGGAGCCAGCCGGATAATAAACCAGCATAGCACCGACCTGTGCGCGTGTGTTTCTTGGTGTTGCCGTGCTTAGCCTGGGACGGCTGAGAGGAAATTAGTGCTACCCTCATCAAACCCTGTCACACGGCTCTGGGATGGTGGAGGATGGCGAGGATATGCTTGAGATCACTGTGTTGGTGGAAGAGAATGCGGCTCAGGATGAGCCATGGAAAGAAAGCCCTGAGGTAGCGATCCAGCTAGCAGTCCGCCCGAAAGAACGGAGCCCAAGCCGGAGCTCCGCCCACATGAGTGACCCAAGTGGGGCGCAGGGTGTGGCTTCCCAGGCGGCGTCTGGAGAGTGGTGGCAGAGCCCCGCGTTGGCTGTCCCGGGAGGCCCTCCCACCTCCCCCCTTTTCAGCGAGCGGTTCCTGAAGTGGAGAGAACGGCGATGGGTGGAAGGGGATGACAGAGAATGGAGTTACTCCACTGGAATAGGCCAATCCATGATGGAATTACTTCGAGAACAGTTTGGGGAAGCCAGCTTCAGGGATGCGCAATCCTGGCAGCGGGGGGGGGGGGTGGCACAAACAGCCTGCAGGGACAGGAACTGGGTTCCGCTTGGCTAGCCCCAAGTTATGGGTGGGCACTCATGCAGGTGCTACCCGGCTGCCTGAGCCCCAGTCTCTGTGTGCAGCTGAGGGGCAGCCTCAGTCCGGGTCTGGAGCAGGCCATCAGACGTTGGGGGGGCCCTCCCCCAGGTGGTCCTAGCCAGGCCCCAGGTGTGGGTGCAGGGGTGTGGGGACCACAGCCAGAGTGGGGCCCGCCTCCCCTACAAGCCTCTTTTGATGGCAACCCGGACCGGGTGGCCCTGTTCTTAAGTCAGGTCATAAGTTATTTTGACCTCTATGGTCGCCTCTACCCATCCCAGTGGTCTATGGTGGTTGCTATCACTACCACGTTGATGGGGGAGGCCTCTGACTGGGTAGCGGATCTCCATACCGACCACGCCCGTGAACTCACTGACGTCGGGTTGTTTCTGGAGGGGCTCCGGGGGAGGTTTGAGGATGAGACCCGGACCCAGGTAGCGGAGGAGGATCTTGTGGCTGTTAAACAACGGGGCCGCCCCACGCGAGAGTATGTAAAGGAGTTTAAGCAATTAGCAGGGAGAGTGCAGGGGTGGCCCGAACACATGCTGGTCCACCATTTTCACCTGGGCCTAGATAGAGACCTTAGACAGACATGTGTGTATAGGGGATTGCCGCCTTGGCTGTCAGACTGGTGTCGAGCAGCCATCGATTTGGACATCGGTCTGAGGGAATTCCGAACGAAAGGGACTGCGGGGCCACCTACCAGTCGGAGACAGGCCGAGAGGCTGCTGCACAGCACAGGGGGACGGGAACGGGATGCACCGTTAACAGACCCCACCCGCCGGCTGCCGTTGCAGTGTTTTCGGTGTAATCAGGTGGGTCATAGAGCCTTGGAGTGCCCACTATCTCCAGTCCAGCCCATCAAACCAATGACCCCAGCGGCAGGTGGGAAGAACAGAGGATGGGCGACACCAGAAAAGACCAAAGGGATCTCGCAGCCTAGACAAACCACAGATGGGACATCCCCGCAGGAACCCACCACCCATCCCGGGGTCGTTCCGGTGGTGGTGCCGGGGAGTGAGGATGACGAGGACCTTGATGATCCTATGGTAAGTGGCCCCATACACCCTTTCCTTATCCCAATCACCTTGACATCCCTACGGGGATCGGGGCCCTTACGGCATGAAGTGCTAGTGGACTCGGGGCCTTGGCGACCGGAACGTATTTTACTAAGTTGGATTTGAGGGAAGCGTATTACCGAGTTTGGGTCAAGAAAGGGGACAAATGGAAAACCACTTTTAACTGCCCCCTAGGGAGCTACAAATTCTGTGTGATGCCCTTTGGCTTACAGGGCGCACCTGCTGTCTTCATGCAGCTAATTAACAAGGTGCTGCATGAGTTTCTTTACTGTGGCATTCTGGTTTATCTGGATGATATCCTGCTTTACACAAAAACCATGAAAGACGGGGTGGAGATGGACCCCAAAAATGTGGCTACTGTTCTGGAATGGCAAGCACCCACAACCAGACGCCAGTTGCAAAGCTTCCTCGGCTTCGCTAATTTTTATCGCAGTTTTATACCCACGTTTGCACACATTGCTCTACCACTAACAAACTTGCTGCGCACCAAAGAAGAGGCTCCACCACGTCCCGGGTGGCGTCTGCACTGGACGCTCGAGTGCCAGGAGGCATTCGAAACTTTAAAACGGCAATTTGCTAAGGCTCCCGTGCTACAGCACCCGGACCAAACAAAGCCGTTTGTTGTACAGGTGGATGCAAGTGACGTGGCCGTGGGAGCTGTTTTGTTGCAAACGGATGCCAAGGGCCACCTCAGGCCATGTGCTTACACATCAAAAAAGTTCAACCCCACAGAGAGGGGTTGGGCCATTTGGGAGAAGGAGGCCTTTGCTGTTCGCTGGGCCCTGCTCACGTGGCGACATTTACTAGAGGGGGCACGGATCCCGTTTGAGGTATGGACCAACCATCGGAATCTAATAGCGTTGCAGACACCCCGCCACCTGTCCCCCAAACAGGTGCGATGGGCTCAGTATTTTCAGCGGTTCCGCTTTACTCTGAAGCACGTACCAGGAGGAAAGAACTTCCTAGCGGATGCATTGTCACACATGCCACAATTCCAGAGTCAGAGAGACGAGGTGGTTCAAGCTATGGTGCCAGGAGGACAGCCCAACACACAGACAACAGCTCTCATGGCGCAAAACATAAACGAGTGGAGGAATCGACTACAAAGGGAGGAGAAAACAGATGACTGGTTACAAAACAACTGACACATCCTTACCAAAAGGGATGGTCTCTTCTGGAAGGGGGAGCGAATATACGTCCCTTTGGGGGCTTGGACGAGCGTATTACACCGATGCCATGACTGCAGGGCTGCGGGACACTTTGGTTTCCTGAAGACGTACCATCAGGTCTGACGGCAGTTCTGGTGGCCGCATATGCGGCAGGACGTGGAAGAGTATACCCGTGGCTGTTCCGTCTGCGCGAAAACGAAAGCGCGACCTGGCAAACCGCTCGGCCTCTTACACCCAGTCGCTACACCTACCCAGCCATGGGAAGACATAGGAATGGACTTTATCGTAGAATTACCAGAAAGCAATGGGAATACCGTGATCTGGACTATCGTTGATTTGTTCTCAAAGCAAGCCCATTTCATTCCCTGTCATGGCCTACCATCAGCTCTACACCTGACGAAACTATTCATCCAACACGTCTATAGGTTACACGGTGTACCTCGTCGTATTATTTCTGATACAGGGGTGCAATTCACGGCCCGATTCTGGCACAACTTTATACGGGCTATAGGGTCATCTCAAGAACTTAGCTCTGCTTACCATCCCAGCATGAACGGAGCAGCAGAGCAGGCAAATGCGATGATAGAGCGTTATCTCCACTGCTATGTGTCCTATCAACAACACGATTGGGCAACGTTATTACCCTTCGCTGAAGTGGCCTATAATAACACGGTTCACAGTAGCACTGGGTTCACCCCCTTTCGTATAACAACAGGGCGGGACTTTGTAGCCATCCCAGAGCTAGACCAGGCACCAGGGACGGCGGTGATGCCAGCAGAATGGGCAGAAAAGCTCACAGCCGTATGGCCGCAAGTGAGAGACGCACTAGAGAGGATGGCAAAGGACTACAAAACACAAGCCGACAAAAAGAGGATGGCCCCTTGCCGTCCATTACAGATAGGGGATATGGTATATCTATCAACCAAGTACCTTAAATTGAAAGTACCCTGTCGTAAATTAGGGCCTAAATACCTAGGGCCCTTCCCGATTACTAAGCTCATAAATCCCGTAACGGTAGCGCTGAAGCTGCCGCCATTGCTGGGGAAAGTCCACCCCGTATTTCATATAAGTCTCCTGAAGCTCGTTCCCCCTGATCCAGACCGGCATACCCGTCCTGGCCCAACCACAGGAGACCATTATGCAGTGGAGGAAATCTTAGACTCCAAAATGAAAGGGGGTAAAGTGTGGTACTTGATTTGGTGGAAGGGGTATCCCCATGAGGAGGCATCCTGGGTGTCCGCCCCAAACGTAAACGCTAAACGACTAGTCAAACAGTTTCATAAGACGCATCCCCAGAAGCCGCGATAGGCTACTAATCTTGTGGTTTTCCCTTACAGAAGGACTCGTGGTGAAGGAGGAGCCGCCTGTCGAGACAAGCGACACGCTCGACAACGTTACCTGCACGGGGGGGGGGGTGTTGCACTGGTGATGGGAGCACTAAGGAATAGGTGGCCGTGTGCGGGGTGGGGAAGGCGGGGCCACGGTATTAGGGCTTCAACACACCGACTGCTGTATTCGCTGACACCCTCGCTGCAGAGACGCCGGCACGAGAAGAGGCTGGGAAAACGCTGAGACGCCGAGCCCAGCATCTGGAAAGAGGAGGGAGGGTGTGGCTTTAAATACAGGGCGGGGCGGCACAGTAGCTCTTTGCTATAAAACAGCTACACGCCTATGGAATGTAGCGCTAAATTCACATCGTTTAACGAGTGCAGCATGTTCCTGGAGCCAGCCGGATAATAAACCAGCATAGCACCGACCTGTGCGCGTGTGTTTCTTGGTGTTGCCGTGCTTAGCCTGGGACGGCTGAGACTCGCTACTTCGCTCCACCGCCAATGCACCACTTTTTCTCTCTTCGGAGACTCCCTTGTCGCACCTTTTAATTTCCACCAAATTAGGGAAGTAACCCAGTAACTCACTCTGTCCTGCCTCTATTCACCGATATATCTAGCTGTTTTTCCACTTCTTGCTTTCTTCACTATTCACAGGGCCATCACACATCCAGATCCGACCATTACAGCTGGTCTCTTCTGCACTGAAATTTAAGGGGTTCTTCCTTCCATAACAGGGGATCACGCAGCTCCCTATTACCCCAAGAATTTTTATACCCCTTTCCCCCCCATCCCCCCACCCAACTACCACCCCCTCCCCTTCCCCCCCTATCCCTCCCCCCTTTCCCCCCTGACTTCCACTATTAACCAATCATATATATCAGTCAACATCAAACAACAAAAGAAAAAAAAAATTGGTGAGATCCAGCTAAAAATATAACAAATTTAACCTTAAGTAATAAAAAATTAATCTAGCCTTCTAGCATCTTTTACCCCCCTAATCAGATATATAATAACCATAAATAATTTGTAAAGACTCATAGCAATCTAACAAATATTACAAATATGACAAATATATAAAAAAAACTATAAAACTAATTTTGAGCATCATAAATTTTAGAATAAAATATCATATAAATATTTAACATTAAATATAATTCCCAATATTCAATCTTAGTAATGTTATTTTAAAAAGTATATAAAATTCAAACAATACATCATAAATTTCTTTTTTAAAAATTAGATAAAATAAAGCTAATCTATCAGATATATAAGCTTATTTTTAACTTTATAATATATCTAAATATTAATATAAATATATAACATCAGAATGAAAATATAAATTCAAATATATGATAAAATAATTAATAGATATAATTATGAATCAAATGCTAGTTGAAACTTCTTACTTTGATATTTATTCTGCATATACTCTACCCATTTTTTCCACTCCTTAGCAAAGGCTTCATGGGTCCTGTCTTTTAAGTATGCAGAAATCTTAGCCATTTCTGCAAAATTAGACATCTTCAATATCCATTCCTCTATAGTAGGTACACTATCTTTCTTCCAGTATTGACCAATCAGTAGCCTAGCTGCGGTAATTATATATAAGATCAATCTCGTTTCAGTCGGTGAACAATCCTTAACTATCCCCAACAAAAAAAACTGAGCAGAGAATTCAAGCTTCTTCTTCAAAACATTCTGCATAACCCACCAAAGTTTAAGCCAAAATGCTTTCAATTTTCTGCACGTTCACCAAATATGAAAATATGTTGCATCCAAACAATCACACCTCCAACATTTAGGTTGAACATTTGGATACATAGATGATAATTTTTTGGGATCTAAATGCCATCTATAAAACATCTTATAAAAATTTTCCCTCAAGTTCTGTGCTTGTGTAAATTTAACATTCTGGACCCAAATCTTTTCCCATGTTTCCAACATCACTGGTTCTGCAAAATTTTGTGCCCATTTTATCATACAATCTTTAACTAATTCACCCTCTGAATCTCTTTCTAACAATAAATTATACACTCGCTTAATATGCATTGGCCCTTTACATTTTATCTGAGTCACCAAATCTTCTTCATGCGACATTAATCCAATTTTCTGATCTGATAGGGCGGGGTTCTGATACTGCTCATTAATGCATGTGAGTGACGTGGCAGTCCGATAACCGCTGATTGGGCAGCAGGGTTGGCGCGACTATTTGAGGGCGTTGGGTTGCAGTAAAGCCC
This sequence comes from Coluber constrictor foxii, assembly GCA_038048745.1. Classification (NCBI taxonomy): domain Eukaryota; kingdom Metazoa; phylum Chordata; class Lepidosauria; order Squamata; family Colubridae; genus Coluber; species Coluber constrictor. Next base: position 15,467,035 of record CM075961.1, read on the forward strand.
AACGCCGACTTTGTGTTATCGTTACTCTGAACTCAGTGTTGACTATGGCAGACTGAGAGGATGAAATAAACCTGGATCCTGTTCAAGACGTCTGCTTACAGCATGGTTTGTTCCAAGCCTGGCGAGCAACCTGAGAGAAAGTCGGCGTTTCCCCCTTGCTGTTGTGTGCCTTACAGTTGGAGGAGGTGATGGCTGAGGGTGCAACGGACGAGCCGCTGGGGGCTGGAGAAGCGGAGGCGGAGGCCACCTCTGTCTTGGATACCCGGGAGGCGCAAAGCGCTGAAGAACTGCCTTTTGTCCGGCTGAAGGAGAAACCCCTCCCGCCAAAGGAGGGGGGCGGTGAGCAGCCGGAGCAAGACCGGGTGGCAGCAAGTGGGAGGAAGGGTGCTTCTGGAGACTGGTGGCGTAGCCACGCCCTGGTTGGGACTCAGAAACCTTTAACCCCTTACCCCCCGGGCCCCAGCTTCCAAGGCTGGAGGGAACGGAAGTGGATGGACGATGAGGAGGGGGATTGGAGTTACTCCACTGGGAGCCTGGGACCATCCACCCTGGATGTTTTGAGGGAGAAGTTTGGGGAAGCCAGCTTCCGGGACGCGGTTTCATGGCAGCCTTGAGCTGCTGGAGGAGACGCAGGTGACACTTGGCAGGGGAAACCAGGCCCTGAAACGCGTTTCCAGCTGGCAAGCCCCAAGTTACAAGTGGGGAAGGCATCTCGCAGGGAGCGAGCAACGGAGCAGGGCTTCCCAGGGCTCCACCCCTCTTCCGTGGATGGTGCAGCCCGTGGCATGCGGGACGGGCAACGGCAGGGGGGTCAAGGGACTACTCAAGGCAGTGGCCAGGGCCACGCAAACCAACCTCGGCGAGCAGCGGATGGAATAACGCCCGATGGGAGGGGCACCGGTCCTCCACCCCTGTGGACGCCTGGGGTCTGGCCGCACCAACAACAGCAACTGTGGGGTCCTCCTCCGATCCAAGCCACATTTGACGGGAGTGCTGATAGGGTTTCCATCTTCCTAAGCCAGATACTCAGTCATATGGACTTGTATGGGCGGCTTTATCCATCGCCGTGGGCTATGGTCATTGCCATAACTGCAGTCTTGCAGGGAGAGGCAGCCAATTGGGTTGCTGACCTGCACAGCGAACACGCCAAAGAGCTGGCCGACGTCGGGTTGTTCCTTGAGGCGTTGAGAGTACGCTTTGAGGATAGTGCTCAGGTCCAAGTGACCGAAGGAGAATTACTCGCTCTGCGACAGAGAGGGCAGGCGGTCAAAGAATACGTGAAAGAGTTCTGCACGTTGGCGGAGAGGCTGCGCACCTGGCCAGAACGGCTACTCGTGCATCAGTTTTGTTCCGGGTTGGATAGGGAGGTGCGGCAAGCGTGCGTTTACCATGGCTTACCGCCAAAACTAGCGGAGTGGTTCAAAGCAGCAGTCGAGCTGGAAGTGGGGCTGAGAGAGTTCTGGTCCCGACCTAACCAACCGTTGCGGTTTACAGCGGCCAAACCGGGAACCCCGAAAGAAGCTGGGACTGGAGTTCTTCTCCCTGGCAAGCCCATGGTGACTGGTGGAAGGGGCCCTGCCTTCCATTGTTTTCGTTGTGGCCAGGTGGGGCATCGGGCTGTCAACTGTCTTATACCTCCCTTGCAAGCCACCTCTGCGAGGGCCTCGTCAACCAGGACTAGGGTTCGGGAAAGGGCTCGTTCCACAACAGAACGACCAAAGGCGCCGACGCCTACGCCCTCCAGTAGCTTTCGCTCCACACCACCCGAACTGCAAACCCCCGCAGGGGTCGATGACATACTGTCAGACAGCGAAGACAACACACCAGAGGACCCAATGGTAAGTAACCCGATACGGCCGTTTGTGATACCGGTGGTGCTCCACAACATGCGCACATCTTTCAAAGTGTCGACGGGGGCCCTGATAGACTCTGGGTGTACTCGTTGTCTCATGTGCAAAACAATAGCAGAGGCATTGGGTCTCTGCGTTAGCGCCTTACGGTCTCCTATCTGGTTCGAACAAATGGATGGGTCACTCTTAGGGGGGGCACCAGCGGAACTGGTGACAGAGCCGGTCCAGCGAGAGGTAGGAGCCCACAGGGAACAGATCCGTTTCATAGTGGTTGAGTGCATGGTTGAATTGCTTATCTTGGGATTGGCATGGTTGGATAAGTGGCACCCCGTTATTTGGTGGGAAGGGAGCTTCCGAAAGCTACGTTTGGGTATTGGGCCTGAACCGGTTCCTGAGGGCCAACAGCAGATACAACAGTGCAGCAGTACCAAAGAGAACGGACAGACTCCAACACAGGCCGAGTATCCGGCTGTGTATCAAGATTTGGAGGCTGTTTTTGCTGAAGAAGAGTGTGAGATGTTACCCCCCCCCCCCCCCACAGAGCAACCGATTGTGCCATAGAACTAGTGCCAGGGGCCAAACTGCCGAAACCCCGCATGTACGCAATGACTAAACCCGAATTAGAGGAGTTGCAGCGTTACATCAATAAAAACCTAGCCAGGGGGTTCATTCAGCCCAGCCGGGCGCGGATGGCTGCGCCAGTGCTGTTTCGCGAGAAGAAAGATGGGGGCTTGCGTTTGTGTGTGGATTTCCGGGGTTTGAACGCCATCTGCGTAGAAAACCTCTACCCCCTTCCCCTGATGAAAGATCTGCTAGCGACCCTGTCGACTGGCAAGGTGTTCACAAAGCTCGATTTACGGGAGGCGTATTACAGGGTGCGGATACGTGCAGGAGACAAATGGAAAACCACCTTTAATTGCCCTCTAGGTAGTTTTAAGTTCCGTGTTATGCCCTTCGGGCTTCAGGGTGCACCGGCCGTGTTCATGCAGGTTATAAACAAGGTACTGCATGAACACCTGTATAGGGGAGTACTCGTCTACTTGGATGACATTTTAATATATTCTGACAACATGGAGGAGCACATACAGCTGGTGAGACAGGTCCTCACCAAACTGCTGCATGCCAAATTATATGTAAAGTTGTCGAAGTGTGAATTTCATCGTACAAGTCTAGATTATCTTGGATATCGTATTTCGGGTAACGGGGTGGAAATGGACCCCAAAAAGGTATTAGCAGTGTTGGAGTGGCAGGCCCCTAAGACACGAAAGCAGCTACAAAGCTTTTTAGGCTTTGCCAATTTCTATCGACAGTTTATTCCTTCCTTTGCCCAGGTAGCCCTGCCCTTGACCGACTTGTTAAAAACAAAAAATGTGATAGGTAGTACAGTACAACCAGGACAACTGTTGCTCTGGACACCAGAATGCCAACAAGCGTTCGAACGACTAAAGGAGTTGTTCTCTCGGGAGCCAGTCCTAAAGCACCCAGATCCGGCGTTGCCGTTTATAGTGCAGGCGGATGCTAGCGACGTGGCTAGAGAGGACAAAATAAACCTGGATCCTGTTCAAGACGTCTGCTTACAGCGTGGTTTGTTCCAAGCCTGGCGAGCAACCTGAGAACCAGTTCCTTTTGTCTTTAGCCCAGGTAAGACGCTTCTGACGTTGTTTGTTGTTCAGAAGCGGCTTGACAAGAGGAATACAACATTTGAAGCCCATGTCCAGGATCCGTCTGTGTGTGGTGGCTCTTGATGCACTGACTCCAGCCTCAGTCCATTCCTTGTGAAAGTCCTCAACACTTTTGAATGGCCTTTTCCTGACAATCCTCTCCAGGCTGCGGTCATCCCCGCTGCTTGTGCACCTTTTTCTTCCACACTTTTCCCTTCCACATAACTTTCTATTAATGTGCTTTGATACAGCACTTTGGGAACATCCAATGTTATGTTGTTACTGTTTTGAGCGGGAAGTTCAAACTGGGGTTTGTTTCTGATTGGTTACTGGCCAGCAGCCAAACTGTATATAAAGAGGGCTGCTGCCTGCATAGCTTTGCTGAAGTCTCACCATTTAATAAAGAGCTGTTGTCACTAGCCTGTCTGTGCTGCTTCATTATCGCCCAGTCACTTCATCTGGCGACGAGGATGGGATAGCACACAGAAGGTTCAAAAAGAGCTCAGGATAGACACGGTGCCCACCGGGACCATAGACTTCAGCCATGGCAGCGTACGTTCTGCCAATGCCGTTTGATCCAACTCGAGAAAAATGGGGGTCCTACATGACCCGATTCGAGTGCTCGCATGAAGCTAGCGACATGCACGGGCTATCTGCAAATCGCAAACAAGCCCTGTTCCTGAGCCATTGCGGACCAGATGTCTTTGAAATGGCCGAGTCGTTGTGTGAGCCGACCCCGGTGCAAACGGTTCCTTGGGACACACTCCAAGCAACCCTCAGGGCACACTACGCCCCTGCACCATCCAAGTTCGTCCAGCGTTACCAACTGAGGCAGAGAATCCAGAAAGAGGGGGAACCGGTGACCGCATATGTAGCAGCGCTCCAGAGAGCCGCGACTCACTGTGACTACCACGACCTGGACGACGCGCTGCTAGAACAATTAATCTGCGGCGTTCGAGACACCAGACTTCATAGGCGGCTGCTCGCGAAGCCTGGTTTGACTTGGACGAGGCCAGGGCACATGAAGCATCGACAAAGGCGTCGGAGGCTTTACAGCGTCCTCAGCCTGAGAAAAACGGGTCTAAAGCGGTCCCAGTTCACCGCGAGGAGACGAGAACAAGTTCGGAGGAAGAATCAGACGAAGACGTCTTCTGAACTGAAAAAAGAAAAGGCGAACCCAGACGCCACCGAGAGAGCTGCCTGAGTTGCGGCGGCCAGCATGAACGACAAGCCTGCAAATATCGCAAGGCCATTTGCAGGCGCTGCGAGAAGAGAGGTCACCTGGCCCAAGTATGCCGAGCACAGCTTCTGCGGTCATCCAAACCACGTGACCAGGGCAGCCAATCAGAACCGCTGCCAGCTTCAAAACGACCAATCCAGAACAAGGGCGCCGAAAAGCAGCGCGAGATTCAAACTTACAGCACGAGAGTCGGCCAAGCCAGCACGGCGATCGAGGAAAAAGTCTTCACTACCATCAAGATCAATGGACAACCCTGTAAGATGGAGATCGACACCAGATCTGCACTCTCCATCATGTTGTGGGCTACGCTACAGTCCCTGCTTCCGAGCAACAGAAAGAGCCAGCTATCGAGACAACGAGTCCGCCTGCTAGACTACCAGGGGAACCGAGTTCCAGTCGAAGGCGTCGACACCTTCACCATCTCCTACGGCGACTTCGAGGAGAGACTACCGCTGACCATCATGAGAGACCCGCTACCGAGCCTCCTTGGTCTACGCTGGTTCTGAGCCCTGGGCATGGGGTTCACTGGAGTACACAGCCTCAGTGGAGCTTCGCTCAAAGAACAATTCCTGCACGAGTTCCGGGACGTTTTCGAGGACAGCTTGGGCAAGTACGTGGGGACCCCGATTTCGTTTAATTTGGACCCAGGGGTAGCCCCAATTAGGCTTAAGGCGAGGAGAGTCCCTTTTGCCCTGAAGCCCAAGATTGACGCAGAACTAGATAAACTGATTAGCCAGGGCATCTTAGTGCCAGTAGACCATGTGAAATGGGAAACCCCAATAGTGACCCCAATTAAGGCTGATGGGTCTATCAGAATTTGCGCCAATTACAAATGTTCTATCAATAAGGCATTGCAGCAAAGCGCTTATCCTGTCCCTGTAGTCCACCACTTACTGCATTCCCTAGGTCCAGGGAAAATATTCGCAAAATTAGATCTTGCGCGAGCTTACCAGCAGCTGCCGGTAGACGAAGCTACGGCAGAAGCACAAATGATAGTGACACACAGAGGGGCTTTTAAATGCACTCGGTTGCAGTTCAGAGTCACCATAGCCCCGGGACTATTTCAAAGCACGATGGAGCGCCTTCTACAAGGCCTCCCTGGAGTCGTCCCGTATTTCGACGACGTGCTCATTATTGGCCATAACGAAAAGCAACTGGCAGAAAGAATCAGGTTAACCCTGACGAGATTCCGTGAAGCCGGCCTAAAGCTTAAAAGGTCAAAATGCAAAATTGGGGTTCCCTCAGTTGAGTTCTTAGGATATAAGATTGACAGATCGGGGATCCACCCCACCGAAAGCAAGGTGAGAGCTATTAAGAACGTTCCCACGCCCAGAACCAAGACCGAACTGCAGGCCTTCCTAGGCCTTCTTAACGTCTACACCATGTTTTTAAAAGACAAAGCCACGGTAGCCGAACCACTCCATAGACTCTTAGGCAAGAGCACTCCGTGGGTTCGGGGCAAAAGAGAAGCGGCAGCATTTAACGCTGTCAAGAAGCTCCTCTCCGAGGACAGTTTTCTAATGCAATATAGCTCTGAACTGCCGTTAGTCTTGGTTTGTGACACCTCTCCATTTGGCGTCGGCGCCGTACTCAGCCATAGACTACCAAATGGCCTAGAGGTGCCAATTGCCTACTACTCTTGGACTCTGTCATGCGCAGAGCGCAACTATAGCCAACTTGACAGGGAAGCCTTAGCCGCCATTGCCAGCGTTAAAAAATTCCACGAGTACCTGTTTGGCCGAACATTTGAATTAGTTACAGCCCACCAACCATTGCTGGGCCTCCTTGCTGGCGACAGGCCCACCCCTGCCACCCTTTCTCCACGAATGACTAGGTGGTCAATTTTTTTGGCCGCATACTCTTACAAACTGATCCACCGACCAGGAAAAGCCATGGGCCATGCAGATGCCCTTAGCAGGTGCCCCCTGCCAGACATTTTAGACAACCCGACTCCCGAGGCCCCAATTCTTTTACTGGACGCTGTGCCGCCAGGGCCCCTATCTTCTGCCGAGGTGGCCAAAGCTTCTAAGAGAGACTCTGTTATCAGAACTGTGATGGGCTGGGTTCTGCGAGGCTGGCCTACACAAACTGACTCTGCTGTATTTAAACCATTTTGTACAAAGCGAAACAAACTTTTGATTTTTTTTTTAATTTTAATTTTTATTTATATGCCGCCCTTCTCCGGAGACTCAGGGCGGCTTACAATGCGCTAAGCAATCGCCTTCATACTTTTGTATATTGATACAAAGTCAGCTTATTGCCCCCACAAACTGGGTCCTCAATTTACCCACCTTAGAAAGGATGGAAGGCTGAGTCGACCTTGAGCCTTCCTGGGATTGAACTCACAGAAATTACAGGCAGCTGGTGTTAATTGCTGCCTTTAGTAGGAGGCATTAGCCCCCTACGCTACACAGGCTCATGTGGGGGTTGTTTGCTGTGGGGAGATCGTGTTGTTGTACCTGAAAGTTTAAGGCATAGAGTGCTAGAGATGCTGCATGTGGGTCACCCGGGCATGGTTAGAATGAAGGGCCTTGCCCGAAGCTACGTATGGTGGCCGCATTTAGACCAGGACATTGCTGAGTGGGTGGGGAAGTGCAGGCCCTGCCAGGAGTCCCGTCCAGATCCCCCGGTCGCCCCGGCTAGGGAATGGGAGAAACCCAAGGGTCCATGGGGGCATGTCCATGTAGATTTCGCTGGGCCGTTCCACGGCCAGTCCTTCCTAATAGTAGTGGACGCATTTTCTAAATGGTTGGATGTTTTCTTAATGCCCTCAACCACTTCGGAGGCTGTGATTAGGGTCCTCCACCGCCTTTTCGCCACGCACGGCCTGCCCGACACATTGGTTTCAGACAACGGGCCACAATTCACTTTGGTCCAATTCGAGGGTTACCTTGCCGAACTGGGCATTCGGCATGCCCTCTCGGCTCCTTTCCATCTGGCTTCGAATGGTCAGGCCGAATGATTCGTTCGGACCACCAAGGAAGCCTTGTCCTGACTAGACTCAGGTGATTGGCAGGCCAAGATCGATCAATTCTTGGCGGTGCAACATGCCATTCCCTGCACAGCCACTGGCCACAGTCCGGCCGAACTTTTGATGGGCCGTAAGCTCAGATGTGTCCTGGACCGATTGCATCCAAATTATTCGGTTGATAAATTTAAGGGGGAAGAGGGAGGCCTCAGGCATTTCCCAATTGGCACAATGGTCTATGCGAGAAACTATGCCACTGGTCCCTTGTGGGTGGAAGGTATTGTGACAGGAGTAACTGGACCGAAATCCTATACTGTGGATATCGGCCAAGGGAGAATTTGGAGGCGTCATATCGACCAGTTAAGAAAGAGATTAGTTAGCGAGAACCCAGACCTTGAATACAAGCCAGTCCCTAACTACCAAGGTCCTTCCAATACAGCTACCTCAACCCCGATTGAGCTGGAATACTTATCTGGCAAGCCAGAGTTCCAGCGCTGCCCCAGCGAGCCACTTCTCCCAGCCGGGGAAAGTCACACCTCCGAAAGAAGCCCGGAGGTTCCATTGGCGGAGCCAGGAGATACAGGAGGTCCCTCTGACCAGCTCAACGCCCAGCCAGCAACTGAACTGCGCAGGTCGACTATGACTAAGACACGCCCAGGTCACCTGTGCGACTACGTCTGTAAATATGTTAATACTTGTGATAATGTGCATTCTGGGAGGGGAGCGGTGTTATGTTGTTACTGTTCATAAATAAAGTTCATTTATTTCAGTAATGCAACTTAAAAGGTGAAACTAATATATGAGATAGACTCATTACATGCAAAGTGAGATAGTTCAAGCCTTGATTTTTCATAATTTTGATGATTATGGCTTACAGCTCATGAAAACCCCAAATTCACAATCTCAGAAAATTAGAATATTGTGAAAAGGTTCAATATTCTAGGCTCAAAGTGTCCCACTCTAATCAGCTAATTAAGCCATAACATCTGCAAAGGGTTCCTGAGCCTTTAAATGGTCTCTCAGTCTGGTTCAGTAGGAATCACAATCATGGGAAAGACTGCTGACCTGACAGTTGTGCAGAAAACCATCACTGACACCCTCCATAAGGAGGGAAAGCCTCAAAAGGTAATTGCAGAAGAAGTTGGATGTTCCCAAAGTGCTGTATCAAAGCACATTAATAGAAAGTTATGTGGAAGGGAAAAGTGTGGAAGAAAAAGGTGCACAAGCAGCAGGGATGACCGCAACCTGGAGAGGATTGTCAGGAAAAGGCCATTCAAAAGTGTTGAGGACTTTCACAAGGAGTGGACTGAGGCTGGAGTCAGTGCATCAAGAGCCACCACACACAGACGGATCCTGGACATGGGCTTCAAATGTCGTATTCCTCTTGTCAAGCCGCTCCTGAACAACAAACAACATCAGAAGCGTCTTACCTGGGCTAAAGACAAAAAGAACTGGTGTGTTGCTCAGTGGTCCAAAGTCCTCTTTTCTGATGAGAGCAACTTTTGCATCTCATTTGGAAACCAAGGACCCAGAGTCTGGAGGAAGAATGGAGAGACACACACTGCAAGATGCTTGAAATCCAGTGTGAAGTTTCCACAGTCTGTGTTGATTTGGGGAGCCATGTCATCTGCTGGTGTTGGTCCCCTGTGCTTCATTAAGTCCAGGGTCAACGCAGCCATCTACCAGGAGATTTTGGAGCACTTCATGCTTCCTTCCGCAGATGAGCTTTACGGGGATGCTGACTTCATTTTCCAGCAGGACTTGGCACCTGCCCACACTGCCAAAAGTACCAAAACCTGGTTCAATGACCATGGGATTACTGTGCTTGATTGGCCAGCAAACTCGCCTGACCTGAACCCCATAGAGAATCTATGGGGCATTGCCAAGAGAAAGATGAGAGACATGAGACCGAACAACGCAGAAGAGCTGAAGGCCGCTATTGAAGCATCCTGGTCTTCCATAACACCTCAGCAGTGCCACAGGCTGACAGCATCCATGCCACGCCGCATTGAGGCAGTAATTGATGCAAAAGGGGCCCAAATCAAGTACTGAGTACATATGCATGCTTATACTTTTCAGAGGTCCGATATTGTTCTATGTACAATCCTTGTTTTATTGATTTCATGTAATATTCTAATTTTCTGAGATTGTGAATTTGGGGTTTTCATGTATGTCTATAGAAATGTTTCTTGTTTCTGGCATTCCATATGAAAGCATGCCACCTCATCTGAAGATCGTGTCCTTCTAATGTTAGAATCCTCCTGTTCTTTAAATTTATCCATTCCCTGACCCAAACCAAACTTGCTGCTTTATAATAAGTCTCCCACGCAGGGAGTCCAAAGCCACCTCTACTTCTACTATCCTGAAGTGAAATTAATTTTATCCTCGCCATTTTTCCTGCCCAAATTTCATAGTCACCTTATTTAATTCTTTAAAAAAATTCTTGTCTAGCTTTATGGGAATTGTTTGAAATAGATAAATTTTGGCAAAATATTCATTTTAATTGTTGTGATTTTCCCTAATAATAACATTTGTAACTTCTCCCATCTTTCCAAATCTTTCCCTATTTGTTGTATTAATTTTGTGTAATTATCCTTTTTTAATGCTGGGCATCTTGCTCTTAGCCAAACACCTAGATATTTCACTTTTTTTACAATTTGAAGCCCCATTCTTTTCTCGAGTTCTCCCTTTTGTTTCTCCGATAAATTCTTGACTATCATTTTAGTTTTTTCTTTGTTAATTTTGAGGCCTGCAATCTCCCCATATTTCTCTATCTCTTGTAATAATATCGGTCCCGATTCCAATGGGTCCTCTATGACAAATACCATATCATCTGCAAATGCCTGCACTTTGAATTCTTCCTGTTTAATTTTAGTTCCTTTTATTTCCACATTTAGTCTAATTCTTTGTAGTAGTGTCTCTAGGATCAGGATAAAGAGCAGAGGTGACATTGGACAACCCTGCCTAACTCCTTTCGTTATCTTAAATGCGCTTGTGGTCTCCCCATTAACTATTACCCTTGCCTCTTGCGTAGAGTAAATCAACTCAATCATCTTTTCAAATTTATCTCCGAATTTCATGGCTTTAATTTGTTGGACCATATATCCCCAATTCACATTATCAAAAGCTTTTTGAGCATGCAGGAAGACAAGGGCCGCTGGTCTCTCTGGGTGCGCCTCATAGTATTCCAGTATATTAATTATTATTCTAGTATTATTTCTAATTTGTCTCATAGGAAGAAATCCATTTTGGTCTGTATGTATCTTCTCATTTAGTATTTTTTTTACCCATTCCGCCATAATATTAAAAAAAATTTATAATCCAAATTTAACAGTGAGATTGGTCTATAATTCTTAATTTGTTTATTGTCAGTGCCTTCTTTAGGGATCAGGGTAATGTATGCCTCTTTCCATGATTCTGGTACCTTTGCTTCCCTCAGGACTTCATTACATATTTCCAATAGTAGTAATTCTATTGAATCTCCTAAGTGTTTATAAGTTTCCCCTGGCAATCCGTCTGGTCCTGGGGTCTTATTACTTTTTTGTTTCCAAACTGCTTCTTTAAGTTTGAATAATGTTATTTCCTTATTTAGTACTTCCCTTTATTCTTCTCTCAATGAGAACACAATTTCTTCCTTCAAATAATCACTTATTTTCCCCTGTATAGTTTCTTCCTCTCTATAAAGCTTTTCAAAGAATTCTTGTGTAATTTTCTTTTTCTTCTCTATATTACTTTCCACAGTTCCATTTTCGTCCTGTAGCTGATGTATTATTTGTCCGGCTAGAGTTGTCTTGAGAAATAAGATGCCTCTCACATTTTGATAATAAAAAAAAAAACTTTTATTTGTTAGAACAACGTCTTCACGGACTCATATGCAGTCAGGAAATGACCTCTGCTCCAAATTCCCTCCCTTTCCTGGCTTGCTTCCTTATCCTATTGGTCATTATCTAAATCATTCTACTGCAGTCTCTCTTACTAATCCCACAGGAATTTAACCCCCTCTTTACTATGTCAGCACTGAGAAGCTGACATCCGGCCCCTCTCCCTTCATTCTTCAGCAAAACTTGCACAAGATAAAACAACAGGTCTAATACCATTACCCCATCTGGGACTGTGTCCCACCCCCTCCCGGCCTGTCCGGGTGATCTCCATGGAATTTAGCTATAAGGCGGTCAGCTTGAATGTTCGTGCTCTTCACCCATGATGCTTCTGACGATGGGTAACCCTTCCACTTAATTAAGTATTGGAGGCGGCCTCTGTGCCACCTCGAATCGAGAATTCGCTGTACTTCATAATGAGTTTGGCCCCCAATGATCAAGGGCCCTGGGGGATCACGTGGCACTGGCCTTAAAGTTGACCCCACCACAGGCTTCAGAAGACTACTGTGAAAAACGGGGTGTATCTTTCCTAGTAACCGGGGCAACTGCAATTGTACCATGACCGGGTTGATTATTTTTACTATAGGAAATGGTCCTATAAATTTTGGGCCCAATTTCCTAGTCGGGAGTTTGAGTCTCAAGTACTTGGTGGAGAGGTAGACCTTCTCTCCTACTCGGAACGGTCTTTGAGGGGCTCGGTGCTTATCTGCTTGCTTCTTATAAGACTGTGCCGCCTTGTCTAATGCCTTTTTGACGTTCTCCCAGGATTCTCTTAGCATCGCCATCCAATCGTTCAAGCTGACTGAAGAAGGGGGTTCCCTGGGATACTCTGGCATGGGGACAAAATCCATACCGCTCACTACCTTGAATGGGGTTAGTCCTGTACTACTGTGGACAGCATTGTTGTACGCGACCTCCGCAAAAGATAGGAGGTCCGCCCAGTTCGACTGTTGGTAGTCTACATAGCACCTCAAGTACTGCTCTATCATGGCATTCAGTCTCTCCGCCCCGCCATTGGTGCTCGGGTGAAATGCTGAGCTGAGACCTTGGGATGATCCTATGGATCGTAGGAATTCCCTCCAAAATTTCGCTGTGAACTGGACACCTCGGTTGGAGATGATTCTTCTGGGTACTCCATGCAAGCGGTAGATGTGTTTCACAAACAGCTTGGCCAATTGGCAGGCTGACAGTAGCCCACTACAGGGTATGAAATGTGCCTGTTTAGAGAATAAGTCTATTACGGTCCAGATCACTGTGTTTCCGCCACTCTTCGGCAGCTCTACTATAAAGTCCATTGCAATCTCCTCCCATGGTCTTGTCGGTTCAGCTACTGGCTGCAGTAACCCAGGAGGTTTTCCTGGTCGGTTTTTCATCATGGCACAGATGGTGCAGCTCTTCACATAGCTGTCCACGTCTGTCCTCATGTGAGGCCACCAAATAGTCTTCGTACTACTTACTATTTCCCTCTGAATCGGGGTGGTTCCACCCTCAGTGGCCTCTCCTCCCATTGCGGGGGTCTGTGAGCCTGCCCACGGTGCCCTTGGGCTTCTTCATCATCTCCCATTTGGGTGCAGGGGAGTGATGCCGTGGCTGGGCTGGGTCGCTTGCTGAGCAGGGAGGGAAGCCCTGGGTGCATTTTGGAGCTTTCTTCTCTCATCTTTTTTTTTTCTTGTGTGTGTGTGTGGGGCTATGCTGCCGTTTGGAGAGCCATAGAACCTTCCCCCCTTACCTGCCACTTGATTGGAATCCAGCAAAAGGCATCATAATTTTTTCCTTTTCTGAGGCAAACCTCCGGTGGAGATTGTTTCTTCCATGGCCTCTGATAAGGTTTGTTTACTTTCGGAGACATCTGAAGGTCTGCCAACGTCGGCAGTAGCTTAGGAATGCATAAATATTTTTAGAAGAAAAGATTTTGAAGAGAGCATTTTTTTTTGTTTAAAATTTATTTCCTGACTGTCTGTCCAGCTAGAGTTGTCTTGAGAAATAAGATGCCTCTCACATTTTGATAATAAAGAAAAAAAACTTTTATTTGTTAGAACAACGTCTTCACGGACTCATATGCAGTCAGGAAATGACCTCTGCTCCAAATTCCCTCCCTTTCCTGGCTTGCTTCCTTATCCTATTGGTCATTATCTAAATCATTCTACTGCAGTCTCTCTTACTAATCCCACAGGAATTTAACCTCCTCTTTACTATGTCAGCACTGAGAAGCTGACATCATTCCTTTTTCTCTTTCCTTTTTTAATTGATAGGCCAGCCACCTCCCTGGTTTATTAGCATATTCAAAATAATTTTGTTTTGCGAATTATAAGTTTCTTGCCAATTCTTTTTGGTCCAAAATATTCAATTTATCTTTAATAAATTGTCCCAAGATGGCGGGTGTGCTCTGAGGTTCTGCGGAGGAGATGGGGCGATGTGGCTCAATTTCGGGGGTCTTGTGGCCGTTTGACCATCTATGGTCACACCCCAGGTGAGCGGAGTGTTAGGTCAGCAGGGAGAGAGCTTTCTTTTCTCTCCCAAGAGCATAAATTTGCTGTCCAGGGCTGGCGTTCACGGAGCGGCTGGAGAGGGCGGCGCTGGAGTGAGGAGAAAGGGCTGCGGCGGCAGCGGCAAGTGTGGGCTGCGGCGGCGGCGACCCGCCCACCAGCTGGTTGCTCCCTTGCTGCCCAAGCCGGCTCCGAGCGACCCAGCGTTCAACATCATAGCGGGGAGCTACGGAGCCGGCAAGTGAGACCAGGCTGGTGTCAGAGGCAGCTGGAGCGGCGTCAACACGGGCGCCGTTGGTGAAATCGAGGGCGGTGGCCTCAGCGGTGTTTGGCAGCGGCTTGGGCAGTGTCCCTCCCCCCTCCTGGCATAGGGACGGCTGGCAGCTAGGTGGAAGATTTGGCAAAGGGAGGCTCCTTTCTGCATTTAGCATATTTTATCAAGACCATGGCGGGCTTTTGGTGGATCAACTCCTGTCATGAGGCCCCCCTTTGGATTAAAGGTAGGCTAAAAAGGGGTAGGAAATGGACCAGAAGAAGACCTGTGGAATGGAGAACTTACGGGGGTGGGGGTGGGGGTGGCCGAGAGGCAAAGAGAGGGATGTTTCCCTGTGGCCTCATAGACCCCCCTTTTTTTGTACCCCCCCTCATACTCCCCCTCCTCGCTTTTGGCCTATATAGGCCTGGGGAGGTCACTCCTACCCTGTCCGGCTAACTTTGATTGGAGGCGACCCTGGGCCATATCCATCTTTACTTCTTTACCATATGCAAAAGCTGACGTGGACTGACCAGTCACCGGACCTCCGTTTGGCGTAATTTATGACTTATGACTTATAACATCAACTAACATTGTTTGCTCACCGTGGAGAGAGAGATTACCTTGGGGGATATACTGAAGGAGCGGCAGTGATATAGATAGATTCTTGCAGAAGGAGAATATCTCTACAATTAATGAGGAACAAAGAGAAAGATTGAATTCAATGATAACTACAGAGGAAATTCTCCTTGCAATCAATCAATTGAAAAGTGGAAAGGCTCCTGGAACAGACGGTTTGACTTTGGCATATTATAAAAATCTCCAACTTGAAATGGTGGAACCGCTTAAAGAGTTGTTTGTTAAAATACAAATGGGAGGAGAGGTTCCACCATCTTGGAGAACAGCCTTTATATCTTTGATTCCGAAGGAAGATCAGGATCATACTCAGCCAAAGAATTATAGACCTATATCTTTACTTAATATAGATTATAAGATTTTTGCAAAAAATTTAGCAAATAGGTTAATGTCAGTTATGCAATGTGTGATTAACAATGATCAAACTGGGTTTATACAAGGTAGACAAATGAAAGGCAATGTAAGGCAAATAGTTAATATACTGGAATATTTGGGAAGGAACAACCAGGTCCCTGCAGTGCTCATGATTTTGGATGCAGAGAAGGCGTTCGATCGTTTGAACTGGAAATTTCTAGAGAAGATGGTTCAAAAGATGCAACTAGGGGAGTATTTTATAAAATCAATTCAAGCAATATATCAGAGACAAACAGCACAAATAATAGTGAATGGAAATTTGACTGAAACATTTAAAATTGAAAAAGGAACAAGACAGGGATGCCCCCTGTCACCATTGCTGTTTATTTTAACCTTGGAAGTGTTGTTGAATAAAATACGGGGGGCAGATAGTTTACAGGGTATTAAGATCAGACAACAAGATTATAGAGTACAAGCATTTGCAGACGACGTGGTTGTAACATTGACTCAACCAGTTAAATCAGCTATGAGTTTAATGGATATAGTCGAGCAGTATGGTCAAGTTTCAGGATTTAAAATAAATGTAGAGAAAACAAAGATGTTAACTGAGAATATGACTCTAAAAGAAAGACAAGAGTTGGAGAGAGTAATGGGCTGTGAGATAGTGAAGAAGGTTAAATATTTAGGAGTTTATATTGCAACGTCAAATGGGAAGTTATATAAATATAATTATGAAGTGCTATGGCATAAAATACAGGTAGAGTTAGAGAAGTAGAAAAAATTACAATTGTCATTGCTGGGTAGGATTGCAGCAGTTAAAATGAGTGTTTTGCCAAAGTTTTTATTTCTGTTTCAAATGATACCAATACTTAAAAAAGATGCAAATTTGGAAGAATGGCAGAAAGGTATTAACAAGTTTATTTGGGCTGGAAAGAAACCAAGAGTTAAAAGAATAATGCAAGATACACATGAAAGAGGAGGCTTGAAAATGCCAAATCTTAAATTGTATTATGAAGCAGCTGTTCTATCGGCTATCAGTGATTGGATTAATTTAACAGAAGAAAGGATATTGAACATTGAGGGTTATGACTTGATATATGGCTGGCATGCTTACTTGATTTATGATAAAAAGGTGGATAGGACTTTTAAAAGCCATATATTAAGGAATGCTTTTTTGTGTGTCTGGAAAAAATATCAATATAAACTAAATGATAAGATACCTTTGTGGACAGTTCCCAGACACGCAATTGAGAATATAAGTATAGAGCAACGACAGGATATAGTTACTTATAAAGAATTATTGATTATAGAAAAGAGTATATTACAGTTAAAGTCTTTGAATATATTAAGAGAGGAAAGGGTAATTCAAACTTGGTTTCAATATGTACAGTTGCAGAATAGGTGGAAAAAAGACCAAAAAATTGGTATTGCACAAAGTGAAGACCATTTGATACAACAGATCAGAGACCAGAGGCCAATGCATAGAAAAAGATTGTATAGTGTATTGATAGAAATTGACTCAGAGAAAGAGTTGGTTAAAGATTGCATGATAAAATGGGCACAAAATTTTGAAGAACCAGTAATGATGGAAACTTGGGAAACGATCTGGGTGAGAAACGTAAAATTTACACAAGCACAAAATCTACGAGAGAATTTTTATAAGATGTTTTATAGGTGGCATATAGATCCAAAAAAATTGGCTCGTATGTAACCTACCTTGCAATCTAAGTGTTGGAGATGTGATTGTGTTGATGTTACCTATTTTCATATCTGGTGGATATGTAAAAAAGTTAAAGCATTTTGGATAAAAATATGGTGGATTATACAGAATGTTTTGAAAAAAAGGATAGAATTCACTCCACAGCTGTTTTTGTTAGGTATTGTACAAAACGACACGGTAATAGAAACTAAGTTGATGTTGAATTTAATAACTGCAGCGAGACTTCTGGTGGCGCAGTATTGGAAGAAGGAAGATCTACCATCTATTGAAGAATGGACATTAAAAGTAATGAATTTAGCAGAAATGGCAAAAATTTCGGCATATTTAAAAGACCATTCAAATGAGAAATTTAGGTTGGAATGGAAAAGATGGATAGAATATATTCAATGCAAATATAAGACTAGAAAATTACAATTAGTTTTTTGAATAAGGAATGGGTTAAGAGAGTGTTATAAAGTATATTAGATTAGATTAGTTAAAGGAAGTTAAAAGCTTAAGAGGGTGACAAGAGACTATAGATTATTAGCTTAAATTATGTTATGATTGTTTAATGTGATACTCTGTATTTTGCTTTGGGAAGTGGGGGTTGGGGTTGGGTTAGGGAGGGTATGGGGGAACAGGTGGGGGGAAGAGGAAATCTATGTAAAAATGTTTGTTAAAAATTTTCAATAAAAAAAATAATTTAGAATAATTGAGCTCTTTAATAGAAGAACATCTATTTGTAAGCCAAATACCTAAATATTTAAGGTTTTTTTGACACAGTTAATCCCCATAATACTTTTGATCTGTTCCTTTTGGGCACCTGACAATTTTTTTTGTTAACATTTTGGTTTTATCCTTATTGATTTTTAACCCCGCTACCTCCCCATATTCATCTAATTTAGTAAGTAATTTTGGTCCCGTAATAAGGGGATCTTCTAATATGAAAACCAAATCGTCAGTGAATGCTTGGAGTTTGTATTCTTCCCCTTTAACTTTTAAGCCCTTAATTTCCGAATCCTGCCTGATCGTCTTAAGAAGTGGTTCAAGTGTTAAAATAAATAGCAGCGGTGAAAGAGGGCATCCTTGTCTGGTACCTTTATAAATCTGTATCTCATCTGATAGTGATCCATTAAACAGTAGCCTTCCCGACTGTTTAGAATAGATGGCTTGAACTGCCCTTGTAAATTGAGACCCCAAACCCATCACTTCCAATTGTTGTATTATAAAATGTCAGGGGGAAATGCCTAATGGTATATCAGGGGTTAATCTAGTGGACACTGCATGGCCCTCCCCCTTGACCCCTCCTTACCTTAGCTCCTCCCATGTTGTATAAAGGTCAATGTCCAGGGGTCCAGGGCCATTCCAGATGTGTACCTGCAATAGAACAACAAGTATTAATAATGTAAATAAAGAAGTTGAAACAACTATACTTGCACTGGAGCTATTTGGGCTTGATCCCCTAAAATCATATAACAAAATGGTAGCAGAGGATGGTTCCCAGCCCATTTAACTCGGGACATGCAAGAGAACCCTAACCTACCAGAGGAAAAGAAGAGACCAGTCACCCGAGCATTTGCAAAGAAAATGGCAACACAACTACCAACCGCAGAAACTAAACCCAAAGAAACGGCAGAAGAGATCCAGCGAATCTCCAGCCCCAGCTACACAGCAACTGAAACAAATGAAAGAAACGACCTAAAAAAGAAACTACAAGACCTACTAGACTCCGCGCCGAACACCACAGACCTCATCGCGAACCTCCGAGACCTGATCGAGGACAACGGAGCAGCGACCGAGGAAGACGACAACGAACCAACCCCCGAAGAAAAGAACACGGTAGGAAACCTATCAATAGAGCAGTTTCCCACCGAAGAAGCTGGGGCCAGATTTGCGCCTTTTTTGTGGCGGCCATCTTGGGTAATGACATCACCCAAGATGGCCGACCAGCAACCAATCAGGCCCCAGAATTCAAATTTCTTGGCGGGAACCGAGGCCTACCCGCAAGAAATTCAAGAAAACTGTGAAAATGAAGGGGGGGGGGGCTACCCATCTAGCTTGCCTACCAAGCTAGATATCGACAAGGCCGTGCAGACACTAACCACGGCCTACGGCACAAAAATAAAACTACCGGGCCCACCTCGCGACTTCGAAGTAGGCCCCAACGAAGAAACCGATTCACTATGGCTGCTAAATAAATACAAGCTGAAATGAGAAAACGCCACGGACTGCCTATACCATCAACCACCACCCACCGGGAACCCCTACACCTTCCTTCTGGGGCCTGTGCCCGAATCCAGAGGGAACAACCAATACTTACTGGGCCGGCGACTTCCCCCGTGGCATCTGGATGATCCAGAAGACGAAGACCTGGGCCCGGACATGATCAGTGACTTCCACGGCGACTTGGCCCATCCAGGTGTCTGGCTGGCTGCAGGAGGTTTCCCGAGGCTTCTGCACGAACCGAAGGGCAATCCGACGATCCCGACGGCATTCTCGAGGAGCTACAATCAACTGGGACCACCCAAGACCGAAGCCTCAAGTCGCCCATTGGATTGAGGCCTGCATCTGGGAGCGGCGGCCACAAACTCCTTCTCTGGCGACTACTGGAAGAAAATGAATCCCGGGCATGCGCAGACTCCACCTGCAAGGAAAGAAACAAGAGACATAAATACAAGTCACTACAGAGAAGCACCAATCAATGCAGCATCAAATTGCGAGAAATGGAACATAGACACACATCAGTTCAGACTCTACCATACCCATGCCATATTGCGAGTTCCCTCATGTGAAAAACCATGGACAGCGACAGAATGTAAGTAATCTTACATTAAACACAGGGACTTTACCAGCTGATTTCACAAAGCTAAAACTAGATGGGACTAACCTACTGGAGTGGAACCAGCAACTCCAGGTTGCTCTCCTGAGAGAAAATTTGTTGTTTATGATTACTGATCCCCCAGATAGACCATGGACTCTAGAGGTGGATTGCATGCATCACAGGGCATACTACATATTGTTAGTGAGTATTGCACCAGGTATTTACCCTAGCCTCGACAACCACTCAGCTGTGTCAGAAATCATGCAGAGAATATTTAAACTATTCTACAGTAAGAGCGTAGCTACCATGACTAGAATATCCAGGGAGTTTCATTCAGCCAAACATTGGGCAGGCACATCAATGAGCGAACACCTGTTGAATTTAAATGCCACACGAGCAGAACTAATCCAGAGGGGGGAGGCTGTATCGGAGGGTAGCATGAAAAGTGTGATTATTAACTCCCTAGACCCCAGCTGGGACAACTTCATCACACACTTGGACAGCCTCAGTATTGACAATATCTCATTAGAAACACTTAGCAACAAATTAATAGCGGAAGATAGCCTGAGGAAGGAACGCCATTCATGCCGCAGAGAAAGTAGACCTACAAAGAGGGTAGAATTCCAAACAGGCAATAACCTCAATCCAGAATGTTTCCTGTGTGGTTCTAGGAACCACTACAAAAGAGACTGCCCCAGAAATTCGAGGGAAAGGGAGCAACCCTACCAAGGAGGCAGACAGGACAGGTGGCCAAGGCAATCAGATAGACAGTCCCCAGACCCCAGGTATAGGCGCAGAGACTCCCCCAATCCAAGAAATAGGAGAGAACATAGGAATAGCTCTAGGGACAGTCGATCAGGGTCAACATACGGACTCAGGGATCACGATGACACTCACAAGCGACCAGGGAAAGGAAGCATCTGGCTCATTGACTCTGGAGCCACAAATCATACAACGTACAACAGAGACATACTCACCTCATTCACTGAGGAGAACTACCACATAAAAGTAGCAAATCAAAACAAAGTCCTAGTGACAGGAAAGGGGGCCACACACATACCAGGACTAGGAAAAATAGAGGGGATACTTCTAGTGCCAGAAATCCCTCACAATATATTGGCCACGCTAAAGTTAAGTAGAGACTTGGGCATTGAGACCACATTCAAGGGAGGAAAGGTCTACATGATCAAAGACGGGAGAGAAGTAGGCAGGATTATCATTAATGGAGGGCTACCCTACTTACAACCAGGGGAAGCCAACCCATCCACCATTAACACTCACCTAAACAGCGAGGAAATCGAGGCAGAAGGACACAAAGAAACAGACACTGACATGACAGATAGCAACACAGAAGGGGTACACAACCAGGAAGCCATTCAGGAAGGTAAACTATCGATTGGAAGACCGATACATGATGATTGTGCCCATTTGTTGCATAGGAAACTGGGACATGCTAGCTTCCTTGTTATACAAAAGCTAATGGATTGCTCTGATGGTGTAAAAGTAAAGGGATGTAAAAACTACCTCGAGTGTTCCGTGTTCAAATGTTCGAAGCTAAAAACCAAACCCAGACCCAAAAAGGCCACACGCATCACCAACTCCCTATTCCAACTGGTACACATGGATCTAGTAGGGCCAATGAGACCTTCCATAAAATACAAGAAAAGATTCTTTTTAACTATAGTAGATGACTTCAGTTGCTATGGGTTTGTATACACCCTTAAACATAAAAATAAAGCATTTCAAAAATTCAAGGAGTTCCACAAACGAGTAGAGACACAACACAACTTAAAAATAAAACAGATAATGACAGATAGGGGGACAGAGTTCCTGTCAAGGGAATTCTCAGCATGGCTTGATAGGCAAGGGATCATATGATTCACTTCTTCACCGTTCTCAGCCTTTCAGAACGGAGTAGTAGAGAGGAAACAGGGTACACTACAAACCATGATGAGGTGTGTGTTGGAAGATGCAGGGTTAGGACAGTCATTCTGGGCAGAAGCACTCACATATTCCAATTACACCATAAACAGACTATGGTCCAGTGTAATAGGCAAAACCCCATATGAAATAATGTACGGCAGGAAACCAAAACTAACACACCTGCACATATTCGGGGTCACAGCTGACGTACATATTCCCATACAACTAAGATGCAAGGGATATAAGGTGTCGAGAAGGCTGAGATTTATGGGCTATGAATCTGGGACCAAGGGATATAGGTTCATCGATAAGAACAACAGATTCATAGTATCTAGAACTGCAGTGTTCCATGAGAACGCTAACTGGTCTAAAATACACCTGAACGAATTATCAATCAGACAAGAGAACTCACACCGTAAGAAAGGCGAAAATAAGCAAAACACAATTGAGGATGAGACACACATAGGCCACAGAACCAAACACCGAGACATAGACATCAGGGAGCGGAAAGAAGATCACCCCACAATAAAGATAGATACACTCACCAAAAAGGAGGCAAGATACATGCACAATACCGAGACCCAGCCAAGCAGACCCATTAGGGCTAATAGAAACAGGACCCCAAAAAGGTTTGAAGAATACGTATTATCCCTTGATACCAACAAAATAACTCCCAACTCATATGAAGAAGTACTTAAACTTCCACACGAAGAAAGGACTAGATGGGAACAAGCCATGGAGAGGGAGATGGCTAGTCTAAAAGAACTAAACGTGTACACCCCCATCAAAGCCCCATCAGATAAAACTCCCATAGGAACGAAATGGATCTTTAAGATCAAAGAGTTAGAGGGCAACCAATTCTTGTATAAAGCCAGACTAGGGGCCCAGGGTTTTAGACAAAAATACCCTGATGATTATACAGACACTTACTCCCCCACAGTTAGAACCGAAAGTGTCAAGAGCACCCTGGTAATGGCATCCATACTAGGACTGGAGGTATATCAGTTCGATGTGCAAACAGCCTACCTGCATGCTGAACTGGATAAAGAGATTATTGTAAAAGCACCCCCCAGTAAAACCACGCAAAAGGGAGACACTTGGTTACTGAACAAGAGCTTGTATGGGTTGAAACAATCAGGCAAGAGGTGATATGAGTGTCTAGCCAAGATACTCAAGGACATGGGATTCACACCCACGCCCGCTGACCTATGCTTCTTCACCAGGAAAAGAGGCCCATCAATCGAGTACATACTTGTCTACGTTGACGACATATTGTACTTTGGACAGCAAAAAACAGAGTGTGACAAATTTGCCAATGGAATGAATAAACACTCTAAAAACACTAGGGAAGGTAAACAAATACCTAGGAGTCCAAATTGACAAAACCCCCGGGGGATTCAGGATATCCCAAAAAGAAAAAAATTCTAGAACTCCTGTGTAAGTGTAATATGATGGATGCCAAGACCTGTGAAACACCAATGCAACCTGACTTCCCTAAGATCATGTATGAACAAAGCGAGCCCTTTAAGGACAATACCCTGTACAGATCTACCATAGGATCCTTGTTGTATATAGCCAACTGGACTAGACCAGACATCATCTTGCCAGTCAACCTACTATCCCGGCACGTTAATAGCCCAACCATCTACCATTGGGAGGGTGTCAAACGTGTTCTCAGATACTTGAAATGCAGTGCTGATGCTTTCTTAAGGTTAGAGCCAGAACATTCAGATAAACCAATCCTAACTTGTTATGCCGATGCTGACTGGGCAGGGGACATGAAAAGCCGCAAAAGCACTTCAGGATATATATTCTTCATTAATGACTGCCCAGTGTACTGGTACACTGGAAAACAGAACCTGGTAGCCACATCGACAGCAGAAGCGGAGTACATCTGTCTGTCTAAAGCCGCAAACAACTTGACCTGGTTCGATGACCTGCTATCAAGTATTTGGTCCAAGCCAAAATATCCCATTATAATCCACAAAGACAATAAGGCAGCAATAGATATCTCTATGGCAGAGGCTGTGGGACAGAGATCGAGGCACATAGACATAAAACACAAGCATGTCAGGCAATTATCCAATATAGGGTTCATTAAAGCAGTACATTGCAAGACTATTGAACAGACAGCGGACATCCTAACTAAACCTCTGCCGTGCAAACAACATATATACCTGACATCCAAATTAGGAGTACATTACCCCACACATCAAATGCCAACCATCAGGCATTTAGAGGCGGATTTGTCAGGGGAAAATGCCTAATGGTATATCAGGGGTTAATCTAGTGGACACTGCATGGCCCTCCCCCTTGACCCCTCCTTACCTTAGCTCCTCCCATGTTGTATAAAGGTCAATGTCCAGGGGTCCAGGGCCATTCCAGATGTGTACCTGCAATAGAACAACAAGTATTAATAATGTAAATAAAGAAGTTGAAACAACTATACTTGCATTGGAGTTATTTGGGCTCGATCCCCTAAAATCATATAACATAAAATTCCAGCTGACTTTGTCAAAAGCCTTTTGGGCATCCAGAAAAATCATTACCATTGGTTTATCAGAGTGTGTCTCATAGTATTCTAAGGCATTCAATACCACCCTTATGTTATCTCTTAGGTGCCTATGAGGCAGGAAACCATTCTGGTCTTGGTGGATAAATCGGGACAGGAACACCCAGAGTCTCTCAACTAGTATTGTCACAAAAATCTTATAATCCACATTCAGGAGTGAGATTGGTCTATAGTTCTGGATCAGAGTTTTGTCTGTTTCGGGTTTCAGGATTAGGGAAATGTAAGCTTCCGTCCAGGACCAGGGTATTTTAGAGTATAGTAAAACCTCATTAAATAGATCTTTAATATACAAACTAAGTGAGTCAAGGACTCCTTTATAAAATTCACTAGGAATCCCATCCGGTCCCGGAGTTTTGCCATTGGCTTGTTTCTTTATAGCTACTGCTATTTCCCCAACTGTAATTTCTGCATTTAAAATTTCTTTACAGTGATCCGGAATCATCTCCAATTGTAGATTCTGGAGATAACTCTTTAGTTTATCTTCCTGATAAATTTCTTGGCTATATAAGGAGGTATAAAAATCTTGGGCCACCTTTGCTTTTTGCTCTGTAGTACCTACCAAATTTCCCATAGAGTCCTGTAAAAATTCAATTCTTCTAGATTCTGCCTCTTTTCTTAATCTATGTGACAACCACCGGCCCGGCTTGTTAGCATGCTCAAATTGATTTTGTTGACATTTCCGAATTTTATTCGCCAAATCATTTTGATCTAAGATAGATAACTCACGCCTAATCAAGTCAATTTTCTCCTTAATCAAATTATTATGTGGATCTAAACGCAGATCTCCTTCAGCTTTCTCCAATTCAACCATTAACTCAATCCATTTGGCCTTCTCCTTTCTCCATTTGGTAGCTGTATATTTTATTACCAATCCCCTAACTACTGCTTTAACAGTATCCCAAATATTTTGAAGGGAAGTATCTTCTCTCTTATTTTCGGTAAAGAAATGATCTAATTATTTTTTAATCATATTTATAAATCCCTCGTCTTTCATGATCTCAGCCCTCATAGACCATCTCGCTCTTCTAGTGGACCCCTTCCATTTTATTACCAGGGGGTGGTGGTCTGCCCATATATTTGTCCCTATTTCAACCGAATTTATGCCTTCTTTCAGTTCTGATGTTGACCAGACCATATCTATCCTAGACCACGATCTGTGCCTGGGAGAGAAATATGTAAAGTGCTTTTGCATAGGAGGGAAGTCTCGCCAGACATCTCTTAACCCTATTTCTGTTCTTAGGTTAACCCATGTTTTAGGGAGTACATTCCTATGCCCTTTTTTATATTTAGGGGAACCCTTTCCTGGATCATAATCAATTGAAGTATCAGCAATCGCGTTGAAGTCACCTACTATGCATACATGCTCGTAATTTAATTCATTGATTTTCTTATACAAATCTTTAAAGAAACCCATTTGGTTAACATTAGGGGCATATATATTTACTAACAATACTTTTTTTTGGCCAATACTAATCTCTAACATCAGTATCCTACCCTCTATATCTGCATATACTTGACGTTTCACCAGGCCTCTCCGATCATAAACAACAACTCCCCTTTTCTTCTGGTCGGCCAAGGATACATACAACTTCCCCAGTTTAGGATAAATTAAAATCTTAGAGTGGTCTTACCTTATGTGGGTCTCCTGTAAACATATAATAACATAATTATCTTTTTGAAGTTTAGCCCAGACCTTTTTCCTCTTAGTGGGAGCATTCAGGCCATTGATGTTAACAGAAAACAGGTTAAGCACCTCATCCATACCTCTACTTACCTGCATTCTTGAGTTTCTGGGACCTGGTCTCGATTTGGAAATTTGTTCCTCCTTCTCCAGATTGGGCTGTGTCTTTGTCATGTCCAATATGCTCTGTGGCTGTTGTTTCTTGGGCTACCTCTTCTTGGCTCTTACCTAGGTTACCACCTTCACTCTCTTGGTCACTTAAATTAATATAGACCTCCGCGAAGTCCTGCACTTCATGTACGGATTCCAATCGTAGCCTCTGTTCTTGCCAGGTAAACATCAGGCCCTCCGGTAGAAGCCAATGATAACGTATCCCTTACCCCTTGCTCAGCCATGTTGTCAAAAAGTCATATTTCCTCCGAATGTCTCGTACATGTCTCGAGAGCTGGGGCAATACTGTTAATCGGTTATCTTTGTAGGTAAAAGCTTGGTCCCTCGTTTTCCGAAACACTTCATCTCTTAGAGCTGTTCTAGTAAATCGAACATGGATCTCTTTAGGGAGCTTGTTGCGCCAAGCATAGCTGGTATATACTCGGTACACATCGTCAATATCTCTTGAAACTTCTGCAAAATCTCTTCCAGTAATTCCTGCAATGATCTCTCCCATTAGTACATCCAAGCGCTCACCTTTCTCTTCAGGGACATTCTGAAACCGTAAGAAGTAGCCAGATCTATCCATTTCGAGGAAGATAATCTCCATCCTACATGTCACCTTCTCAGTCTTTATCTCGGAAGCTTGAATCCATTCCTCATGATTAGTCAAAGTATTTTGGACCACCTCAAACTTTGCATGAAACAACCTTGTCTCAGTAGTTAACGTTTTGACATTCCTCTTCTGTCAGAACGGCAATCAGCCCCGTTACCTTGTGTGGGGTAAATGCCCTCATTTTGAGTTGGATCGTGACTTTTATCCTTCTGTATACTTTGATCAATAAACCCGGAATACATCTTCTAATTAAACTCATATTTATTGTAAGAAAATAAAGACATCTCACTATCTAAATTAGATTGCATGTTGGCAAAGAATCCCCAGCCTGACCTTAGCTGGCTGGAGAACAAAGGAAAGTTTCTAGAAGAAGTGCAAAGGAATGCGGACATGCGTAGTAGGTGCTGATAAGAAACTTGGCAAACTACAGTAAGTCTGACAGTTCATAAATAATAGCTCTGCTGGTAAATATAAAAACGTAGTGACATCTTCAGCTCTTCCAAGGTTTTTGATGTTAAATCTTGATTTTTAATCAATGTTTCCTGTATAGACTGGAGAATATCTTGTGTCAATGCTTTTCCCGAAGTAGCCACGTCTACAGATGATCTTCGTAGTGTCACAGAGGTAGTGACTGGAGATGAGGCTGAAGAGGTCGTGATTGCCTTCTTCTTCAAAGTAGTAGTCATGGTAGCCATTTTGGATATTCCTAAAAAATCTTTCCAAGCAATCATACAACACCAAATGGTTTCACCACCTATTATCAAAATTTGGTTTACCAAATTAAAAATGATCTAGGAAGGTGGGGAGGACTAAATATTTCATTTTTGGGAAGGATAACTGCACTAAAGATGAACATCCTGCCGAGGCTCCTCTATCTATTCCAAACCATTCCAGTGAAATTAGAAAAAAGTTTTTTTATTAATTTGAATAAAATCACGACAAAATTTGTATGGGAAGGTAAAAAGCCTAGAATAAGCCTGAGCACACTACAAGACGACAAATTTAGAGGAGGGTTTGGGTTTCCTGCGTGGGACAAATATTACAAAGCAGCAAGCCTGTTATGGATAAAGGAGTGGGTTAACTTAGAGAACCAACGTTTACTAAAATTAGAGGGGCATGATCTAATGATGGGGTGGCACGCCTTCCTGTGGACTGCCGGGAACAAAAGTTATCATCATTTTAAGAACCATATAATTAGAGGTGCCTTAATCGATATTTGGCTGGAAATAAAAAAAAATGTTATAAGAAAATCCCCGGGTGGTTTTCCACTGTGGAGGCGGTCATGCACCCAAACACCATATCCTTTCAAAAAATTATACAATACCAAGACATATTAGACTCAGACGGGATATTAAAAACGTGCCAGGAACTCAGAGATGGGGGAATAGAATTAGATTGGTGGCCCTACCTTCAAATACAAAATAGATACAGAAAAGATAGGGATGAAGGAGGAGTTGAGTTAAACCCAAATAGATTAGACAAAATTCTGGAAACGAAAGAAGGGAAGACGATATCTAAAATATATAAATATTTATTAGAATTGGAATTGAGTAAGAATTTAATTAAAGGGCAGATGATTGCCTGGAACAAAAACATAGGCGGAAATATCCAATTAGAAGAGTGGGAAAGAATTTGGGAAAATAATATTAAAATGACAAAATCGGTAAGTTATAAAGAAAACCAATATAAGATATGGTATAGATGGCACTTACCCCCGTCGAGGCTAGCACAAATGTATCCCAACTTAGATTCGAAATGCTGGAAGTGCAAACAGGCTAGAGGAACTTTTTACCATATGTGGTGGCTATGCCCCAAAACTAAGGCATACTGGGAGAAAATTAGAATGTGGATAATACAAATAGTAGGAGAAGAAATTGAACTAGACCCCAAGATATTTTTATTAGGAATTTACAAACAAAACATTAGAAAAGAAAAGATATACTTAATACACCACATAATTACAGCGGCGAGAATAGCGAATACACAAGTATGAAAGAAGGAATATTTGCCAAATGATCAGCAAGTAATACAAAAGATATATTTGTGTGCGGAATCGGATCAATTAACGCAGAAATTAAAAAATGAGGAAAGCTCAAAATATTCTAGGGTATGGGATAGATGGTACGATTGGATCAAACAAAGACAAAATGGATAATGATACTTTTAATTGAATATGAAAGCTAATTTGAACGAGCAATATATGTTATTATACTCTTAGTGAATTGTAAATTAAGAATGAAAATTGGAAAGGTATTTGTATGCTAACCTTATATAAGTACCCATGATGACTTCACCGACAAAAGGTGTCCGGCTAGAGTTGTCTGACAAATGAGATGCCCCTCACATTTTGATAATAAAGAAAGAAAAACTTTTATTTGTTAGAACAACGTCTTCACGGACTCATATGCAGCCAGGAAATGACCTCTGCTCCATTATCCCTCCCTTTCCTGGCTTGCTTCCTTATCCTATTGGTCATTATCTAAATCAT
This sequence comes from Coluber constrictor foxii, assembly GCA_038048745.1. Classification (NCBI taxonomy): domain Eukaryota; kingdom Metazoa; phylum Chordata; class Lepidosauria; order Squamata; family Colubridae; genus Coluber; species Coluber constrictor. The sequence continues at coordinate 15,496,311 of CM075961.1, forward strand.
TCTACGGCACTCTCTCTTAATAATCTCACAGGAATTTAACCCCCTCTTTACTATGTCAGCACTGAGAAGCTGACATCCGGCCCCTCTCCCTTCATTCTTCAGCAAAACTTGCACAAGATAAAACAACAGGTCTAATACCATTACCCCGTCTGGGACTGTGTCCCACCCCCTCCCGGCCTGTCCGGGTGATCTGCATGGAATTTAGCTATAAGGCGGTCAGCTTGAACGTTCGTGCTCTTCACCCATGATGCTTCTGATGATGGGTAACCCTTCCACTTAATTAAGTATTGGAGGCGGCCTCTGTGCCACCTCGAATCGAGAATTTGCTGTACTTCATAATGAGTTTGGCCCCCAATGATCAAGGGCCCTGGGGGATCACGTGGCACCGGCCTTAAAGTTGACCCCACCACAGGCTTCAGACGACTACTGTGAAAAACGGGGTGTATCTTTCCTAGTAACCGGGGCAACTGCAATTGTACCGTGACCGGGTTGATTATTTTTACTATAGGAAATGGTCCTATAAATTTCGGGCCCAATTTCCTAGTTGGGAGTTTGAGTCTCAAGTACTTGGTGGAGAGGTAGACCTTCTCTCCTACTCGGAACGGTCTTTGAGGGGCTCGGTGCTTATCTGCTTGCTTCTTATAAGTCTGTGCTGCCTTGTCTAATGCCTTTTTGACGTTCTCCCAGGATTCTCTTAGCATCGCCATCCAATCGTTCAAACTGACTGAAGAAGGGGGTTCCCTGGGATATTCTGGCATGGGGACAAAATCCATACCGCTCACTACCTTGAATGGGGTTAGTCCTGTACTACTGTGGACAGCATTGTTGTACGCGACCTCCACAAAAGATAGGAGGTCCGCCCAGTTTGACTGTTGGTAGTCTACATAGCACCTCAAGTACTGCTCTATCATGGCATTCAGTCTCTCCGCCCCGCCATTGGTGCTCGGGTGAAATGCTGAGCTGAGACCTTGGGATGATCCTATGGATCGTAGGAATTCCCTCCAAAATTTCGCTGTGAACTGGACACCTCGGTCAGAGATGATTCTTCTGGGTACTCCATGCAAGCGGTAGATGTGTTTCACAAACAGCTTGGCCAATTGGCGGGCTGAGGGTAGCCCACTACAGGGTATGAAATGTGCCTGTTTGGAGAATAAGTCTATTACGGTCCAGATCACTGTGTTTCCGCCACTCTTCGGCAGCTCTACTATAAAGTCCATTGCAATCTCCTCCCATGGTCTTGTCGGTTCAGCTACTGGCTGCAGTAACCCAGGAGGTTGTCAGTGTTTCAAAACTGACATAGAAGCAAGGAGGAGAAACGTTTGACATTTCACCTAGAAAAACTTTCGGTGAATTCAGTCTCCTGGGAGATGTATGGGAGGGGTGACATTCCTGTGTGCTGAAGAGACAGATAAGAGAGAGTGATCTGGAAGGCAGCCAATGGAGAGCAGTTTCTGGGGGAAGGAATAGGAGGGGTTTTGGATGGAGGGGCCAGGACTGTCTGCACCGTTGTCTGGCTTGGATGCATCTCTCAATAAAAAGAATATTTCCTAAAGACGCTGTTTGGAAATTAAATTATTTCGAGGATGAAATTGAAGCTTTGACAGACAGACAGTACTGATTTTTTTTCTTTTCCCTTTCCCTCTCCGAGCCAATCTGGCAAGCCTCCAGAGCTCTGGTTCTCTGCCAGAAGTCTGGACACAGTGGAGAGAGAGCCCGGAAACCATGGCCGAAAGCCAACTCTCCAATGAAAGTCTGCTACAAGCAGCGGCACTAGAAGCAAACGTGGATATACAGAAGGCCCAACCCCTCCCTCCTCCAGCAAAGCTGCCAGCCGAGAAGAAGAAAAAAGAACCTTTGTGGGCTTTGCCGAAGTCGGCAGAAATGGAATTCCCCTTTCCAGCCGGGAAAGGTAAGAGCCAGCCTCTAAGTGAATTAGCGAGGGTGGATTGGATGTGGGACTGGCAACAGGCCAGACAGCTGAAAGCTTCAAAAAAGTCCCTCGAAACTTCCATAGATAAGTTAAAAGAACATTTTGACCGGGCTGTCCAACTGGGGGAGGAGCTGTCCTGCAGGCCCAAGGAGAGGGGGAGGTCAGCCCAGCCTACTGAACTGAGTCACCACAAACAGGAGCGCAGTCCTCCCCCCTCCCACAGCAAACGAAGAGATAGCCCCGGCAGGCATCCCTGGATTCCCCCTCCCCCCACCAAGCCCATCAGCCTGCACCGGGCATCACCCCCCCGCCTCCGGAGGAGAGATGATGAAGAATTCCAACGACATTATGGGCAGGCTGAGAGAGGCCCACAATGGGAGGAGGGGCTGCCTAGGGGGGAGCCACCCCAGTTTAGAGGGAAATTTGATGGGAATCCAGAACAGCTAGCACAATTCATCGATGCGGCTGAGATCTACATCGAGCGCTACGCACACCTTTACCCATTCCCCAGGGCCCTAGTCAGTGCCATCGCAGAAGGCCTGGAGGGAGAGGCAAGGAGCTGGTCAGGGGCCCTGTACAAAAACAGGGCCGCCCAACAACAAGATGCAGATGGTTTCTTACAACTGTTGCGAGCCCATTTTGAAGAAACAGGGGAGGACCCCTATGTAGAAGATGAGCTTAGAAACCTAAGGCAGAGGGGAAAGCCCATCCAAGAGCACATTCGTGAGTTCAGGAGAGTTGTTGGGACTTTACCCCCTTTGCCGGAACGGCTGCTCGTGTACTTCTTCAGAACGAGCTTAGATAAACAGATTGCCCAAGTGACCGCTTATCGTGAGATTCCGAACCGGCTCACTGACTGGTTTCGGATAGCGACACAAGTCGAGAGAGGGCTAAGGGCAAACGACATGCTAAAGCAACCACAGGCAAAGGAGAAAGCCCAACTGGACCAGGAACCGTATACCAGATGAGGAACTTCAGCACCACGGCCCACCCAAAGACCACCCACCACCCGGAGCCTACTGAGATGCTACAGATGTGGAGGAGTTGGCCATTTGGCAGCGATGTGTGGAACCCCGGGACTGAGACCAGAGCCTACGGGCAAATCACGGCCAGGACAAGGACCCAGGCGCGCCACCAACACACCACGAAGGCCCCCCCCCGGTTCAGAAGTCTTCGCCCACTTGACCGAAGCAAAGGAGAACCCAGATGATGCGAATCAGCCTCCCGAACTGTATGACAGCGATGACGATGGAGAAGACGACCCAATGGTGAGTGGACCCATCCACCCTTTTCTATTCCCTGTACGCTTCCGGCCCCAAAAACAGGGACCCAAGGGGTTTTCCAAGCTCTAATAGATTCAGGCTGCACGAGGTGCCTGATCAACTTACCCACGGTCCAAAAATTGGGAATACGAGCGAAAAAACTCAGCCACCCAATACGATTTGAGCAAGTTGATGGATCCTTAGTGGGGGGGGGGGCGCAGGCCACACATTTAACCGAGCCAGTGAAACTGGAGCTAGCAGATCACTGGGAGATGATTCGGTTTATAATAGCCCCCAAGATGACTAACCCAGTTATACTTGGACTCTCCTGGCTTGACAAGTGGGGGCCAACTATCTGGTGGCAGGAGGGGACCCGCAGACTGAGAATAGCAAGGGGGCCTCACCCCCTGCTGCCCCAGCCACAGAGGACACCTCCCACACAGAGGCCCCGGCCCCTCCCACCAAGAGGACAAAAGATGCCCTCAACCCCAGCGCCCCTGATCAAGAGTACAGCTAAACAACTGACAGCCTCATCTGACAGCCCCCATGACACAAAGCAGATCCCAAAAGAATATCAAGACCTTGCAGAAGTATTTAGCGAGACTGAGTGTAATGTTCTACCACCCCACCGTGAGACCGATTGCGCCATCGAAATCATCCCTGGGGCAAAACTACCTAAACCTAAGCTGTATGCTATGACACCCCGGGAAATGCAAGAAATGCGAAAATACATAGACACTAACCTACAAAGGGGTTTCATTGAGCCAGCCAAACCCCGAATAGCGGCACCAGTCTTCTTCAGAGAGAAGAAAGACGGCTCCATGCGTTTAGTAGTTGACTTTCGAGGTGTCAACGATGTCTGTGTACGCAATTTATACCCCCTTCCTCTCATGAAAGACATTTTAGCCCATCTGGCCAAAGGAAAGGTTTTCACCAAACTAGACCTTCGCGAAGCCTACTACCGGATACGCATCAAGGAAGGTGACGAGTGGAAGACAGCATTCAATTGCCCATTAGGAAGCTTCCAATTTAAAGTAATGCCTTTTGGACTACAGGGGGCGCCGGCGGTATTCATGCAACTTATAAATGAGGTGCTTCACGACCACCTTTACAAGAGGGTCCTCGTCTACCTGGATGACATTCTCATTTACACGGAAACCATCGACGAACACATACCCCTCGTCTGCAAAGTGCTTGAGAAATTGCTGAAGGCGGACCTTTATGTCAAACTGTCGAAATGCGAGTTCCACCAGTCACGGCTAGACTATTTAGGCTACCGAGTATCCAATGAAGGGATAGAAATGGACCCAGCCAAAGTACAATCAGTCCTTGACTGGCGACCCCCACGCACCCGCAGACAACTGCAAAGCTTCTTGGGTTTCGCGAACTTCTACAGACAATTTATCCCATCTTTTGCAAAAATTGCCAAACCTCTAACCGACCTCCTAAAAACAGGGAGCCCAGCAACAAAACCTCGCCCAGGACAGCCTCTACAGTGGGACCCAGCCTGCCAACACGCATTTGAGACACTGAAAGAAATGTTTGCAAAAGAACCGATCTTAAAGCACCCCAACCCCGACCAACCTTTCGTCATCCAAGCCGATGCCAGCGATGTGGCAGTGGGGGCGGTTCTACTCCAAAAAAATAGCCAAGGGAACTTACAACCCTGTGCCTACACATCCCGCAAACTCACTGACACCGAGAGACGATGGGCAGCGTGGGAAAAGGAAGCGTTCGCAGTGAGGTGGGCGCTGTTAACGTGGCGACATCTGCTGGAAGGAAGCCAAACACCCTTTGAAGTTTGGACTGACCATAAAAATTTGGAGGCCCTCAAAACTCCAAGGAAGTTATCACCCAGACAGGTCCGGTGGGCCCAATACTTCAATCGTTTCGACTTCGAGCTAAAGCACATCCCGGGGGGGAAAAACTTTCTGGCCGACGCCCTCTCCCGAATGCCTCAATACAACAGTGAACGAGAGCAGGTGGTGAATGCCATCATCCCCTCCACCCAGGGAGCGGGCCAGATAACTACCAGACGGCAGCATCGTGATCAGCAGGGCCAACCAGCGAGTGACCTAATGACAAAGCTCAAAGCAGAAACATTGACGGACCCCTGGTTCCAAGACAATCAACATCTCTTGATGAAAAAGGATGACCTAGCCTGGAAAGGAACAAAACTTTATGTCCCAGAGACGCTACGCACCCTGGTCCTTAAGAGGAGCCATGACGTTAAGCCAGCGGGACATTTTGGGTTCCTAAAGACTCTGCATTTAGCACGGAGACAGTTTTGGTGGCCACACATGAGAAAAGACGTAGACAGTTATGTAAAAAGTTGTACCATCTGTGCCACGATGAAAACCCGACCAGGAAGACCCCCCGGACTGCTGCAGCCAGTAGCTGAACCGTCTAGGCCATGGGAGGAGATTGCTATGGACTTCATAGTCAAACTACCCAGGAGCGGCGGAAACACGGTGATCTGGACCGTAATAGACTTATTTTCCAAACAGGCACATTTCATACCCTGTAGCGGACTACCCTCAGCCCGCCAATTGGCAAAGCTGTTTGTGAAACACATCTACCGCCTGCATGGAGTGCCCAGAAGAATCATCTCCGACCGAGGTGTCCAGTTCACAGCGAAATTTTGGAGAGAATTTCTACGATCCATAGGATCATCCCAAGGTCTCAGCTCAGCATTTCACCCGAGCACCAATGGGGGGGCGGAGAGACTGAATGCTATGATAGAGCAGTATTTGAGGTGCTACGTAAACTACCAACAGTCGAACTGGGCAGACCTCCTATCTTTTGCTGAGGTCGCGTACAACAATGCTGTCCACAGTAGCACAGGACTAGCCCCATTCAAGGTAGTGAGCGGTATGGATTTTGTCCCCATGCCAGAGTATCCCAGGGACCCCCCTTCTTCCGTCAGTTTGAACGATTGGATGGCGATGTTAAGAGAATCCTGGGAGAACGTCAAGAAGGCATTAGACAAGGCGACACAAGCATATAAGAAGCAAGCAGATAAGCACCGAGCCCCTCAAAGACCGTTCCGAGTAGGAGAGAAGGTCTACCTCTCCACCAAGTATTTGAGACTCAAGCTTCCGACTAGGAAATTGGGCCCAAAATTCATAGGACCATTTCCTATAGTAAAAATAATCAACCCTGTCACAGTACAATTGCAATTGCCCCGCTTACTAGGAAAAATACACCCCGTTTTTCACAGTAGTCTGCTGAAACCGGTGATGGGGTCAACTTTAAGGCCAGTGCCACGTGACCCCCCAGGGCCTTTGATCATTGGGGGCCAAACTCACTATGAAGTACAGCGAATTCTCGATTCGAGGTGGCACAGAGGCCGTCTCCAATACTTAGTTAAGTGGAAGGGTTACCCTTTGTCAGAAGCTACCTGGGTGAAGAGCAACAACATTCATGCTGACCGGCTTATAGCTAAGTTCCATGCAGATCACCCGGGCAAGGCGGGAGGGGGTGGTATGCCTCATCAGATGGGGTGACAGCACTAACTCTGTTGTTTCTCCTGCACAGGCCTCGCTGAGAGAATGAAGGGAGAGGGGCCGGATGTCAGTGTTTCAAAACTGACATAGAAGCAAGGAGGAGAAACGTTTGACATTTCACCTAGAAAAACTTTCGGTGAATTCAGTCTCCTGGGAGATGTATGGGAGGGGTGACATTCCTGTGTGCTGAAGAGACAGATAAGAGAGAGTGATCTGGAAGGCAGCCAATGGAGAGCAGTTTCTGGGGGAAGGAATAGGAGGGGTTTTGGATGGAGGGGCCAGTACTGTCTGCACCGTTGTCTGGCTTGGATGCATCTCTCAATAAAAAGAATATTTCCTAAAGACGCTGTTTGGAAATTAAATTATTTCGAGGATGAAATTGAAGCTCTGACAGAAGTTTTCCTGGTCGGTTTTTCATTGTGGCACAGATGGTGCAGCTCTTCACATAGCTGTCCACGTCTTTCCTCATGTGAGGCCACCAAAATTGTCTTCGTACTAAGTGCAGAGTCTTTAGAAAACCGAAATGGCCTGCTGGTTTAACGTCATGGCTCCTTTTGAGGACTAGGGTGCGTAGAGTTTCTGGGACGTAAAGTTTCGTCCCTTTCCATGCTACGTCGTTCCTCCTTGTCAAAAGATGCTGATTGTCTCGGAACCAGGGGTCCGCCAATGTCTCTGTTTTGAGCCGTGTCGTCAGGTCACCCGCTGGTTGGCCCTGCTGGTCGCGATGCTGGCGTCTGGTGGTTACTTGACCCACTCCTTGAGGCGAGGGGATGATGGCATTAACCACCTGCTCCCGTTCACTGTTGTACTGAGGCATTCGGGAGAGGGCATCGGCCAGAAAATTCTTCCCCCCTGGGATGTGTTTCAGCTCAAAGTTGAACTGATTGAAGTATTGGGCCCATCGGACTTGTCTGGGTGATAATTTCCACGGGGTCCTAAGGGCCTCCAGGTTTTTATGGTCAGTCCAAACCTCGAACGGTGTCTGGTTTCCTTCTAGCAGATGTCGCCAGGTCAACAGCGCCCACCTCACTGCAAACGCTTCCTTTTCCCATGCTGCCCAGCGTCTCTCTGTGTCGGTGAATTTGTGGGAAGTGTAAGCACAGGGCTGAAGGTTCCCTTGGCTGTTCTTTTGGAGTAGAACCGCTCCCACTGCCACGTCGCTGGCATCTGTTTGGATGACGAAAGACTGGTTGAGGTCAGGATGTTTCAAGACTGGTTCTTTTGCAAACATTTCTTTTAGTGTTTCAAAGGCTTGTAGGCAGGCCGGGCTCCACTGTAGAGGCTGTCCTGGGTGAGGTTTTGTTGCTGGACTCCCTGTTTTTAAGAGGTCGGTTAGAGGTTTGGCAATTTTTGCAAAAGAGGGGATAAATTGTCTGTAGAAGTTCGCAAACCCCAAGAAGCTTTGCAGTTGTCTGCGGGTGCGTGGGGGGCGCCAGTCAAGGACCGATTGTACTTTGGCTGGGTCCATTTCTATCCCCTCATTGGACACTCGGTAGCCTAAGTAGTCTAGCCGTGACTGGTGGAACTCGCATTTCGACAGTTTGACATAGAGGTTCGCTTTCAGCAGTTTTTCGAGCACCTGGCGCACGAGGGGTATGTGTTCATCTATGGTTTCTGTGTAAATGAGAATGTCGTCCAGGTAGACGAGGACCCTCTTATAAAGGTGATCATGTAAAACTTCATTTATCAGTTGCATGAACACCGCCGGTGCTCCCTGTAGTCCGAAAGGCATCACTTTAAATTGAAAACTTCCTAGGGGGCAATTAAATGCTGTCTTCCACTCGTCTCCTTCCTTGATGCGTATGCGGTAGTAGGCTTCACGAAGGTCTAGTTTGGTAAAAACCTTCCCTTTGGCCAAGTGAGCTAGCATGTCTTTCATGAGGGGGAGGGGGTATAAGTTGTGCACGGAGACAAAGTTTATCCCGCGAAAATCGACCACCAGACGCATGGAGCCGTCTTTCTTCTCCCTGAAGAAAACTGGTGCCGCTACCCGTGGTTTGGCTGGTTCGATAAAACCCCTTTGTAGGTTCTTGTCTATGTACTTTCGCAGTTCTTGCATTTCACGGGGTGTCATGGCGTACAATTTAGGTTTTGGTAGTTTTGAACCAGGGATGATTTCGATAGCGCAATCGGCGTCGCAGTGGGGTGGTAGTACGTCACACTCGGTCTCACTAAATACTTCTGCCAAGTCTTGGTACTCTTTTGGGATCTGGTTCTGGCCGTGGGAGGTGCTGGAGGTGGCCGCCAGTTGCTCTGTTGTCCCTTTACAGGGCGGATTGGGCACCTGTGTTGGAGGCGTCTTTTGTCCCTCTAGAGGGAGGGGTTGGACCCCCTGGGTGGGAGGAGGGGCCGTTTTCTCCGGTTGTGGTGGCAGGGTGTGGGGTCCCCTTGCTATCCTCAGTCTGAGGGTTCCTTCTTGCCACCAGATGGTGGGGCCCCACTTGTCCAGCCAGGAGAGTCCCAGTATGACTGGGTTGGTCATCTTGGGGGCTATTATGAACCGAATCATTTCCCAGTGATCCGCTAGCTCCAGCTTCACCGGCTCGGTCAAATGTGTGGCATCCGCCCCCCCTAGTAGGGATCCATCAACTTGCTGAAAATGGATTGGGTGGCTGAGCCTTTTAGCCCGGATCCCCAGTTTTAGGACTGTGGGTAGGTTAATCAGGCACCTCGTGCAACCCGAATCTACTAGGGCTTGGAAAGTCCCTTGGGTACCTGTTTTTGGGGCTGTTAGGCATATGGGGAAAAGAAAAGGGTGGATGGGTGCGCTCACCATTGGGTCGTTTTCTCCATCGTCGTCGCCCTCATACAGTTCGGGGGGTCGATTCGCATCGTCGGAGCTCCTCCTATTTTCAGTCAGATGGGCAAAAACTTCTGCAGTCGGGGAAAGTCTTAATGGTGCCTTGGTGGTGTGCCCGGGTCCTCATTCCAGTCTTGCCTTGGCCGGGGGCTCTGTTTTTGGCCCCGGGGTTCCACACGCTGCTGCCGAATGCCCAACTCCCCCACACCTGTAGCACCTCAGTGGACTCCGTGGGGTGGATGACCTCTGGGTGGCCCGTGATGCTGTAGTTTCTGGTCTGATAGACGGTTCCTGGTCCAGCTGGGTTTTCTCCTTTGCCTGTGGTTGTTTTAGCATGTTGTTGGCACGTAGCCCTCTCTCAACTTGCGTCGCTATCCGGAACCAGTCAGACAGTCGGTTCGGAATATCTCGATAAGCAGTCACTTGGGCGATTTGCTTATCTAAGCTTGTTCTAAAGAAGTATACTAGCAGTCGTTCAGGCAAAGGAGGTAAAGTCCCAACAACTTTCCTGAACTCACGGATATGTTCTTGGATAGGCTTCCCCCTCTGCATTAGGTGCCTGAGCTCATCTTCTACATAGGGATTGTCCCGTTTCTTCGAAACGGGCTCGCAGCAGTTGTGAGAAACCATCTGCATCTTGCAGTTGGGGGGCCCTGTATTTGTACTGGGCCGCTGACCAGCTCCTTGCTTCTCCCTCCAGACCTTCTGCGATGGCACTGACCAGGGCCCTGGGGAAAGGGTAAAGGTGTGCGTAGCGCTCGATGTAAATCTCAGCTGCATCGAGAAATTGAGCTAGCAGGTCCAGATCCCCATCAAATTTCCCTCTGAATCGGGGTGGTTCCACCCTCAGTGGCCTCTCCTCCCATTGCGGGGGTCTGTGAGCCTGCCCACGGTGCCCTTGGGCTTCTTCATCATCTCCCATTTGGGTGCAGGGGAGTGATGCCGTGGCTGGGCTGGGTCGCTTGCTGAGCAGGGAGGGAAGCCCTGAGTGCATTTTGGAGCTTTCTTCTCTCATTTTTTTTCCCCGGGGGGGGGGGGGGGGCTATGCTGCCGTTTGGAGAGCCATAGAAACTTCCCCCCTTACCTGCCACTTGATTGGAGTCCAGCAAAAAGGCATCATAATTTTTTCCTTTTCTGAGGCAAACCTCCGGTGGAGATTGTTTTCTTCCATGGCCTCTGATATTGGTTGCTACGGAGACATCTGAAGGTCTGCCAACGTCGGCGTGGAGTAGATTAGGAATGCATAAATATTTTTAGAAGAAAAGGTTTTGAAGAGAGCATTTCTTTTTGTTTTAAAAAACAGGAAGATATTTCCTGGCTGTCTGTCCGGCTAGAGTTGTCTGACAAATGAGATGCCCCTCACATTTTGATAATAAAGAAAGAAAAACTTTTATTTGTTAGAACAACGTCTTCACGGACTCATATGCAGCCAGGAAATGACCTCTGCTCCATTATCCCTCCCTTTCCTGGCTTGCTTCCTTATCCTATTGGTCATTATCTAAATCATTCTACGGCACTCTCTCTTAATAATCTCACAGGAATTTAACCCCCTGTTTACTATGTCAGCACTGAGAAGCTGACAAAAGGCATGTGGATGAAAATGGGACAAGCAATGAATGGTATAATGTATGTATATATATGTGTATATGTATAGTAATCACATATAGATACTTAAGAGAGTAGAAACGAATTTCATCATTGACTACGATTTATGGACATGGATATTTTAATATGGTTTTTATCTGTTTTTGTAGATATTTGAAAGTTAAATAAAGTTTGTTTTGAAAATTAAAAAAAAAGAAGGAAACTTGGCAAAGTACGGTAAGTCTGACAGTTCAGAAATAATAGCTCTGCTGGTAAATATAAAAACACAGTGACACCCCTTCTTTTGCCAGTTGAGTGAACATCAGGGACATCATCAGATAAGGCACATCTTCTTACGCAGGTACTCGTGTTGAGCTGCTGGAAGTGGTTTGTTGAGCATGTCTGCAATCTGATCATGTGTAGATACATACTGCAATTTCACAAAAGCTTGTTTCACTAATTGTTTGATATTTCTATAACGGATGTCAATGTGTCTGGACCTAGAACCTGTGAAATGTGATTCAGAAATATAAACCACCGATTCATTGTCTTCCATCACTGTGATTGGTCGGATCGCACGTGTCCAGATATCTGTGACCAAAGCATCAAACCACGTTAGAGAATTACATGCATCTGAAACACAAGCATATTCAGCTTCAGTAGATGAACAAGAAACAAAATTCTGTTTACGCACTTGCCAATAAACAGGACATCCATTTCAGAACATCATATAACCTGAAGTACTTTTACGTGATTTCTTATCACTTGCCCAATCAGAATCTGCATAACAACTTAATTCTGCATAATCAGTATGTGTTGGTTCTAACAATAACTTCATATGTTTAGTGTGCTTTAAGTATTTCAATAATTTCTTAATACATGACCAATGAAACTGTTTTGCCTTACCTACGTGTCGAGACAAGAGATTAACACTGAGTGCAATGTCGGGTCTTGTCCAACTACTAATGTATAACAGTGATCCAATGACTGAACGATAAAGTGTTTGATCCTCAAACTCAGGACTTGGTTCATGTGTCAAGTTGTGAAAATCTGTTTGCATGGGTGTCTTTGTTGTGTTAGCATCCTTCATGTTGCAATAATGGAAAATTTGTTCAATTTTATCTTCTTGTGAAAGACTAAACCCTTTCTGTGTTTTTTCAATCTGAACACCTAAATAAGTGCTAATATGACCTAAGGATTTCAATGTGAAGTATCTCTGCAAAGTTTTAGCAAAAATCTCACTCATCTGCTTATTTGGACCAATATAAACAATGTCATCAACATAAACAAGAACTATCTCATATGCATTGTTAGATCTTTTTGTGAACACGCACTCATCAGTTTCGGACTTAATAAAGCCCATTGAATTTAGTTTGTCAGTAAGACATAAGTACCACATTAAACCAGACTGTTTCAGACCATAAAGACTTTTCTTTAGAAACCAGGTATCCCCTTCTTGCTGTCGGAATCCTGGAGGACCTCTCACGTAGATTTCTTCATCTAGGTCAGCACGTAGATAAGCAATGTCAACATCAAACTGGAAAACTTCTAAACCAAGGATAGTTGCAGTGGCTAAAGCAATTTTTACACTTTCAGTTCTGACTGTCGGCGAGTAGGTATTTGTGTAGTCCTCAGGATAACGTTGAGCAAAACCCTGAGCTACAAGTCTGGCCTTGTACAATGACTCACCATTTGGTTTCTTTTTGATTCTGTAGACCCATCAAGTGCCAATGACCTTTTTATTTGCTGGAGGTTTTGCAGGCGTAAACACCTTAAGTTTCTTTAGACTGTCCATTTCAGCCTGCATTGCATCATACCACTTCTCTTGCTCTGAATCAGGAAGATGGTTTTTTTTTTATTGAAAAAGTTTTACAATACAAATTTTATCATTTCTCCCCCCCATTTCCCCCCTCCCCCCAACCCCCCCTCCCCTCCCTTCCTCCCCTTGGCTTCCCTTACAAAAAAATATTGTTCTTATATGTCTACCAACATTAAACAAAAATAAAGGTGAAATCCAAATAACATATCAAATATGTTTTGACATTGAAATTTTTCTAAATATCAATATAATAAATATAGTAAAACTAATTATCTATGTTAATTAATCCCCCTTATTACATAATAAAATCTAAAAATAAAAAAACCTAGTTTTCCCCCAATTACTTATCCCCAAACATTAACTAATCCCTATATAACATATACATTATAATATTCCAGTATCATCATGTATATAAAATAAAATTATTCTATCAAGTATATTAATAATTTAACAATTCTAATATATCATGTATATAAAATAAAATTATTCTATCAAATGTATGCTGTAATTTAACAGTTCTAATGTATCAATCACAATTCCACATCTTGTTTTGCCTCCTTCTTCAATCAAACATGTGTATAAACGTATCAAATATTTTTTGACATTAAAATTTTTCTAAATATCAATATAGTAAATATAGTAAAACTAATTATCTATATTAATTAATCCCCCTTAATACATAATAAAATTCAAAAAAAAAAAACAACCCTAATTTTCCCCCAATTACTTATCCCCAAACATTAACTAATCCCTATATCTTCAATCGAATACTAACTGATACTTCTTGGTTTGATATTTATTCTGCACATAATCTACCCATTTCTTCCATTCCTGAACAAAAACTTCTTGGGTCCTATCTTTTAAATATGCTGAAATCTTTGCCATTTCTGCAAAATTTGCCATCTTCAAAGTCCATTCTTCTATAGTAGGTACACTATCTTTTTTCCAATATTGTCCAATCAGTAACCTAGCTGCAGTAGTCATGTATAAAATCAATCTTGTTTCACTCGGTGAACAATCCTTAACTATACCCAACAAAAACAATTGCGGAGAAAATTGAAGCTTCTTTTTCAAAACATTCTGCATAACCCACCAGAGTTTAATCCAAAAAGCTTTCACTTTTCTGCAAGTCCACCAAATATGAAAATATGTAGCATCTAAACAATCACACCTCCAGCATTTAGGTTGAACATTAGGATACATACATGACAGTTTCTTAGGATCTAAATGCCACCTATAAAACATTTTGTAGAAGTTTTCCCTCAAATTCTGTGCCTGAGTAAATTTAACATTCTGGACCCATATCTTTTCCCATGTTTCCAACATAACTGGTTCTGTAAAGTTTTGTGCCCACTTTATCATACAATCTTTAACCAATTCGCTTTCAGAGTCTCTTTCTAACAATATATTATAAACCCTTTTAATATGCATTGGCCCTTTCTGTTTTATCTGTATCACCAAATCTTCTTCATACGACATTAAACCAATTTTTTGATCTTCTCTCCATCTTGATTGAAGTTGAGTATACTGTAACCAAGTTAAATTAATCCCTTCTTCCAACAGAGTTTTTAAAGACTTCAAGTTCCAGCTGCCCCCATCATTAAAAAGCATCTCTTTATATAAAATCCCCCCGAGTGACTTTATATTCCGTATAGTATGTCCAAGATCCAACCACAAAGGTATTTTGTAATCCAATTTAGACTGGTGCTTCTTCCAGACTCTCATCAAAGAGTTTCTCAGTATATGCCAACCAAATTCCAAGTCATGGCCTTCTATATTCAATATTTCAGTCCTTGTCATTCCAAACCAATCACTCACTTGTGTCAACGCTGCTGCTTCATAATATAGTCGTAGGTTTGGAACTTTAAGGCCACCTCTTTCACGAACATCTTGCATAATTTTCAGTTTAACTCTTGGCTTTTTCTCATTCCAAATAAATTTGTTCAGTCCTTTTTGCCACTCAATCAAATTTTTATCATTTTTAAGCACCAGAATCATTTGAAACAAAAATAAAAATCTAGGAAGAACATTCATCTTAACTGCTGCTATTCTCCCAGGTAACGATAGTTGCAGCTTTTTCCAAGTTTCCATATCTTTTTGAACCTTTCGCCACAAAACTTCATAATTATTTTGAAAAAGTTTTATATTAGAAGCTGCAACCTGGACTCCTAGATATTTCACCTTTGAAACTATTTCAAAGCCTGCCAACCTTTCCAGTTGACTCTTTTGTGGTTCCAGCATATTTTTAACTATCATCTTAGTTTTTTTCTGGTTTAGTCTAAATCCTGAAACCAAACCATATTCTTCTATAATGTGTTTCATCTGGATGATTGATTCCAAAGGTCGTGTTAGGGTAACCACCAGATCGTCTGCAAATGCCCTTGTTCTGTAATCCTTTTGCCTTATAACTATTCCATTCAAAATATTCGAGTCCCGTATTGAATTCAACAAGACTTCTAAAGTTAAAATAAACAACAGTGGGGATAACGGACAACCTTGTCTTGTTCCTTTTTGTATATTAAAATTTGTTGTTAAACTTCCATTAATAATAATTTGTGCTGTTTGCTCTTGATAAATTGCTGAGACCGCCTGAACAAACTGATCCCCACAGTTCATTTTTGATAAAGTCTTTAATAGAAAGTTCCAATTGACACAATCAAAGGCCTTTTCCGCGTCCAAAAACACCAGCACTGCAGGGATCTGTTTACTTTTCTCAAGATGTTCCAATAAATCTATGATTTGCCTCACATTATCCTTCATGTATCTGCCTTCTATAAATCCAGCTTGATCATGATGAATCACCTCTTGCATAACTGGCATTAATCTGTTATAATACACTGCTGTCAAACCATCTGTCCCTGGAGCTTTAGCCGTTTTCAATTGTTTAATTGCAAAAATAATCTCCTCAGATGATATTAATTGATTCGTTCTTTCCTTTTGCTCTCTGGAGATTTTTGTAAGTCTGGTTCCCTCTAAATATTTGTCTATAAATTCATTCTTTATGTGGTCTTTGGCATATAATTTAGAATAATAATCTAAAAAGGCTTGTTTAATTAAGTTTTGTTGAAAAACTTCCTTCCCTCCATATTCAATAATATCAATAAGTCGAGAGCTCTGCTGTTTTCTCAATGTATAAGCCAGCCATCTGCCCGGTTTATTAGCATTACAAAATGTATTATGTTTTGCAAATTGTAAATTAGTTGCAGTTTGTTCCGCTATAAGCATTTGAAATTGATCTTTCAAAAGTTTTATGGTTTCCTGTAGTTTATTGTCAAACGGATTCTTGATGTGTAATTGTTCCTTTTTCTTTATTTCTAATTCCAATTCTGTTCTTTTCTTTTGTTGAATTGACTTATGTTTAGAATTCATATAGATCAGTACACCTCTCATGTATGCCTTGCTTGCATCCCAAACAATTTCAATAGGTGTACCCTTATTCAAATTCATTTGAAAAAATTCCTTCATATGTTTTTTAAGTTCAGATATATTCTTTTCATATCTAAACAAATCCTCATTCAAACTCCAGGACCTTCTCTCCTTCTTCCCAAATTCTATTTCCATCCATATCGGACTATGATCCGTTAAGGTCCTGGGAAATATTTTAGTCTTTGTTGTTTTAGTAAGTAAATCAGATGTGACCAGCATAAAATCAATCCTAGAAAAAGATCTATGTCGATCTGAAAAAAATGTAAAATCCAAATCCTTCGGATGCTGAACTCTCCAAACATCTTTCAGTTCCAAATCCTCTTTCATCGCAAAAAAAGTCTGTGGCAATTTAACCCCTGTTTTAGCCAATGTCTTTTTATCCATTGCTGTATCAATCACGCCATTCCAATCTCCCATAATCAAAATTGATTTATAATTCCATTGCAATATTTTAGCATATAATAATTTATAAAAATTTTCCTGCTGCTGATTGGGCGCATAAATTCCTATCAAAAGCAGTGAGTCATTCTGTAGGTTTATCTCAATTGCAATGTATCTTCCATCATCGTCTGATTCTATAACTTTAGCTGGTAGTCTTTTGGAAATATACAACACTAGTCCATTCTTTTTTCCAGAACTAGAAGATATAAAATGTGATCCTAATTTAGAATTTATCAAATATTTTTGATCCTGAGTTCTAATATGAGTTTCTTGCAAACAAACAACATCATTATGAAATTGTCTCAAATAGTGAAATACTTTGTGGTACAGTGGACCTCTGCTGCTTTTGCTTCTCTAGCATCTGCTTCTCAGCTGCACGAGTTATACGTTTATCTTTCGGTTCCTGCATCAACAGTTCAAGGTCCACTGCCACTTCTCTTGTGCTTCTGGGGTGCTTTATTTTAGGCTCTGGCAAATCTATGAGAGGATCATCTAAAAAACCACCTACTGCTCCTTGAGATTCTTCTATTGCTCTCTGAGTTTGTATTGCCTCTAGTTCCATTTGCTTGCACTGTTCTTCAGTCTCTCTTTCAAATTCTTTATCTTTAACAGCTTCTTCTATAGTTAACAATGTGGATGAGCGTGGAGATGTGGCAGCCCTTTTAAGGATGTTGTAGTAAAAATGTTCTGCTTTTTCAATGGTATTTAAACGGTATCTCACATCTTCATATCTCAAAATTATGCCAACTGGGGCATCCCATCTAAATGGGATCTGGTTTCTTTTCAATTCATTCACCAAAAATCCAAAATCCTTTCTGTCTTTCAGCATCTTGGGTGGTAACTCTTTATAAACACCAATCTGATTTTATTCTACTTGAATATTAGCAAGAAAAGATTTCTGCAAAATATCATTCCTCAGTCTTCTATCAGTAAAATAAACCACAACATCTCTAGGCAAATTCCTTTGTCTTGCCACAAGAGAATTCACCCTGTAGACCTTATCAATCCTACTAAAAATTTGTTCGGGTTCAATCTTTAACAACGCAGCTAATGCCTCTACACAAACTGCTCTTAAATCTTCTCTATTATTTTCCCTTAGTCCCCTCAATCTTATGGCAAACTCCATAGCCCTGAATTGGATCATTGTAACTTCATTTTCAATTCTTTGGGTTCTGACATCAGCATTAAAAAATTTCTCTTCTGTTACTCTCATCTTAGATTCAACTTCTGTGCTTAATTCACCCACTTTTTTCTCCACCTCCACCACCGCATCTGAAAGACCAGAAACTACTTTGATTATATTTTGATTCAGCTTGTCATATTTTTCTTGTACCAGCTCCTTCATTTCAGTTTGAAATTTTTCCATTGTTTCAACAACATTTCCTAATGTCTTAGCTATAAAAGCTTTCAAATCCTCGTTTCCAGTTTCTTGAATTTGACTCTGAGTCTGCGTTTGTGGCTTTGCTGGCTTTTCCTTTGTATGATGAGTGGGGGAATCCCCCCCTGACTTGGTTTGTTTTGAAGCCATGCCTCTACACAGTCTTAGCCTCTCCAAAAAAGAGAATCTCCCTCCTTTTCCACTTATTCCACCTTTTCTCCCCAGTTTTATAGGAAAAGAAGTTTAAAAATCCTGTTAAAATGTTTCATTGAAGTGCTTCGAGGCAGGCTTCGCTCTCACTTTCACTTTTCACTTTCCCTTCTTCCATTTGAGCCAGTCGCCATTTTAATCTTTCAAGCACTTTCTCCCGTTTAAGTCCCTTTTGTAAAAAGTTATTAATAACACAAATACTTGCTTTTTTTTAAAAAAGTCCAGATTTCACCAATTTTTTACTTGCTGTAGACTTCTGATGTTTTGGTGGCGTTGCTCTCATCGTCTAGCTCTGTTAAAAACAGAGGTCCCTCGCTGCACGGAGCCTCGGCGAGCTGGAAGGGGAGCCTTCACCCTGAGCCCTCCCCAGGACAGAAAAAAAATCCTGGGGGCATCTCAAGGGGCTCTACCCTGTCTCGCCAGCTCTACCCGTTCTTTAGTCCTAAAGCGTGGGTTTTCCGAGCTGCCTAACAGCTGTGAGGCGGCTCCAACGAACAGCGAAGCCGGCGGTCTTAAAAGGACCGTCCGACAACGACGGAGACGCCAACCGGAAGCCCTGAATCAGGAAGATGTTTGATTTGTGTGAAGTTATCGGGAGGAAGTGTAACATTACAAATCAAAGGCAAGGGTGCTTTTGTCAGTTGCCACGAATATCGCTGTGGAGGGACTCCCTTGGTGGCCCTCTTGGAACGCCTCGGAACAGTTGTCCATTCTTCTTCCATTTCGTCCTCGTCTTCATCATCATCGCTAGCATCAGCATCCGCAGCTTGCGAAGATGGAACATCCTGTTGGGAAGAACTAGTGGATGGAACATTTTCCTGTGAATCTTGGTCATCAGGCTGCATGGCATCAGTAACATCATCTTTAGGAAAATAAACTCCAGGATCATTGGAATGAATTCTGGACCAGTCAGCATCTTCCTCAAAATTAGCAGATTGGGAAGTCACTAGTGTACGATTAGAGTCAATGAATTTGCTCCATTTTGAATTGTCATCAAAACCCATAAATCTCAGTCTCTTTGCTACTGGACCTCCTTTCCTTCTTTGAGCTAAGGGAATGTTCACCATGGCGTACGAACCAAAAATATGGAGGTTCTTGAGATCTGGCCATACATTATGAAGAAAGGAGTTTGATTTATCGCACTACTCCAAGTACGGTTGATGATGTAATTTGTATATTTAAGAGCTTCACCCCAGTATGGGTTACTGAGGTTGGCGTCTTCTAAAAGACAACGCATCATGGTTTGCAGGACCCCCTGTCTCCTCTCTACGACCCCATTATGAGCAGGAGTGTACGGAGCCGAAGTCTGATGAAGAATTCCATTCTTACGCATCCAGTCCTGGAAATGCTGAGACATGAACTCGGCACCACGATCACTCTGGATTCTGGTGATGCTTACTCTGTGTTGGGTAGAAACGAGGGCTGCAAAGTCTTTAAAGATCTGAAAGGTCTCAGATTTTTCTCTCATAGGATATACATATCCATATCTAGAATAATTATCATCAATTGTTAAAAAATATTTTCTACCACCAATTGTTGGTGGAAATGGACCAACTATGTCAGTGTGTACCAAATCAAAAATGCGTGTTGACAGGCGTGCAGCACATTTTGGAACGGCTGCTGCTTTGGATTTGGCTTTCTTGCAGACAGCACAATCCAGAAACACCTTACACCCCTTTAGATCCAAACCTTTTGCGAACTCCGGCATTTTCCTAAGAACCCGGAAGCTGGCATGCCCCAATCTTCTATGCCACTTATGGATGCACCTGGAATGCAAAGGTTTACCAGTTAGTGAATTTTCAACATTAACATTTTCAACATTTATGGCTTCATTTTGCCCTTTTCTTTCATTTTGCCCTTTTTCTTCTTTCTTGGCATCTTAGAAGTTAATTATTTAGTGTTCCGCAGTCACTAAATCAACTATCTGTCTAATTAGCCTAGACGGTCATGATCAAAAGTAACGAACAAGGAAAAGCCATAAATCAACCATCCTCCTGCATACCATTGTCAGAGCAGCAATCAGCCCCGTTACCTTGCGTGGGGTAAATGCCCTCATTTTGAGTTGGATCGTGACTTTTATCCTTCTGTATACTTTGATCAATAAACCCGGAATACATCTTCTAATTAAACTCATATTTATTGTAAGAAAATAAAGACATCTCATTATCTAAATTAGATTACATGTTGGCAAAGAATCCCCAGCCTGACCTTAGCTGGCTGGAGAACAAAGGAAAGTTTCTAGAAGAAGTGCAAAGGAATGCGGACATGCGTAGTAGGTGCTGATAAGAAACTTGGCAAACTACAGTAAGTCTGACAGTTCATAAATAATAGCTCTGCTGGTAAATATAAAAACGCAGTGACATCTTCAGCTCTTCCAAGGTTTTTGACGTTAAATCTTGATTTTTAATCAATGTTTCCTGTATAGACTGGAGAATATCTTGTGTCGATGCTTTTCCCGAAGTAGCCACGTCTTCAGATGATCTTCGTAGTGTCACAGAGGTAGTGACTGGAGATGAGGCTGAAGAGGTCGTGATTGCCTTCTTCTTCAAAGTAGTAGTCATGGTAGCCATTTTGGATATTCCTAAAAAATCTTTCCAAGCAATCATACAGCACCAAATGGTTTCACCACCTATTATCAAAATTCACTCTTGCTTCGCTATGTCCAATGTCCAAACCATACTAGGGGTAAATTTACTCACTAATTCCTACTGGGTATTTAATTCCTACTGGCTATCTAAAAGGAAATAGGGAAGAAAAGGAAAAGGGGAAAAAAAAGGGGGGGGGGGGAAGTCCAACTATAACGAATCTAGGTGTAGTTAGCAATTTTGGTCACTAGATGGCAGCAAACACCAACTTCTCCAGTTCTCCAGCTCTTCTCGCAATGAAAGCAAGTTCAAACGTGATTGCTCATACAAATGGCATTTTTCAAAAACAGCAAATGTTAGTACAAAGTCAAAAATAGAAAAATCAAAAGAAGCACAGCACTCTTTCTTTCAAGGTCTGTGGGGGTTCACATTCCCAAACAATAAGTCAAAATTCAAAATTCACCAGTCGTAAAAACAGGGTGAAATCAGATCGCAGTAATCAGTTATAATCCAAGGTTGATAATTTTCTCAAACTGCCAACTAACTTCACTGCCACCTCACTCAGTTTAGGCTCTGGGAGTAGGAAAGATTTTAAACTCCACTACCTTGCGGCTTCCAATCGAATCACAGTCTCAAATTACTGAATCAGTCTTTTGGTTTGGCTTGGATGAATAGACTTCCTCAAGCAGTATAGCCACAGCCTCGGGGCACCATAACAGGCATCCTCTCACTGCGCCGACATCAGGGAGGAACTTCAGTCTCTTTGTGCAGCCTACACTTTCCACACGGAGCTGGCAAAACTCCCCGCTTTTCCACCAAGCTTTCCCACTCGGTGTTGGCTACAAAAAGCTTCAAAGAAGCTGCCAGATACAACGATCGGAGGATCGGCTCAGGAGAAGAATCCCTTGCCTCCTCGGGCTGCTGTGACGTCACAGGAAGCCTAGTTATTTCTGTCTATTTCTATCTAATCTATCTATCTGTCTGTCTGCCTGTCTATCTATCATCTATCTATCTAAATATTCATCCATCCATCCATCCATCCATCCTGTATCTATCTATCATCTATCTATCTATTCATTCATCCATCCATCCTGTATCTATCTATTCATCCATCCTCTATCTATCTATCTATTCATCCATCCATCCATCCATCCATCCTGTATTTATCTATCCATCCAGTATCTATCTATCTATCTATCAGTCTGTCTGTCTATCTATCTATCTATCTATCTATCTATCTATCATCTATCTATTCATACATCCGACCATCCATCCTCTATCTATCTATCTATCTATCTATCTATCTATCTATCTATCTATCTATCTATCTATCTATTCATCCATCCATCCATCCATCCTGTATCTATCTATCCATCCATATCTATCTATCTATCTATCTATCTATCTATCTATCTATCTATCTATCTATCTATATGTCACTCTATCATCTAACTAGCTATCTATTCATCCATCCATCCTGTATCTATCTATCTATCCATCCATCCATACTGTATCTATCTATCCATCCATCCACTATCTATCTATCTATCTATCTATCTGTATGTCACTCTATCTATCATCTATCTATCTATCTATTCATCCATCCATCCATCCATCCATCCTGTATTTATCTATCTATCCAGTATCTATCTATCTATATGTCGGTCTGTCGGTCTATCTATCTATCTATCTATCTATCTATCTATCTATCTATCTATCTATCTATCATCTATCTATCTATTCATACATCCATCCATCCATCCATCCTCTATCTATCTATCTATCTATCTATCTATTTGTCTATCTATTATCTATCTATTTACCAATTCATCCATCCATCCATCCATCCATCCATCCATCCATCCTGTATCCGTCTTACATCTCTATCTTTATTTCTATCTATCTATTCATCCATCCATCCATCCATCCCCTATGTATGTATGTATCTATCATCTATCTATCTATCTAATAACCATCCATTAATCCATCCATCCATCCTGTATGGATCTACCTACCTACCTACCTACCTACCTACCTATTTATTTCTCTCTCTCTCTCTCTCGTCTTGTATCTATCTATCTATCAATCCTCAATCTATCTGTCTGTCTGTCTGTCAATCTATCTATCTATCTATCCATCCATCCCCTATCTATCTATGTATCTATCTATCATCTATCTATCTATCTATCTAATAACCATCCATCCATCCTGTATGGATCTACATACCTACCTATCTATCTATCTAGCTATTTATTTCTCTCTCTCTCTCGTCTTGTATCTATCTATCCATCAATCCTCCATCTATCTATCTATCCATCCTCTATCTATCTGTCTGTCTGTCTGTCTGTCTGTCTGTCTGTCTGTCTGTCTATCTATCTATCTATCTATCCATCCGTCCATCCATCCTGTATTTAGATCTATCTATCTATCTATCTATCTATCTATCCATCCATCCATCCTTTATGGATCTATCTATCAATCTATCTATCTATTCATCCATCCGTCCATTCATCCTGTATCTTTCTGTCTGTCTGTCTGTCTGTCTGTCTGTCTATCTGTCTGTCTATCTATCTATCTATCTATCTATCTATCTATCTATCTATCTATCTATCTATTTGTCTATCCATTATCTATGTATCTACCTATTCATCCATCCATCCATCCTGTATCCGTCTTATATCTCTATCTTTATTTCTATCTATCTATTCATTCTTCCATCCATCCATCCTGTATGGATCTACCTACCTATCTATCTATTTATATATCTCTCTCTCTCGTCTTGTATCTATCTATCCATCAATCCTCTATCTATCTATCTATCTATCCATCCATCCATGCATCCATCCATCCATCCATCCTGTATCTATCTGTCTGTCTGTGTGTCTGTCTGTCTGTCTATCTATGATCTATCTATCTATTCATGCATCATCCATCCATCCTGTATTTATCTCTCCATCCATCCTGTATCCATCTTATATCTCTATCTTTATTTCTATCTATCTATTCATCCATCCATCCATCCTGTATCTATGTATCTATCTATTTATCTATTTCTCTCTCTCTCTCTCTTGTCTTGTATCTATCTATCCATCAATCCTCCATCTATCTGTCTTTCTGTCTGTCTATCTATCTATCTGTCCATCCATCCATCCATCCTGTATCTCTCTCTCTCTCTCTCTCTCAATCCATTCATCCATCCATCCTGTATCTATCTATCTATCACTATCTATCTATTCATCCATCCATCCATCCATCCATCCTGTCTCGATCTATCTATCTATCTATTCATCCATCCATCCCGTATCTATCTATTTATCTATTTATCGAAAAAGTTTTACAAATACAAATCCCCCCCCTTTTCCTCACCCCCCACCCCCTATCCCCCCTAACCCATCCCTCCCCTTCCTTGGCTTCCCTTATAACCTTAAAAATTACTATTCATATTAACTCCCCAGATATTAAAAAAAGGTGAAATCCAAATCATATCATATCATACAATTTTCTCATCTACTCTACCCCCTGTCAATACTAAAAATTTCTAGATAACATCCAAGTAATAACTATCTATTCCTTCCTTAATTTATAATATCTACACATAATCTATCCCAAATATTACAAAATAAAATCCAAATCATAGTTCCCCCCAATTACTCTACCCCCTGTATATACTATAACTTTCTATTTAGCATATTCTACATAACATTCTACATGTGAGTAACAACTTTTGTTTAATCCAGATCATAATTCCCCCCAGTTTAGGTATAGGTTTATAGGTTTACACCCTATATACTATAACTTTCAACACAACATAACATTTTCTACATAGCATTCTGCATCTATATAACAATTCATACTTAACCTACTTAACATTCAACTGAAAGCTATCTGATATTTCTTTGTTTGATATTTATTCTGCACATAGTCTATCCATTTCTTCCATTCCCAGACGAAAGTTTCTTGGGTCTTGTCTTTTAAATATGCTGATATCTTTGCCATTTCTGCAAAACTAGCCACCTTCAGAGTCCGTTCTTCAATAGTAGGTAAAATATCTTTTTTCCAATATTGTCCAATCAATAACCTAGCTGCTGTAATATCAATTTTGTTTCATTCAATGAAAAGTCCTTAACTATACGCAATAAAAACAGTTGTGGGGAAAATTGAAGTTTCTTCCTCAAAACGTTTTGCATAACCCACCAAAGTTTAATCCAAAAGGCTTTCACTTTCCTGCAAGTCCACCATATATGATAGTATGTAGCGTCTAAACAATCGCATCTCCAACATCTTGGCTGAACATTAGGATACATGCATGACAATTTCTTAGGATCTAAATGCCAACTATAAAACATTTTATAAAAATTTTCCCTCAAATTCTGTGACTGGGTAAATTTAACATTCTGGACCCATATCTTCCCATGTTTCCATCATAACTGGTTCTGCAAAGTTTTGCGCCCATTTTATCATACAGTCTTTAACCAATTCGCTTTCAGAGTCTCTTTCCAGCAGTATGTTATAAACCTTCTTAATATGCATTGGGCCTTTCTCTTTTATCTGTCTCACCAATTCCTCTTCATACGTCCTTAAACCAGTTTTTTGATCTTCCCTCCATCTTGATTGAAGTTGACTATATTGTAGCCAAGTTAAATTAATCCCTTCTTCCAACAGAGTATTAAATGACTTTAAATTCCATCTACCCCCATCATCAAAAAGTATCTCTTTATATAAAATCCCCCCGAGTGACTTTATATTCCGTATAATATGACCAAGATCCAACCACAAAGGTATTTTGTAATCCAATTTAAGATGGTACTTCTTCCAAACTCTCATCAAAGAATTTCTGAGTATGTGACTTCTAAATACATTATCAACTTTAGTTTCATGAAATAAGTATGCATCCGTTAAAGTCCTGGGAAATATTTTTGTTTTTCTTGTTTTGGAAAGTAGGTCAACTGTAACTAAAATAAAATCAATCCTGGAAAAAGATCTATGTCAATCTGAAAAAAATGTAAAGTCCAATTCTTTTGGATTCTGCACTCTCCATACATCTTTCAACTCCAAGTCCTCTTTCATGTCAAAAAAAATCTGTGGTAATTTGACACCTGATTTTGCCAAGCTCTTTTTGTCAAGGTTAATGTCAATCACTCCATTCCAATCTCCCATAATTAAAATAGATCTGTAGTCCCATTGCAATATTTTAGAATATAATAATTTATAAAAATTTTCCTGTTGTTGGTTAGGAGCGTAGATTCCAATCACCAAGAGTGGGTCATTCTGCATATATAATTCAATTGCTATGTATCTTCCACAATCATCTGATTCTATAATTTTGGCTGGTAGTCTTTTGTTTATATACATCACAACACCATTCTTTTTTTCTGCACTTGAAGATATAAATTGTACACCTAATTTAGAGTTCATCAAATATTTTTGGTCCTGGATTCTAATATGAGTTTCTTGCAAACAGATAACATCATTATTAAATTGTCTCAGGTAGTGAAATATTTTCCTTCTTTTCTGTGGAGAGTTCAAACCATTCACATTCCAAGATGATTTAATTGTCATTTGTAGTCTCACGAAGCGAAGCAAGCATTTGCCGAAGTCTCTGTTCCAGAGCGGTAGTCTTCGGTCTAGCTCCTCCCATGGCTTCAGATTTCTGTGATTTACCATTGGCTCCCTTCTTCTCTTGTGGTGGAATAGACCTCTGCTGCTGTTGCTTATCCAAGATTTGCTTATGAGCTGCTCGAGTTATACGTTGATCTTTAGGTTCCTGCATCAGCAGTTCAAGGTCCAATGCCACTTCTCTTGTGTTTCTGGGTGGCCCTTTTCTGGCCTCTGAAAAATCCAGCAGTAGTTCATCTGAAGAACCACCTGTTGCACCTTGAGTTTCCTCTATTGCTCGTTGAGTTTCTATTGCCTCCAGCTCCATCTGTTTCCGCTGTTCCTCAGTCTCTCTTTCAAATTCCTTGTCTTTATCACCCTCTTCTATAGTTAACAGCGAAGATGAACGTGGAGATGTTGCACCAGGTTTAAGGACATTGTAATAAAAATGTTCTGCTTTTTCAATAGTATTTAATCGATATCTCTCACCTTCGTATCTCAGTATTATTCCAACTGGGGCATCCCACCTAAATGGAATCTGACGTTTCTTCAATTCAGTCACCAAAAATCTGAAGTCCTTTCTATCTCTTAACATCTTAGGCGGTAATTCTTTATAGACACCAATCTCATTCCCATCTGCCTGGATAGTAGTAAGAAAGGACTTCTGCAGAATATCATTTCTCATTCTTCTGTCAGTGAAGTAGACCACCACATCTCTAGGCAAGTTCCTTTGTCTCGCCACCCGAGAGTTCACTCTGTAAACCTTGTCAATCTTGCTAAAAATAACTTCAGGGTTTACCTTTAATGTCACAGCAAGTGCATCAGCACAGACTACTCTTAGATCTTCTCTGTTATTTTCCTTTATTCCTCTCAATCTTAAAGCGAACTCCATAAATCTGAATTGTATCATTGTCACTTCATTTGCAATTCTTTGAGTCTTAATATCCACATTAAAAAAATTTTCATCAGTTGCCCTCATTTTGGTTTCAAATTCTGAGCTAAGTTCAACCACTTTTTTTTCAATCTCAACCACCGCATCTGAGAGACCAGAAACTACTGTGATTATATCTTGCTTCATCTTATCATATTTTTCTTGAACCGCCTCCTTAATTTCTTGTTTAGATTTTTCCATAGCCTCAGCTTGGTTCCCTAGAGCCATAGCTATAAACTCTTTCAAATCTTTAAATCCAGCTTCTTGTTCATGACTCTGGGTCTGGGTCTCTGGCTTTTCTTTTGTTTGATGTATGGGGGAGCCCCCCCCCCCCCGGTAATTTAGGAGCTGGCTTAGTTTGTTTTGAAGCCATGCCTCTGCACAGTCTTAATCTTTCTAAAAAGGAAGTCTTGCCTCCTTTTCCACCACCACCCTTTTCCCCCAGCTTTATAGAGAAGAGAAAAAAATAGATAGAAAACTTTCCTCTTTTCTTATAGCACACGCTGTTACTTTAAGTGGTTTAAATGCTTCCGACCAGCCAGACACTTCTACTTTCACTTTTAACTTTTTTTTCTTCCGCTGAAACCAGTTGCCATTTTAGATCACTTTCACAACTTTCAGTCCTTCTTTCTTATTAAGATTAATGACAGGGCTAGCTGAAATACTTGCATTTTTTAAAGTCCCGATTTCACCCTGCTTGACTTAGGAGCTTCTGCTGTTTTTCGCTGGCGTTGATCTCGCCGTCTGGCCCTGTTTACACAGAGTTTCCCCACAGTCGGGAGCCTCGGCGAGCTGGATAGGGAGCCTCACCCTGCTTCCTCCCCAGGGACAAAAAAGACAGCCTGGGGGCTTCGCAGGGGGCTCAACCTTGTCTCGCCGGCTCTACTCATGCTTCTTCAGAAAGAAGGAGTTTTCCAAGCCATCTCTCAGCTGTTGAGGCGGCTCTAACAGGTGGCGGAGCTGGCGGTCTTAAAAAGACCGTCTCACGATGGTGGAAACGCCAACGGGAAGCCTATCTATCTATTTATCTATTCATCCATCCATCCATCCATCCATTCTGTATCTATCTATCTATCTATCTATCTATCTATCTATCTATCTATCTATCTATCTATCTATCTTTCTATCCATCCATTCATTCATCCATCCATCCTGTATCTATCTATCTATCACTATCTATCTATTCATCCATCCATCCATCCTGTCTCTATCTATCTATCTATCTATCTATCTATCTATCTATCTATCTATCTATCTATCTGTCACCAATCTAATTGTTTCTGTCTATTTCTATCTAA